>VZSF01001908.1:259126-327801 GCA_013398295.1 Chionis minor | reverse complement strand
GGGGGGGGGGGGGAAATTAATTCAGCTAGAAAGTGTTACTGTAATTTGTCTAAAGCAGAAAAAGTGCAAAACTATACAGTATGAGTGTTTTGCTTGAATATGACTGACTTGCATGAATTTGCATTAACAAAATCCCTTGACTGAAAACAGTAAATCCTATTACAGTACTTAGGTGGGTATTTTTTCCCCCCATGAATTCAAATACGTTTTAACAAACTTGTTGTAGAAGATTAAGTACTAAAATAATGGGAACGCTTTTTCCTTTTCTAAAAAGTACTGGCAACATTAGAAACTTTATCTGGGCTTTTAACATATTGCAGAATCGCTTAGGCTGGAAGAGACCTTTAAGATCATTGAGTCCAAACAGAGGAGGTATATACCCTACCTTACCAGTAAGAAAATAACATACCTAAAATTATATGATAAATCAGAGACAAGACCAAGAACTGAACACCAATGTGATGACCTGTTCAACACTAGGACTCTCACCACTCAGACACGTTCTCTAAATACCTTAAAATATCCTTGTTCAATAACTTCGCTATTTGAAAACTTAATTTAAAAAAAGGTCAAATCAACTGAGGCACCGAAAAAAGGAAAAAAAGATCTGTGTGATGATTTTAAAATGCAACCAGATCTAAGACATCAGAGCATACAAAAAACTGACAAATTCGTATTTGAAATAGCAGCTTATTTCTAAAATGCTTCCAAAACAAGTGTTCTTGTAGCAACCTGATACATGACGCAAGTTTATTTATCGCTAAAACTGTATTGTTTCTTTATAAACCATTTATTAAAATCCAGCTCTCAGGAGGTCACATACCAATGTTCGCGTTGCCGAAATGTCGTCCTTAAATAGTTATTGCTACCATCAGATGAGAGGCATTTCAGCCTGGCCACATTCGGAATGCTGGTAAATACTATGACATGTGAAGCCCTGATCAAAGATGGCCCGGAGACAATACATTTGATGACACCTCAGACGCTCAAGCCCTGAACTTCCAAAACATATTTTAAATTGATACACCTTAAGAAATCTGGTTTTAAGGGAAGAAACCAACACGTCTCCTTAAAAAGCCAAGCCCAACCAAAGTGGAAGAACTTTGTACCACGTATCACGCGCCATAGACTGGTTTTATGTCGCTGCTCAGCCAAAAGGAGGCCACAACCAACCACACGCTATGAACCGCTAACGTCCGCACGGCCTCCCGTCTGGATTTCACAATTAAGTGTTTGTCTTGACTCACGTTTCACAAATTTGTCTTAAACTACGAACTCAAACAGCAGAAGCTACAAGCCTTCATGAGGGCAGGTCACCGATTCAAGAACAAGGCAGACCTTTCCTGCTCCCTCACGCCACAACAGCCTCCTCTGGAGGACATGAAGATGAATAGTGTCTCCTCACGGAACCCTGGGCACCCAGAAGACAGGTGAACTAAAACTTAGGGTTGTCACCAACAGCAATTTGCTCAGACTGGGCATACTTTCCATTGGACACAAAAGTCCATCAGAAGAAACGGCATCCAGCCTCTGCGCTAACACTTCCCTGGATTTAACTAGCAACATGAACGTGGCAAATTTCGGTTATTCTGGTCAAGCTATATTGAAAAACTACTAAAATATTCCTTTTATAGCACCACTGCTAATGTGGATAGTATTTTTAAAGCAATAATTTGTCTCTTTTGAAGTGCTACCGTGTGGTAGCATGCATACTGAACAAGTGCTATATACTACATGGTACTTTTTAGCAGCACAAAAAATTCTGTTTTTTCTATACATATTAAGCTTTGCCAAACCACATGTATGCTTCAGACAGTATCTTCAATGACTAAAACAAGTTAGCAGATGCTAGTTCAAGGACCCAGCGTATGCATTTGAAAAAAAGGAAAATTGATTTATTTAATTTAATTAAGCACAGAGAATTATGGAGACAACGAATTAATTCATTTCCCTCCACACACACAATCTCAATTAATTGTCTAAAAAACTATGAATCACAATGACTGCATCTATTGATAACAACTCCAATTGTGAAGATACAAATATAATTAGTACCACAACCAACTTATTCTGGTTAAAAAATACAAATAAAAAGGATGAGTAAAGAGAAACAAGAATTCACCATTAATTCCGGAAAAGACAATGTTTTATCTGAAAAAGCCTTTAGATACTGCTGCAATATATTTCTTAAGTTTAGTGTACAACACATATACATGCACGTATTTGCAGACTTTTATCTATATTCAACCCCCCCAACTTCTCCCAAGACAAACGCACAAGCTGGGTAACTCAACAATTCTCCTATTCAGGGACAAAAAAAAAAAGTAAATATTGCCTTCCTCAATAATATTCATTTCCTCCTCTGAAATATCAAGTCAGGGTTACAAAACAGTGCTCTATTTTATGCACTTTTGCTATACTGGGCTGAAAGCACCTGATCTCCTCTAAACTTGGAAGCTAAGCAGACCAGGGCCTGTGAGTAGCTGGATGGGAAAAAATCACCTGAAAACAGGCAGAAGTCCAAGAGTCATAGTCAATCATAAGACCACAAAACCAAAAGTGAGTCAAAAGATTTAATTCAACTCTATTTTAATTGCTAAATTTAAGGATAAAAAAAAAGGGCAGAACATTTTTGTCTGAAATGGATCAAGTTTTTCTTAAGGAATTCTTATATTTTAGTAAGTTAGCAACTGTGGTGGAAAAACTGCACATCATCTGAAAAGCACTCTTTACAAATCTGCATTTTTTTATAGACTATGGCATAACTTGAAAGCAAATCTGTAGCAATCACCTCCATTTATGCCACCAACGCTACTGCAACCCCAACCATCTTCCACAAGTAGATGCTCATTACAGCAACTGAGGCTTTGCTATGTCTTAATGTTTTCTAAAGCAGTAAGTCCTTAATTTTATGAGAAAGGAAGGGAGAAACAGAAGAGGGAAAACTCCAAAGTAACTATTCATTGTGTATGTTCAGTGAACTCACTCATTTTTAACCTGGACCACAATTCAATGTTAGTTTTACTACAGCACTGTGTGATATGAATTGAGCTCTACTTGAGAAAGTATGGGATGCCCAGAGGAGGTGTCACAATCAGTAGGTGAACAGTGAAAAGTAACAGGAACATAATAAAAATAAAACAACATGTTTGGAATGCTTCTGTCTGGACATACTTGCCCAAGATGTAAGCACGTATCTCCAGGCTGTTATTTATTACCAGTTCAGACAGCAGTTGCCCACGCGTGGTCTCCACCTGAGCTGATGAGCAGAGGCTTGGCAGTATGGGCAGAGGTGTCCTGGAGTTTGGGACACCCTACCAATGCAGGTAGTAACTGCCCAGCACTACCTTCTGGCTTTACAGAGGTGGCCC
This sequence comes from Chionis minor, assembly GCA_013398295.1. Lineage (NCBI taxonomy): Eukaryota > Metazoa > Chordata > Aves > Charadriiformes > Chionidae > Chionis > Chionis minor. Next base: position 324,430 of record VZSF01001908.1, on the reverse strand, counting down.
CGAGCCATGGGCCAGCACAAGGCTCCTCCCGAAGCAGGGCAAGGTAGGAAAGGCTAGCTCTGTCACTGGTGGGAATAAAGGAGGATGAGGACAAGTGTTCAGAGAAAAGGAGTAAAGAAGGGAATGGGGAGCACGGGGATGTGCGTGACGGGACAACGGGAAAGCAGCAAATGGAAGCACACCACTTCCTGCACATGTGCTGGCACTCGCCCAGCGTTTTCTGACAGCGAGCTTCGGGCTCCAGTCTAAGCACAGAACCACTGAATTAGGAGGAGACAATCAAACCAATCAAGCTATCACATCATTGTATTAACACATGAGCAAACATTCAGACGAGCCTTTGCACAAACTGATTCCCACTGACCACACAATTCCCAACACAATCATGGAAACTTGTACCGTTTTTAAATAAACACGCAACAGCCTCAAGAACAGGCTAAAGAAGATGGGCAGGACTGTCACGGTAACTTGCAAAATTGTCTTCTAAGGTATGCAACATTATTCCAAAAGATAAAAGCACTATAATACTATCTTCCAGAACCATTAAAGCATTTAAGTCTTCTAAAAGCATTTTTTAATACAGAAATCCATTACAAACTAGCACCTTGAAATTAAAGTTGAAATCAAGCAATATAATTGCACTATTTTGTTGATGATGACCTTTAAGAATCAACTGCCAGAAGAAAATGCAACATATTTTGAAGGTTTTCTGCTATATATTTGGAGTAGTTTTCTTGGCCTTTATACAGAAAGCTCCGTCTTCACAGTATCTTACAAACACTCACCACTTAATCCTCAATCTCCTCCTATTGGGCAGGTAAACATCCATATCTAAGCACCCATTTGGCTTACTACACTACTATTTTCATGTTGATTGAAGATGGAAAAAAGGTTTCAATCATCCAACATTGTCACAACAGCCACAGCAGTGTACCATACTACTAAAAATGCCACCTGGGCAACTTAACTCTTGCTTTCCCTGTAAAAGAGCAAGAAGATGCTACCTCGTTTCCTAATAAATATCAAATGCCTAAAGAAAGCATCAAATGTTTTCTATTGAGAATAAATTCCCATGGACTTCAGCACCTTAAAGCCTTTACTGACAATTGTGTCCAATGAGTATTATTCTAGCTGCTAAAATGCAAAGTAGGATTAAAGGCATGAAAAGGAATCAGCATGGCCAAAACAAACTATATGTTAGAGTAACCTCATATCTGACTAAGCACCTCCTTTAAAAAAAAAACAAAATAATTTTAAGAAATTTAGTAAGATTTCTGTAAGTTTCTTTACTGGCCATCAACTTTTGCTTGTTTACTTTAGTAAGGATACACTAACAGGTAAAAGCTCTTTCTTAACAAAATATTATCAACATACCTACCTTAGTGCTACAAGTTACAAAGAAATTAAGCACACAACAAGACAGAAATATGCGGTGAAAAATCTAATTCCTTTCCACATAAATGTGAATCAGATTAATGTAATTTTATGAAATTTTATATTACATAAGTGCTCAGAGAGGTTATTAAATTATCTGGAAAAAATCTGGAAATGTTTAAAGATTAATTAATTACACGGTCATTTTTACTTTTTAAATTTAACACAGATTTTCATATTCAACAATTTGAAGGCAGAATGGGGACAGACTGAAATGGAAACAACAATCAATGCACTCTGAAAATCAGTAATGTCATAGAGTATGCATCACAAGAAAGTCAGTCTCATTTTGTTAATAACTTTTCAGTAAGTTAAGAAAAACAATAATGACTTCACATAAGGGGTTTGGGGGCTTTTAAATCCCCCACACCTCCCCTTGAAGAGCAGAAAAAGATTTTGTAAAGCTTCAAAGTTTGGGTATCTTGTACCACTCAGTGTTTGCATGGCAAAAATTCAAAGGGCAGGTGGAAGAGGAGGGACATAGTTCAACAGTTTACTTAAAGCTAAAATGGCCATCTTCTCTTACCTACAATGGAGCAAGCAGTTTTCCCATGCTTTGTTATTAAATACACACATGTCTGTTTTGAAGAATCTCTCACACTCTTCTTAAGTTTCAAGCTCAGAAAATGTGGTCTGGACACTGAAGCAGACACAGCCCCCATACAATGATTCTCCTGAATTGTCCTTATAGCAAATCAGGATTCACTAAGTGAAAAATCACTGCTACAGACTGTTTCTTCAGTTGAAAGTTACACAAGCTATTTGTTTTCTGTGCCCTCCATCAGCCCATCACGTAGGGATAACACTGTTAAACATTTGGAAGGGAGAATGAGTCAAGAAAAGTTCTAATTTTTGGCAAACCAGAACAACAACATGGTAGCTATCCCCATAAACACATGCCTTTGGAATGAAGTTTACACAAGTATCTCGCTTTCAAATGTGTTAAGTGCACTAGGAAAAAAGAGACAGGCATGTCTTCAGCCTCAGGCTTACAGCTTCGTCCATCAGGGTCCCATTTGTGCAGAGCAAGATCTCCCTGTGCTCCAGGCAGGCTTGAAGCAGTTCACATCTACTGCTCCTTTAAGGAAGAAAGGAGGACCCCACACAACTCCCAAAATTCAAATCAGTTTTACAAAATCTACCAGTTTTATGTAGCCCAGGTGCTGTAAAATGCTGTATTAACTTCATTCTTTTCAGTAAGAATAGCACTTAACTCTCACCCCTCATTTAAAGCAATAACTAGGAGCTGTGAATAATACCTAGATGAACACAACTTCTCAAGGACATTTCAGCATACCTCTTACGAAACTCTTAAAACACCACCTGACACCTCTCCGTAACACATCCCACTGGGCAGGCAGTCATTTAACTGCCCACGACACAAAGACAGATTGAGACATCCCATGTGACCAGCTCAGACAGCAATGATCCTACCCGGTAGATAGATGAGAAAACATCTCTCCACTACGAGATCTGGGGTCAGCCATTCGCTTTGTCAAGCCTTGACTTTCAGATCAAAGGAATCGAGTCCTCTTGCCTGCAATCCTTGCCACAATAAAAATCTTTCTCTTTAGCTTGCAGACAGAAAGATCTGAGAGTGACGGGTTCCCTGCTGGTTTAGTTCTCGAGCTACAGATCCAACCACTACACAGGAGACAGACATATTCAACATCACTTCTTGTCACTGGGCAACTCTTTAAAAGAGCAGGGAAAATCAACTTTTACTATGCCAGTGCTAACACAAAAAAATCTTAGCATATAGGTTTCTGAGAGGATAACTAAACAACCCCCCCCACCTAAACATTTCCATAGATGAAGTGAAAGGCTCGTGTCACACATATGGAGGCTGTGGATCCATACTTTGCTGATGCCTAATGAGAGCCAGAACTGACTATCTGAAATAACTCCTTTTTTTTACTACATTAAAATATTCATAAGGGATACACGTTACACTAGTATTTTATTGTAGCATGTTGGTTACCAAGAGCTGTTCTCAATTTTCGCTCAAGATAGTTCTGAGTTTGTGAAACAATATGAAGGAAACTGATTGTAGGTGGACTCAAGAGTAGAAGACCCTGATTAACATTTTCTTGGCAGCTTGAAAAAAAAATACTCAGTTTTGGAGCAAAAGTAGGACCAGTGGTTCAAACCTTGTCAAAGAATTTGCCCCAAAGACTCCTAAATTAATGCAATTAGGTGGCAAGGTATTTTCACATCTCATGAAAACCTATGCCTTTTTATTAAGTCCTCCATGGCAATGCCCATGGCATAATCATTTTGGAAGCTGCTGACTGCACCAAGAAACAGCAGGTTAAATCAAATTCCGATAGAGGCCGTCCCTTCCTGCATGTGAAAACCAGCCTCTTTCAGTTCCTGAAGCCAAATAATATTATGTAAATGCCAACATGACAGACGATAGCATTAGCAGGGTATTGGAGAGGCAAAAAGTTATTTAGTGGCCATGGATGCTAGTAGGCAGCAAGAGCTTATGGTGATGAGAGACATGACATTCTGAACGGAAAAATCATCATCCAGAAATGATGCTGTCCAAATTTTCAACACATCTCATCCCAGCTAAGCACCAATGTTAGAAGAAAAACAACGTGTTAAGAATTTTGGAGCTAATCAACTGAGGAAGTATGTTATGCTTCATTAGGCAAAACCTTGTTTTTATGCCAGTTCCAACACGCAGATCTTCAAGAACATCACTACTACATTGTTGTACTGTTGCTTCCTTACATGACTGCTGCCACAACAGCTGCCGATTAAGTAGCATGTGTAACATTTAATTAGTGAAGCAGTATCAAGGTATTAATACTTAAAATAGTAAGAATTAAACTTAACTTTTAAAAAGTGTACAGTTTCAGGCATAACAGTACGGATTCCTAAATAACTCCAATATGATGGAGGCACCATGGAAAGCCAGCAGGGAGAGTTTCGAAAGCAACTACAGCATTTTGACACAGGAACCACAAAAGTAAATGTTTCCAGTTCCCAGTACCTTTCTACCAGAATGCTCGCTCCTTAGTCTGAGGGAGAAAAATGCAATTTAGGATGCCACACTTGGGTGGGTGGGGAGACGACAGGGACATGCCAGTCCTTGTTTTAACATACAAGATTCTACTGGAGTATTTAAACAAGCATTGTTTAGTCTTCAGAGACTTTCCATGTGGATGTGAAGAAAGTAAAACCTGGTACAACTAAATGACATTTCAAGACAGATCCAGCCCAACTGTGCTGATGCATTAACATTCTACAAATCCCAAAACTATTTCTGTATCAGACCTTGTCTGGGACAACCTGCATAGTTAGCTATTACAGATCCCGTTTTCTTCCCAAGGAAATCAGATTTCTCATCATCACTTACTGCTTCCTTGTTTTCACTTACGTGTGAAAACAATATACATAAACATACAGGAGGGGAGGGGGAGGAAGAGGGAGAGAGAAAATATACACAACCACCACCCCCAGATTTAAATATACATTTAACCAAGAATAAAGGTGGATACCACGATAAATGTTAATGCATGTAGCCATACTTTTATATGCATGGAAAAAAAGGTTTTGTAAAGCAAGTTCAACAATAAGTAACGGAAAGGCAAATTCTCAGCAACAAACAAGATACGGAAGCCTGACAGCATGTGCTCGTTCACAGTATTACAAGGTCCAGCTTTACCCTCCCCACCCCACCCCACCCCCCAAAAAAAAAAATATCCAGGTTATGATTTCATGCCGCTGCCCAGGTAATAACCTGACAGTTAGGGAATTCAGACCAAGGTAACTCAAAACAGAAATCCCCATTTCATCGTGTGTTAGTGCTGCAGTTAGGAGCTATAAGACTGCAAGGTGTCTACTGAATAGCATTATCGCTGGCATTGCTCAGCAGAGCTTCCAAAGCCCAGGTTAACGCTCGCAACGCCCGTTGTTCATATAACTTCTTCAGTGTGTCCTCAAAGAAACAACGAACTCTGGCCAGCTTCAGAAAGTCTTTTCCATAGCACAGCATGAGGAACAATAAAACCAGGAGTGGTTAGATATTTGAGGTGAGACAGCCATGCGTCCTCACAAGCAGCCTCTGGCATCTGACAATTTGAGATCGTGCACGATGTTCACATGCAAATGATAGCAAATAATTTAAACAAAACTTAAAACCCTCGCCAGTTTAACAATATTACATTTAGAAAATCAAGCTTGTGGCTTTTAGATCAAGCTACACAAGGCAGAGGTAGGGTGAATTTCTCCCCTTTCTAGGGCTTATAACATCATATGGCAGGATTCTGCAAGCCAAAGCTAGTATTTCAGCAACACAGCACTTGCAACTTTTATATCTAAGTGTGGCTTGTTCTCTTAAAGTAGCCAAGAACTAAACTCACACCCTGTTTAAACAGGCAGAAAAACTGCTCCGTGCCAAGGAGGAAGTTATAAACTTAAAGCAGGTTTTGTGCATGGGAAACAAGTCGGGAAGCAGGGGGACAGATCCACTGCAATCAATTCGCTAACGAGGAAAAGAAAAAGCGGAGCGTAATGTGCAGTACATCGGAGCTGGAGGCAGGAGGCTGTGGCTCCACTGCTCGCTCAGCTGAAGGACCCCCTGATGGGGCCCGGACAAGTCAATTCTTTCCATTCCTGCTCCTTCTCCAGAGATTATAAACCCTTAGGACAGCATTCCCTATTTACTCTCAACACAGCCCCAAAGCAAAACGGCCCCTTTCAGGAAAAGATGAACCATTGAATCACTTGGTGGTACCTGTATTTCCCCGACTGCCAAAATGTCCTCATAACTAGATTATATTTACAAACCTAAATTATAGCCAGAGAAAGAAGTTCATCAAGATTAATACTACCCAAACAGACTTAAGATAAAAGACACAGTGACGATGAGGTGAGCAGGATCAACAGCACAACCTCCACCTGGAGGTCAGTCACTAGTCGTGTGCCCTAGAGGTCAACACTGGGTCCAGTACTCTTCTGTCATCTTTATTAATGACCTGGATGATGGGACAGAGTCCACCCGGAGCAAGTTTGCAATGATACGAAACTGGGAAGAGTGGTTGATGCACCAGAGGTTTGTGCTGACATCCAGAGGGACTTCAAGTGGTTGAAGAAACAGGCTGACAGGAATCTCAAAGTTCAGCAAAGGGAAATGCAAAGTCCTTCCCCTGGGGAGGAATAACCCCAGGCACCACCAGCACATGCCAGGGCTGACCAGTTGGAAAGAAACTTTGCAGGAAAGACCCTGGGGGTCCTGGTGGACACCAAGTTGACCATGAGCCGGCAATGCACCTCTGCAGCAAAGAAGGCCAACAGCCTCCAGGGCTGCATTAGGCAGAGTGTTACCAGTAGGTGGAGAGGCACTGAGGTGCTGTGTCCAGTGCCGGGCTCCTCAGTACAAGAGACATGTGGACTTGGGGGAGAGAGAGTTCAGGGACAGGCCATGAAGATGACTGGGGGCATCTGTCATACAAGGAGAGGCTGATAGAGCTGGAGCTGTTCAGCCTGGAGAAGAGACGGCTCCGGGCGGTCTCATCCATGTGCATAAATACTTAAGCAGGGAAGGGCAGGGATATCAAGAAGGAAAAACTAGACTCTCCTCAGTGGTGCCCAATGACAGGATTATAAGTAACAGGCACAGGAAATTCAACTTAAACATGCTGAGAGAATTGGGTTTGTTCAGCCTGGAGAAGAGAAGACTCCAGAGACCTTATAGCAGCCTTCCAGTATCTGAAGGGGGCCTACAAGAAAGCTGGAGAGGGACTTTTTACAAGGGCTTCTAGTGATAAGACAAGGGTAATGGCTTCAAGCTGGAAAACGGTAGTTTTAGATTGGGTAGTTTTAGATTAAATATCAGGAAGAAATTCTTCACTATGAGGGTGGTGAGATGCTGGAACAGATTGCACAGGGAAGCTGTGGATGCCCCATCCCTGGAAGTGTTCAAGGCCAGGTTGGATGGGGTACCCACATCCAGCATTGAGCAACCAGGTCTAGTGGGAGCTGTCCTCACCCATGGCAGGGGGATGGGAACTAGATGATCTCTAAGGTCCCTTCCAACCTACACCATTCTATGCTTCTATAAAACAAAATACCTTTTTGGTTTTGGGGGTTTTGGCGTTTGTTTTTTTTGAAAGCTGTGAGGATGGACAAGCTGGATCAGGCTCTCCAGAGAAGCTGTGGAGCCTCCATCCTGCAGATGATCAAAATGCAAATTATACAAAGGTCTAAGCAACCTGTTCTGCTTGACACTGCTTTGAGCAGGGGGATTGGAGCAGAGATGTCTAGACATCCCTTCCAACCTCAGCTATTCAGTGACTCTATGACTGGAAAAGATGGCTTAATAAGTTAGAACATGGCTAATAAGAAAACTAACCAAAAAAACCCCCCCAAACTTTAATTCAAGTCACACAAAATATTATAGTTTGATTTTTTTTTGATTTTTTTTTTTAAAAAAGGGCCAAGATCTGCAAAGTTTTGCTACATACTAGAGAAAAATTATGGTGATTTAAGTAATTCAAGTTTGGCTCAAGTAAAATACGGGCTTTTAGAAATGAACAACCATAGTGTGAAATTTCATCAAAGGAGACGTTTTGTGTTTCAAAAGCAGTTATATTCATTCTGCATTCATCTTTTTGTTAGTTATTGAAAACGTTAAAAGCAATTATGCAGAGCACTACATAATTCTCAACGGATTCAGCCTAAATACTTTTTCAAATGCAAACAAGACACAATTCACAATAGGTAGAAAATCTTTGGTTAACAGCCACAGACTATATTTATTTTAGCCACTCTCATTGAATGTCAAAAATGCAACAGAAATGGTTTCAAAAAATTAACATGGGTAAGCCAGTCTGAAAATATTTTGTTTCACAAACTGTGCTTAGATTTGTGACTGCAGTTCAATATGCTAAGCAAACATGAAAATACAGAACTGTCAAAGGACAGAAAGGAAACAAAGCCAAGGACTGAATAACACTGAACTGCAATGTCAAGAGGACTTGAAAAGAGAGGCCTAGAGAATTCATTTTGTTCAACAGATGGGGAAATATGGCAGAAAGAAATACAAATTAAAAAGCATCTTAGTACATTGCCCATGATGTCCTGCATTTAAATCAAGAATATTGAGGAATACTGTTGCAGCCATCAACAGCAAAATCAGTAAATTCTCTTGAATAATAATAATAATAATATAACCAGAATTAAATCTAGATGAGTTGCTGAAGATTCTTTCTCTGCAAGATACTGCAAAGAATGCTATTTTTTAAAGTATTTCACTGAAAAACAAAAATTTACACGTGCCACAGATATACATATATATCAAAAACCAGCTCAGAATAATAAAAGTTTAATAAGTTGAAAAGCGGCAACTTTGAGGGATCTGGAAAGGGGATGATCCACTAAGAATGAACTAAATTTCTGTTTATTTAAAATAATTATTAACTTCCCAATTTAATTTATTTTTAAGTATCACAACCATAATATCAGGCACCAGAAGGAAATACTGCAAACTTTGTCAAAAGTTTTCTCTGCCTCAGAAAAAAGATATCTATACTGTCTAAATCTTGGAATCTCCAAAAAACTACTTAAAAATTGCAATTTGTGTTTCCAACACCTCCTCCATATCCTAAGAATATACTCAAGGGGACTGAAAAAAAAAAAAAATTAAATCCTTCTTTTTGTAGGAAGACTATGAGCCACAGCGCTGCCTATTAGAGAGCACTAATGTAGCCACACGCACACAGAGCTTGTGGTGTGTGTCCACAGAGTCCTAAACCATAAAACACCAACTAGATTATGGAGGTTGGTAGCATAATAAAAAAAAAAGATCTTTTTTCTGCATAGTAAATAATTTCTGCTAGTTTAGCTTAAAAGTCTAAGACACTTTTTCTACAAGTAATCTTTATTGAGTTTTTATATTATTATAATTTATACTTAGAGTTGAGGGGTGTCGGAAACCATGTCCCACTCCTTCGGTGGGTGGAAGATTCCACGTGAAACATGGCCTCACCAGACTCCTGGGAGTAAGAAACGCTTGACAAACTGACAATTGCACTACCAGAACCTCAGCGTGAGAGAGCACATTCCGCAATGGTTTCACAAAGCCAGACTTCCACTAGGGACTCGGCATAACCCAGTCCATAGTAAACTATAGCACTGCTGCAATGGATAACCCTTCAGTGAGATTTTCAGGCAACTGGCTAAATTAGCTGTATGATCACTCCAACACAACTGAAACTTTGCCCATTCCACTGTCGTCTTTTAAAGGACAAGAGGAGCCCAGGCTGTTTTCTCTTCTCCACTCCTCTACCCCCACAAGGCCATGTGGGAATGAAAGCCTACCCTCAAGACCTCCCTTTCTTAGACATCACCACGGAAGCATGAGGAGGAACAGAAATACTACCCCGGACTTAAAGATATGCCAATTATCTTTTAAAATAGACTTCCAAATTCTGTTTTGGAGAGCAACTGCTGATCACATCACGCTGGCTCTGGTACCCAGCTGTTGTTTTAAAAGATAGCTATAAATATATGAAATACTCTCCCGATATTACTTTTCTATGTAAGCAATTGTAGCTGTTAGAGAAGGCTATGTAATTAAGTCCCGAAGGGGAGAGACGTTTACACAGCCACAAAGGAGAGATCCACAAACGAAGAGTATGTACACAGAATAGTCTTTGTTAAGACCTGCTTCACGTTACACAAAAGTTCACAAACTCTTGATCCAAAGTGTTTTTTAAATGAATGTCTCTCAAACTCCTCCTTTCAAGGACAAGAGCAATAAAGAACCTGTTTTCCAATGCTGCATTTTAAGTGCAAGAATTGTATTCAATCTTTGCTTGATTTTGCCAAGTCTGACAATTTTTCTCTAGAATTCAAGTGTAATATTCAGATCTACAGAACAGTCAGAAGTGTTTGCTTGGTTCCTACTTACCTTCTAGCTGATGTCGACTAACAATTCACTCTGTTTTTTTGGGAAGTTTCCTTTTCATGGAACTGATACAGTGACGAAAGAAAAGGCAGAAGGCAGAGGCAGTGTCTGCTGAGCAACTCCATTAAATGTGCTTGATAAGCAAAATCACTAAACAGACTTTACAGACATTTCACATGCTGTCCCCTACAATTTCCACTGATAAAACTTTTCAGATTGTGGTTTTGTTATACTCCGGAACAGCAAGTCACAAGTATTAAAATTTTTGCTAACAGATGCCAAACACACATCGGTTTTAGGACAATTGTGGAACTCAAACATGGCAAGGACACCGCATGGATTTAAGCACATGAGCAGCTGCAGGAGCACAGAAACTGAATTTCTGACCTCTGTCCTGCACAGAGGCAATGGCCACTGCGCAGAAACAAAGAGCCGTAGAAGTGTCCCAAAGATCAATTTCCTTCCACAACTACCAACCGAATCACCCTCTCTGAGGGATCTCTTCTTGAGATTCACAATTATTACTGAAAATGCCCAGGCTTCTTCAATGAAAAGATTATTTTAAGCTGTAAACAAAGATATTAAATCACATGAAATATTAATAAAAGAAATATAAAAGACAACGAGCTTACATAAACAAACAAAACCTGCTCAGTTTAGGGTTACATTACCTTTACAAGCAAGCTTAGTGCAAATCAAATTGGGTCAATACGTGAAATAACGTATCTTGTTGAAATACAGTTTAAAATAAAAATATATTTAATATGAGACATTACAATGTTTCCTCAGGTTATAAAAGGGTTCCTTTATCTTGAAATACCCATAACATGTTTAAAATACATTCTGAATTTTGATTTCTCACAGTGTTTGATATAAAAAACAAACCAGAAGGTTGCCCTAAAGATAAATGAAACATCTGGCGAAACATGTAATAAGCTTCAGGCTCACATCTGCTACTGAAGTTAGTATTCCCGCACCATAGCTACAAGCTCCATGCAAAGCTCTATAAGAATAACTGAGAACAGGGAGGATTATAGGGAACACATTCCTCAATCTAAATTGATATTTCCTCTTCCATCTGAATCAACATTGTGCTTCCATGTGTATGCATTAATGTCCAGCGCTAACCCTCAGTGGAAAATAATTTCTGAAAGCAAAGTTATCTCATTTAAAACCTATACTGTTCTTTTTTATCATAGGGGGTTTAGGCAGCTTTATGCATATGCAACCATTTACCTAGGCATATTTATAGACATATATATGTGTATGCATATCTAGATAAAACTAGATATACTTACATATATATGTAATTTCACTAGTCTTGGATCATAAGCAAACTTACAACAATTCATCCATATGTCATTACATTTGACAATAGTTGTGAAAAACAAGAGTAGACAGTAAAAGGTATAGTTACTATAATTATATAAAAGGGAAGCCTCAAGTATTTTCAACCAGTAACTGATAATATTTCCTAAGGAATAAACTATGTGTAACTCGCATTGCAGTTTCTATAAGAAGGTTGCTCAATATTTATCTTTTTTTACCCATTCACTCTTAAACTTTCAATTTCTTCCATAAACAATGACATCAAAATGTTTACATTTAATGCCAACATAAATTGCTTTGTATTTGTGACATTTTAAAAAGACCCTTTTGTGCCACAGAGTTTAGAAAAAGGCAGATATCTGTACAGTGGGGGAAAAAACCCACTTACATTTTGCAACAGCTGTGAAAGATCAGTCCTCCAGAGTAACTGAAATCAACGGCAAACTGAGAAGTGTTTAGGAAATAAAATGTTTCCATCACCTCATACTATCATTCACTTCCATTAGTACCGATGAAAGAGAGACTGGATTTTACACAGTGTTATAAATGGTAGGAACGTTACTGACAGTGGAAACAGAGCTTGGTCACTAAACAATTCTAACATCAAACCTGGGACAAAAATCAGAAGAACAAATACCCTAGTGGGCATTTGGTTAGTCAAACTTAGAAGATGAAGAAGTGATATCCAGACCCAAACTTATTTTTCCTGGATAAAAATTTCATAGTAGAACTGAAAGTGATTAAAATGTTTAATGCCATCTCAGGAACACTGAAACTTTTCCACCAAATAGACCACACGTTAACACAAACTGCGTTGCAAAGAACTCTCTCAGCGCGGGGCCTTTTTCTCCCACTTACCTTTGCATAATAGCCTTTACTATAATAATCAAAAAAAGTTTTACACGTACTTAATGCAAGACATGAAACAGAAACAGGGAACAGATGAATGTAATGTGGTCAACTAGGGAAAACCGAGATTAAGAACTGGCTGTGGAAAACGTGGTTAAGCAAGTAGTGTCGTGATATAAATCATGCAGGATACTAAGAATCCATCATGCAGAAATAGACTTGCAATACCAAGCATACCAAATTATTAGGTGTTGATTTTAGGTTTGCGTCCTGCTCCTGGACACCCTGCAGAAAAGTGATGAAAGGTTCCAGGAGAAGAATGGATAAGGAAAGGGACCACCTCTGACACAATGAAAACCAAGAGGCAGAGGGTGCACTTGCGTTCATTCGGTTTTAAGAAAAAGCAAGCTTTAACTTCTGTTCCAAGTAACTGTTCCAAATAGATCACCTTGCAATGTAACTTTCGAAATATGAAAGACAAGTGTGATGCAAAAGCTCTTCATAACTCAAATCAGCCGGGGGGGTATTGAAGGGGGAAGGCAGACCAAAAAAAAATCCAAAAAAAACACCCAACCAAACAAAAAAACCCAAAGACAAAGAAGCCCAACCAAAGCAGTACAAATGTTAACTCTGATATGGATAGCCCTATGAAATTTGTACGCCAGGGTCTATAAATCATTACCTGTTTACACCAACTTGTCCATGTACAGCAGCTTGGAGGAATCTCAAGCAAAGTATCAGTTAAATACCCAGCAAACCTGCCTTTGTGAGCTCAAATTTTGTTCTTCTCTTAATGAGAAACACAACAGTTGCTCGACTTTTCTACATCATTTGACAAATCAGTCTACAGCTGTGATACAGATAATATTTTGCTCAGGCTTATTTCAGAATTACTGTAGCTGACACGTTATCTAGATATTTAGCTAAGAGTAAAACAAGTCACCCAAATAACATTTACAGGTCTTGATCATTTTATGATAAAATAAACTCTCTGCTGTGTTAACAGACAATAAAGTAAATAAGATAGGAACAAAAATGGTACACTCATGTTACACTCAATCCTTTAGCCCGAACTGCTGCTGAAATGGGTGGTCCCTACTCATTCCTCCTCTTCCTCCAGCTACATGAGCTGCATCAACTTGTTGGATTCACTCTCCAGCAGATCAACAAACGTATCTGACTCACGTTGTGGTCATGCCATCGCTAGATCCTACGCAAGGGAGGAGGCAGGAACAGGCAGCCAAGCGCAGAGAGGAGCAGCCGGGACCCCTCCCAGCCCTTGGCTGAGAGGTTGGATTACACGTGTTAGGAAAGTTCACCTGGAGACAACAAATGACTCCTTCTAGAATGAACACTATCGTAACTAGAAACACCCAATCAATTTTTTTTCCATCGTTAGACGTCATTCAAAAAACCTGTCCTGCTAAAATAAAAGGGGTAAATTACATGTTACAGTTAATTTCCCATTCTTGAAACCATCCAACTTAATCAATACAGCGCTGCTTTCAGGCCACAATATAAATGGTTCTGTTACCTAAGATTTGCTTTGCCAGGGAGTGAGCTCTGACTGACAGCTGCTTGAATTACAAAATCTAACAGCCAAAAGACTGCTCTAAGAACACACTTAAATTAAACACAACCCACAAACGTGTCCCTGTAACGACGACCATTTGCTTCAGAAATGGCTGTGCAATGAAATGGTCTACTCCCAGTAATGCGCATCCTAACAAGAGCTATAATTAATTAGTAGAACCATAAGAAACAAACGTAAATAGCATTAAAATGATTTAAAGTCATCCAGAACTTACAGAATTTATCAAATAATACATATGTACAGCCTTACTTTGTTTTTCGCATATGAGAAACTGAAAAAAGATTGTAAAACTCAAAGCAAGAGCCCTGTGACATTAACTGGAACTTTAATTCACTAAGCTTTAGAATGTGAAGGAGCACAAACCTGTACTCAGAGTGCCCTACATATGCACACAGGATTTATGCAGCGAATGATTAAAAAGGAGTGTTAGAATTCCAAAAGAATAAATCTTTTCTTTAAAAAAAAAAGTCTTCCGTGGAAAAAGCTGTGTAAAAGTTAAGCGTTTGCTTTGTCAACTAAAACATTTTGGAGATGGTGTATATCAATACAGAAAGTACTCTCATGATAAAGGAAAGCTCCAAAACGGTTTGAAATAGAAATACATGCAATAGAACACTGTGTTAATGCTCAAGGCTTCCTGGCTGCTTGGAGCTGGAATTACTGATTTGAGTATTTTTATATAAAATTAAATTATTAGGAAAGAGTTCCTCTGAAAAGTTACACACAGAAGCAGAGTTACAGAGCTTGGAAATGTTGACATATCTTGCTTTAAGTCATTCTGCATTCTTCTCCCCATCCCGCAGCGCATGCAAACCACTCCCCCCGTACGCAGAGCTTTGTGGTGCTGTCGGCAGGTCGAGCAGGATCGAATTATGCAGAGGAAATAATGGTACACATTGTATTTCATTCTATGACCAATTAACATCTATGTGAAATAAGTCAAGACAGGAACCATCCAAGCAAGCACCTTCCCCATTGCAGAACTCTATATGGACAAGATGAATCACGAGGAATATTATTCAAACTCCAACTGTGAATTGCATTTCTTGAGAGAAAGAGAGAGAACAGAGATTTCCATTCTTGGGAGACTGGTAACATAGCGGAACAATTAAAAAGACTGAAGCATATGTTTAATTTTGCAGCAAATGCAGGATCAAGTCCCCAAATTGAGTTTGATCCTTCAGATTAGATCACAACAGCATGAGTTTTCCCGCAGCACCAGCCAACACCTTTTCTAAACAAGTGACATCTTTGAGCAACCTCCTGTTAGATAAATGCTACTTCACCAGCTCAGGCTTTATACCAACAGTTTGAATCATCTTTTCCCCATTTCTCAAAACCTCTCAATTTCATCTCTAAATAGGACAGATGATAAAAACTAGCCAGTATATTTTCATTTTCTCAGTTGGCCTTCCTCCTTAGTTTGACATTTCCTATGGCTCATTTTCTTGTCAATCCAAGCAAGCTTTACATGAAAAATCCCACCTTTAAATACATTTGCTTTTATTGATATGTAAAAGCTCACTAAAACTACTGCTTACAGTCCGTACGCAGGGAACCTTTCAAGTTATATCCTAGACCCATCCTTCAGAGAAGTCATTCACAACTTCAAACACCCCCATTCCTATGTACAGGAACAACAAATGGAGAATTAAATGATCCAGTCTCTTGATGATATTTTCTTGATTATAAATCCAACATTTGCTTTTCTTTGCCTTTGACCAGTATACTAATAACTCCTTCATATCAATTCAGAAAGCCGATACAGACGGTTCTCCTATACAACCGCTTTAATATGCTCCAACAGAGTATTAAGACAACTGGTGTGGAAGGGAAGAGATCTTGTAATTACAAAAACGTAAGCTGATCTCTCCACTTTTAAGACCTTTGTCTGCCTTTCAATTTTCTGCATGTAAACTCTCATTCATGACTGCCACAAAGTCTCATTTCCTTTTTCACTATTCCCACACCCCCTATATCCCTCCCCATTACCTTTTTGCACTATTTCAACTAAACTTGGGAAGAAAAGCTTTTGAAGAGCTGTCCAAACCCAACTGCAATTCCTCGTTACTCTTTGAGAAACCACTCCTCTGTCGGGATGCTTAGGAAAGCTTGATAAAAGTCTATTAATTTATCAGGCCTATTTTTATACCCACGCTCAAGTTGCTAACACTTCCAAGCAGGGAAATATGGCAGTTGGAGCATCACACAAATGCAACGTGACCACATTTTGGGTTGACAAATACCATGACACAAATAAACAAACACATAATGACCACTTTGCACCCACCTTTCTAATACAGGTTTTAACTGCTTTACTACTGAACAGGCGCTGCAGGCAGGAGGATATTTTCCTATACGCTTAGGAACTGAAGGACCATTTACAACTTCTGAGTCACTTCAATGTAATTTACAGGAAAAAATGACTGAAGTCCATGAAAAATTAGTGAGCAGTTTATGAATTACTCTAAAAATCCTCTGAGACACCCAGCTTTTAGACATGTAAGAAACAGCAGAGAAAAACATTCTTGTGTTAGAACGGAGGCAGTTTATTAAACTGGATACCAGGAAAACTGAGGTACCATAATAGTAGAATATTTTTTCATAAGTGTTTAGGTATATAATTTAAAAAAAAAAAAAAAAAATTACAGATACAGTCCCCTCCATCTTACCAGAATTTTAAATGCTCTTAGTTTAAAACGTGCTTAAACTAATAACTCATGAGGGATTTTGCAAAAAATCAAAATATATCAGCTAAAGCACAGGAAAAACTTCATTAAAGGCTATTACCTTAGTTTAAAACAAATGGTGTTACACTGAAAGTTTTTTATACCTCGAAAAATAATTCCTGTCTCTAGTAAAATGCAAGGTATCTCACCTCATCTTCTCTTCACTTGCACGTTTCTGTGAGGGTATAACATAGTACTGCCTTATAAAGTTGGAATGAAAAATTATCATCTCCTTCAGTAATACTTTCAACATTTAACAGGTTAGTTAGGCACTCCTTTAAATACTTATTTTTACCATTTGTTGCTTAATTCTGTTCAGTGACATGGCTTTATTATTGCCAGTACACAGAAACTCACCTTCTCATTCTGGCGTGAAATGCCAGCCGAGATCTTCCCCTGCCACCAAATTACCTACTCTCTTGGAGCTTCTCCCTCTCCTAAAGGAAAAGCAAGCCTTGGGAGATCTGTCTCGATAGAACAAATTTAGCCTCTGAGATATTGTCACAGGACATTCACAAGCTACTACCCCATCCTTCCTCCACCTTTGTCAGCTGCTCCCTTTGTCTGCAATTACCCACCACTTTCACAGCAGCTACAGCTACCAAGACACCCAGAAGACTAGAAGTACCAGAAAAACCCACGTTACTTCAACACAATGTTAAAAAGTCAAAGAAGGAGTCCAAGAAACAGTAGGAATCCTTCTGTCCACAGCGTTAAGTGTTGAGTGGGACTACAGTAGGGTCAACTCAATTTGTCAGTGTCCTTTCCCTCAATTATCTGAGACTAGTAATATTTTCAGAACTGGGTAGGTAGCTGTCTTATTCTAAAGAAATGCTTAAAAATCCTGCTTCAGTCTGTCCACTGCAAGGAACAGTGCAGTTAACCAGACTTCGTTCATCATGTTTTGTGTAATTTTATACAAAATAACTGAAAAACTGTTGGGTTTTTTTATTTTTTTCCATTAGTCATAATTGACATATACAAATTAAATGGAAAAAAACCTTAGGAGGCATTAATTAATTACATGTAGAAAAACAGCATGTTAAAATACTTCTAAAGATTTTACTTTCCATACCCCTTCAGTATCACAGTAAGAACCACAAGCTTTATTTATTTTGGCATGACTTAGAACCCATTTTCCTCAAGCTGGTTATAATATTGTCCACTGTCTTTTAGTGACTGTGAAGTACCCTTTTTTCAGTAACAAATTATACAATCTATTAGCAGGTCAGCTGTTTTTCTTTTTCAGCTTCCATGAAGGCCATCCAGCTACAGTAATTTGCTGCAATTTATTTTCTTCTTACTTATAAATAAAATAAAATATTCCCACAAAAAAACCAGCAGAAAAAGCAAACTTCAAATACTGTGACTCATATCTGCTCAGGTCTTGTTCTCCAGTTGGTTTTACAACAACATAGTTAAACATCTCAGATAAAATTTTTAAAAAGCATGTTTCTGTTGGGGGGGAAGGGAAAGCACTATTTACATGCCCAGTTTTCAGATAAATTATGTTTAAAATAAAATCTGGCCTGAAACATCAGAATACTAGTAAGTATGATGTGCCAAAAACACATACCACCATCTGATGGCACCTCAAACAGATTCATCTAGTCATTAACTTCATATGTATCCTGAAGTGACAATATTTTGTATAAACAGCTCTCTTGCTTAAGAAAATAATCTGGTTTTGTTGAGTAGAAGCAAACATCTTTCCTAGTATGTTGACAGATTACCTTCCATAACATCTATACAGTACAATGAGTTTTTGTAATCTGTACCTTATATGTGTTTATCATGAAATACAGTCTACCACGATGGAGCACACAATGATAACGTATTTTTAGTAATTTTTAAGAAGCATACAAAGCATGTTCCTCTGAAAAATAAAAAAAGGGGGGGGGGGGGGGAGGTGTAGGCTTTAGCTCTTCACGTGAAGAGCTACTTGATGCTCAAGAAATTAGACATTTCACAGCTATTTCCTTCATTTGTAGAAAAAGAAAGCCGTGGTTTAATATGAAGGGAGAGGATTAGTCCATGAAAGCCTAAGGGGAAAAAAAAAAAATCTAAAAATCTTTTTTGACAGAAGACACAAACTAAAAATGGAAATTACTATTAAAAAAGAAATTACCAAATGTTCTAGAACAGATGCCCACATTTTGATTTTGTAGCATTCATGTAACTGAAAAAATTGAAAGTCAGATTAGGTGACACAAGGCAAAAAGATTACTATCCTCTTCTTATCCAAAGCACAGATTATTACCAATTTATGGTGAAATACATTCATTGCTGTCAGATGCTCAGCAACTGTGTTACTGGGAGCCACAGAAAAGCCTACATGAAACACCATCCCTGCATTTCTGGCATGACTAAGGGAACACATACACTAGGTTTTCATAGGAAAGTTGTCTCTTTACTTAGGTTAGCAGCAGGAGTTGTTTTAAAGAATTACACATTTCCCTCAGTGTCGAAAACCTGCAGGTCCTCAGGGTCTCTCGTGGAGGTAAAATAATCACTTAGCACACAGTTCATCAAATTTCTCAAATGCTGTTTTCATGCATTGAATCAAATCTTTCAATTTTTACAACACCAGAAATAAACTTACCCGTTTTATCCTTATCTTTACGAAAAGAGAGACTATGCTTAAAAAGAAAGACCAATACCTTGCCTTATAACTTCTACTTCCCATCACGACTTCACTCCCAGTAACTCCACATTACAACTCACACCACAGTAAATACATTATTTCTTCAAGTATAAATTCTCCTTTTCTCTCTCTCTCCACTTCTTACTGCTATGATTTCTCTCAGCCAATTTAATGCCCATATTTCCTTCCGTTGCCCCTGCTGCTGAAGCTTTGCCTGTTTACTTATGCAACTCCCACTGAGTAAATACAAAAGTAGTAAATTATCATCTTGTAAACATGAAAGTAGTAAGCTATCATCTTCTGCATTCTCTTAAGCATTTACTCTTTGGTGTGTTTCGCCAATCCTTCTTTGCCTTTCTAATTACCACTGGGGACCAGGGCTAATCCATCTAAAATTTTCTCCAAAAACCTATTAAATACATTCTTTTTCCCAGTATAAATTGTAGGTAAACATTACCTGGTAGCCTATTTACTACTTAAAATTAGTAACTTACTTGGCCTGTTCAAGTTCCAGTATGTAACTGTTTGGCATGTGTCTACTCCTCAGCAGAATGGACTTGTAATACTATTTGATTGCTATGATAACGATTAATTACCACATAAAGTCTTCATGATATAGAATTGTGTAACATCCATTACATTATATAAAAACCATTTATTATCAATAAAAATAAGAACATCTACCTCTAATAGCACTGAAAATGTATTTTCTTTAAGTATAAATTAATAAAATGTAATCTTCAAATCAATATTGAGCTGCAGTGAGACTGCTACAGTGTTGCTCTGCTTGGGAGTAAAACCTAATTAACTTGCACTAAAAGTAGCCAGTTCAGTTAAAAAATAAAAAAAAAAAAATCCCCTCCAGGGCTGAATCATTAAATACTAAAAACTTCATTTCCAGCCCACTGTGAAGGGAAACAGCAAATACATGTTTCAAATAGGTCAGCTGGATTCTCTTCTGTAAAGACAATAAAACTACCTGCAAAGAGGTATGTTTTCTTGGGCATTATTATTTTGTGAACTCTTTTGTAGAAGAGGCAAAGCAAATAAATGTGTCCTTCAAATGAGCCATCCAAGCTTTTAAAAGAAGACTCTTCATATTTCTGGGGTTTTCTGCAGCTTTTAAAAATAATTGCGTAAAGCATTTGGGAAGCCCTGCTACTTAGCATGATACCAATATAGAAGAAGGAAACAACATGTTCTTTTGCCAGATTCCAAATCAAGTTGATGTCCAGGCCAGGAACAAAGAACCACCATGGTCTCAGATAACAATTTAATAAAATTTGTGGCATCTGAAGTAGCAATCTTTACCTCAGCATGATACTCACAGGCATCAAATTTAATAAAATGACCCCAATAAAAGTTAATCAGAAGTGTTTAAATGTATTGGCAATAAAACAAATTTTATGGCCAGCAGAGTCAGTTATCTTCTGTGTGACAAATTAACTGAGCACTGAAAATGGGTGATGCATCAGAACCATTTCAACAATGAAAAACGCATGCAAGTCTGTCGGGAGAGAAAACCCATGCAGAAGGAGCACATGAACGAATAAAAACCCCACACCACCACACATTTTGTACTACTCAGAAGAGGAAAAACAACCAAAGTTAGTTGTTTGTTTTTCTTCAAGATGACCATAACTTCACTGAGGCTACAGCAACAGGTAGTCCAGTAACATCTGATTTTTAATTACACGCCAAATGCAAAACAAGTACCACTAAACACTAGAAGACAACAGCCATCCACGGTCAGAAGGTTTGCAGGTATACTGACAGGACAGGGATTCATTCTGCTCAGCTATCTATCCTACAAGTTTGAATGCTTACCAGTATGAATCTCTGAAATTTGTGACACAGCTAACGTGACCCTAATTAACTTTCTTGGGCATTAGGACGATAAGCTAGAGCGAGCTGGTTAATATTATATGTATGCAATACATTACAGGAGTAAAAGCATCATTTTTAAAAACAGCATCAGCAGATGCATCTAGCTGAAAACCACTCAACTTTTTGTTTTTTGAACTTAAAGCTGTTAAGTTCTCTCCCTGGAAACAATCCATTACCGTTCCCATCACAAAAGTCATCCTTGTGCCATCTAAAAAGTTTCTAAAATTGTCTCCTGTAACAAAGACAAGCTTTGTACATCTTTCAGAATATCTCTCCTTAAGAAACTAGTTAAATCGTGCTTGGCTCTAGTTGCTCTTATTTTAAGGAAGAAGTAGTGTGTAGCTTTGCTAAATAAGATGCAGATCAGAAAAGCAGAACAACTGAATGGTAGGTTTGGAGTGGAAAAAAAAAAGTAAATAACAAAAATTTTGTCTATCTTGAATACTTGCCCTTATGATTTTGCCTTGCAGCATGAGATGCATTATTGCATATTAAGAAGCAGAAGAAAAAATACTTTATCTTGTAAGGCAACAGCAGCTGAAATGAAAGATTAAGACCAACTATCAGTCTTGTCAAGTCCACAGTATCTTAAGGGGAAATCCTGTCTACTTTTTTTCTTTTTCTTCTCCAAAGCCGAGGTCAGAAAATGTGTTTTGCTTATTGAGCACACGGCTAATACCAGCTTTCTTTCACCACCTCTCACTGTCCAGTGTCTTAAAACTATTAGAAAGTCACTGCTAACAAGAATTGGTGCATGTAACAAGGAAATCATGTTTCATGAAGCTGAACGTGTGGGGGGGCGTGTAGGCAGTGTCCATTTTTATCTATGTGTACACTTCAAACCAGAATATAAATTGTCATAGTTCCAAAAATATTTGAAGTACTCTTTTATCTTAAGAATTACTACTCTCAGGCACCTTTCTAAAGATAGCTTTATATATATACTACTACGAAGGATGCAGCCTGTAGCACTGTTTCTCTAACAGATAAATTTAATTTTCATATTCCAACACCTCTTCAACCAAATACCTGATGTATCCTTTCCCAGCACATACTAAATTTTACTTACTCCTGTCTTTATAACCAGTATAGACAAGCAGGAGTTTTATACAACAATTAAATTGGTTAAAACAATTTAAAAGACAGTTGTGATTATTTTATTCCTAATGTGAAAAAGGCCAATTAGGAATAAACTCACTGTGAAAGTTTTCTTTGGGCCACCGAGAGGTGCGTTCATACACTAAAACAGAAATGCAATTTTACTTAATGCTTGTAAGTTCTAACAGAGACAAAGCCATACCTTAACCTGGGCATTACTAACTAGTTAGTAACATCTAGCATTACTAACTAATTAGTAACATCTAGCTCCCCTAGCATTGCTAGACTGTTACCACCATTACACACATTTAGCAGAAGAGCGTGGTAACTTGCGCACCACAGCATTACTGCCTTATGATTTCTCTAAGTGACAAGAGCCATAGGGAACATAGGGAGAAGCTTTAGGACAGCTGCACCTTCAAGAGAATGGGAAGAAAGTCAAAAGACTTCAATTCTTTTCATGGTAAAACCCTGCTCTTAGCATCTACGAAAGACAGACAAGTTGCAGTGCTTATAACTCGCAGTTAAAAGAGCACTTCATTTCCCTTTCCAGCAGTTCCCTACGGCTGCCACCTGTACGACCACTGTTCAAAGGACCACGGGGAAAAACACCACAGGGAAGGAAGCCACACAACTGAGGAGCTGGAGGAGCAAGAAAGAGCCAGAGTCAGTTACTGCCTTTTGTTTAGGGAAATTAAGTGTTGTGATGTTAGACATTCCAAAATTAGCACCAGACAAACTCCACAGGTTTCTCCCACAACTGCCCAGGCATCCCAAAGAAGTTACTTCAGTTCTTCTATGCATCGGTTTCTCTAACTGTAAACTAGTGATAGTCTACCTCACAGAGAGGTTATGAGGCAATTAACTGATCATAAAGCGTGCCAAGATCCTCAAATGAAAGGTGCTATGCAAGTGCAGGGTATTAATCTCACACTCTAGGTACAAATCATTCTCTTATCCCACCTTCTACCGCGTGTTGGCAGCTTTACAACCATTTAAACTCTCTACTACGTACGTTGGCTAGGTTCCCCGCAGCAGACATCTTAGACACAGTGCACTTTTGTGGTTCGGCTACCTACACTTTCCTGCATAAAACAGGGCATTGGCTTAAGACATCTGCAGCTTCAGGTTGAGAGTGCCCAAATACACAGCCCGTGAGCTGCGCGCAGGTGTCGCGCTTTTGGCTGCAGTGCTGCGAGATCCATGAAACTTCTGTCAGCTGCATGTCACAGATATCTTGCCAGATACCATCTCACTTGCATAAAAGCTGTAGCGTAGGAGGAGCAAAAGGATCACTGACCAGCTTTGTGAGTTTAGCTTTTAATTGCATACTTTTTGAAACGCGCATTGGGTCTATAACTGGTTTTCACGCTCACACTTCATTCATCGTAATGTTATTTAAATAATGTATTAGATGAAGATTTCCCTATAAATTAATAAAACAATCTTTAACTTTGGAGCAGACGGTAACACAAACACTGGAAAACCCGCATTCGTGATTCACTGGTGCTACAGATCTAGCAAGAGGCAGCAGAAAAGGACGGTGCGGCAAAGAGATGGGGCTTTATCAGCCTGGTCTGCGGGTCAGGGGATCAAGTAGAGAAAAGGCTTCAAAGCAGAAGCGCAGGGGGAGAAGCAGCGGTGCAAGCAAGGGCACGTCTGCTCTGTGTTAACAGGACAAGCTGGGGGAAGGAAAGAGAAAGATCAAGGAGAGAGATGAAAATAGCTGTAAATCAACTGTTACCCTAATGCCATAATCTGGACGGGAGATGGGAGAGACTTCGGAAAAGAGGTCACAGTAAAAATTAATTCGCCACAAAGTGATATGCCGTAGGAAAGACGGGAAAAGGAAAAAAAAAAGCAAAACACGCTAGGAAGTTAAAGAAAACAGTACATTTGCAAGGTTCCAGATAGGACGGAAGAACAGCGGTTTGGGAGTGTGCACGTGTGGATGACATGGCGACAACAAAGCCGACTCCAAGGCAGCCTGGTGGGACACTATGGAGGAAACGCAAAACAAACCACAACGATGATCAAAGTTACACGACGCCGGCTACATCCACTGGAGTTCTGCATTCACTATAGCTCCTAGTTATGATTTACTAGTATAAACAAAGACTCCTCTTTTTTTCTTTTCTTTTTTTTTTTCGTCTTCCAACAGCTCAGAAGTGCTTTGCAGTTCCCCAGGCCTGAAACCAAGGTCCCTTTCCATTCTTTTCTTCCAAGTCTCTCTTCAATATTATTCCCTTTTCATGGAGCCAACAGCAATAGCGTTTTATAGATGTTCAGTGCGCTATACACCTTTCTGCCATACAGAGACAAAAAGAAGCACACATATGCATTTACAGAAGTCCTGACTGGAGAAGAAAAGTATTCTGGGAAGAAAAGTACCAACAACACTTCTCAA
Source organism: Chionis minor (assembly GCA_013398295.1). Taxonomy (NCBI): domain Eukaryota; kingdom Metazoa; phylum Chordata; class Aves; order Charadriiformes; family Chionidae; genus Chionis; species Chionis minor. Next base: position 299,539 of record VZSF01001908.1, on the reverse strand, counting down.
TATTTAATGCTTTCTAAATTAAAAGACTGCTGAAGTGTTTAAAAACACCTGATCAATTATGTTGCTCATGTCAAGATATATTACTTCTCTTCCTACATAACAAAAATGGGGGGGGGGGGGGGGAGTTGGTGTTAACTTGTAAGAGTCTGAATGGATTTATAGGAAAAATACAGTTAGTATTAGTAAATAACTTTAGTGAAAGCTTTAGTTATTCAACCACGTCTACAATTCTCTTAGCACTTTTAGCCATTTCTTGATAAAGCGGTGATTTCATTTTTATCAAGATATGACAGTGACCTTTCATGAAGAGTGGAAGTTGTATTACTTTATTCCCATAAGAGTTTCCTGTAATTTTCAAAATGGGGATGGGCCTTTATCTGAGACAAAGATCTGCAAGACCTTACTACGAAAGGGAGGGGGGGGGGAAAATCTGCCTGAACTAATGGCTCAGAATTCAGCAGCACTTTCTCCAACAAGGACGTATACAAAAGTGTGCCGTTAAAACTACCTACCACAATTTTTTATGCAAATTTACAATAAACAAATCATTTGATCAAGTAGTTTCCATACTTAAACACACCCATTTGGCAGAAAGACTTAAGAGTAGCGTGGAAGTTGTGCCACTATTTTAGCTAACTTTAAAAAAAGCGTTAATGGGGACTGGGAGCATACATTCCTATTATGCTTTGGCACTTAAATATAAAAATTGACCCCTACCATTTGCTTTATTTGGCCAATACCATTTTAACATTAAGGACAGTACCGCGTTTGAGAACTGATCCAGATAGAAATAGACTCATCGTGTAAGACATTTGGAAGTCTCTTAAATACACCGGCTAGGTTCAGATAACCACCGGTGGTCACAGATCTGTCCCCATTTATATGGCACGTCCCAGTTCACACCCTGTACAAGGGAGGGCTCGGCTCCAGATCTCGCTGAAACAACAGCTCACGCCAACCCTGGGAGCAGGACCCCTGCCCGACCAGCCTCGTGCAACACCACCAGCCACAGACCGACCAGAGCCCTCGCTGGTAACCGAAGCACAACTGGCAGGAGCCACAGGTCCAGCATCTCCTGCAGACGCGTGTTTGGAGAGCTTTGCTTAAGCTTTGGAGCGAGTTGAAGGCCAGTGACACAAGGATGAGAACTTCTGAAGAGTGAGGAGGCAAAATAAGCAAGGCGGGTATCTACACGCTGCATGTGTATGACCTGAAAATACAGACCTCCGGCGATTTCAACTACGATCGTAGCATTTCTTTGAATGCAAAAAATGACAACATTAAAAGTAATTCAATATTTAGCTTAATGATTAAACTGTATTTATTTTGAAAGAGAAAACATAGATTAACGAAACAGTTGCTTGCATATATTTAAGGAACTTAAAATTTTACACACAAATTCCTAAAAAATATCAAGGAAAAACTAGATTTTACAGGGAAAAAATATATAAGAAGCCTTTAACTTTTGAATGTAATTTGGAAACAAGGAAAAAAAACTCAAAAGAAGGGAGGATTTGCCCTATTTCCCACCCACCCCTCAATCCTCCCCAAATGACATGTTCTCATTTTATCACGTACTGGATGTCAAAGATGTTTGGACGTTCCATGTTCACATCAACTACCTTCTGTTGTGTCAAAAGCAGAAAAACTGCAACACATACAAATGAGTAAAACACCAAATAATGAAAAGTAAAACATTATTTCTCCTTTATACTATTCCGATACTCGAACTACAACTTTTGAGGTGTTTCCACACAAAGTCCAGTTTTCCATTTCATAACTCTAAACATTTTCAGTGAAATCAAACTGCCTTCACACCAATCCCTTCGCAAAGGAAAACTACCACATACGGGGGGTGAGGGGAGCATGTATGGAAAATATCAGCACACCAGCTGATCACATTACAGATATTCAAATACATAGATCTGGGTAATTTAAAAGTCTCTTTTGAATTTAGGATAAATAGGATATCAAAATCGTTGGGACAGAGCTAGAAGTCATTTGATAGCTGTTCTCTCCCCTTACATACTGATTATAGCCAGCATTTAGCTAACGTATCCTTTGAGACCTTCCCAGACTTCCCCTCAACCTTCCATAGCTGACCACTATCCTTACGCTTCTCCTTGGGACTCACCTAACTGTCCCTTGATAAAAATTAAACCCACTGCTGCTTCTTGCAGTCATCTTGGACACAGGGAAAGAAAAAAAAAAAAAAAGAAAAAGTCGTGACATTCTTCTGCAGAAACCTTTTTCTTAAAGGAGACTTAATCAAATGTCCCTTTACCCTTTCTACTCTGAAGAACTCCAAAACACACAAGAGAAACAAAGAAAATCCCAAATGAGAACTACTGCCATCCTTATTATTAAACATTCGCTGTTATCTTGTTATATGCTAAAAACAAAATTAAAAAGAGTTCTTTTCAGCAGCAGTGCTGAGTACCTGGTAAAAGCAACAAGAAAACTCTTAGAGGCTGAATAATACACTTGAGTATCCACGACAAAACCAAATGCACAGACACTTTCCAACAAGCAGCTCTCTTACCTCTGCCAACCAGCAAAGCCTCAAAAAATTACAACTTAGGCATTTTGTAGATAGTAATGGGTTTCTGTCAGAGGAACCTGGACAAGCTCAAGAAGTGGTCCCATGTGAACCTCATGAGGTTCAACAAGGCCAAGTGCAGGGTCCTGCACCTGGGTTGGGACAATCCCCGGTATTAATACAGGCTGGGGAATGAAGGGATTGAGAGCAGCCCTGCCGAGAAGGACTTGGGGCTACTGGGGGATAAAACGCTGGACGTGGGCCAACAGTGTGCCCTCGAAGCCCAGAAAGCCAACTGTGTCCTGGGCTGCATCAGAAGAAGGGTGGCCAGCAGGTCGAGGGAGGGGATTCTGCCCCTCTACTCTGCTCTGGTGAGAGCCCACTCATTTTTGTTCCATGTAGGAATACCTCTCCAGGCTGGGAGAGTTGGGGTTGCTCAGCCTGGAGAACAGAAGGCTCCGGGGAGACGTTATTGCAACTTTTCAGTACTTCAAGGGGGCCTATAAGAAAGATGAAGACAAACTTTTCAGCAGGGTCTGCTGCAATAGGACAAAGGGCAATGGTTTTAACCTAAAAGAGGGTAGATTTAGATTAGATATAAGGAAGAAATGTTTTGCAATGAGGGTGGTGAAACACTGGCACAGGTTGCCCAGAGAGGTCGTAGAAGCACCATCCCTGGAAACATTCAAGGTCAGGTTGAACGGGGCTCTGAGCAACCTGATCTAGTGGAAGATGTCCCTGATCATTGCAGGGGAGGGTGGATTAGATGGCCTTTAAAGGTCCTTTCCAACCCAAACTATTCTATGATTTTATCTCTGCAGAACTGCAGGATTTCCATTTAGGTTGAAAAAGACCTTTACGATCATCAGGTAAACATAAGCCTAACACTGCCAAATCCACCGCTGAACCATGTCCCGGCTTTTAAATACCCTTTCAGTGAGGCAAGTTTTCTTAATATCCATTCTAAACCTCCCCTGGTGCAACTTGAGGCCATTTCCTTTTGACCTATCACTTGTTACTCGGGAGAAGAGACTGACCCCCACCTTGCTACAACCTCCTCTCAGGTAGTTGTAGAGAGTGAGAAGGTCTCCCTCAGCCTCCTTTTCTCCAGGCTAAACAACCCCAGTTCCCTCAGCTGCTCCTTATTTGTTCACTAGACTCTTCACCAGCTTCATTGCCCTTCTTTGACACATCAAAATTTTATCAAGAATAAAGACAGATACTTCCCACATTCAAGTTACTAAGATGGATTAATTTATTAGCAAGAATGAGCAGGATCAGAGGACAGACCTAAGTGTTCCTTCTTTCACGTTACAGTGCAACTTAAATGTGTGAAAGGAAAATGTGTCCACAGAAAATCATCTACTGGCCTTGTGTGAGATCACAGGTCTTGTTTACCAGGTGCTCATGTTCCAAGGCTGACCAGTTGAACCCACACCCATTTCTGACTTGAGTACTGCCTTGGTTTTTGAAATCCCTCTTCACATTGTGTCAGATTAAAATCTAAATCACAGCAATTACAAGGAACATTGACACTATAAACAGACAACTCTTTAAGTAAAAAAGTTGTGATCAAAGCATCAAGTAGCCTAATAAAACCCAGGTGGCTCTAGCTTATCATATGCCACACTCACTATATTTCAAGTGGCACATTTAATAGATTTCCAGGTGACAACAAAAGAAGGTTTGTTGCCAGTTCTTTACTTTCTGGCTCTGCTTATGTATCTGGTGCCTTTTGATAAGAAGGTCTAATTTTTAAAAAAAAAAAGTTAAAAAATACTTATTTTAAGAGTCAGGCTTTTTGCCACAGTTGGCAAAACCACAGAAACCAATGTGGCTTTGTATTATTCACTATTTACATAAAGCTCAAGTAATTACAAAGGAGATACCAAATGACTCATGTTTGCCATCGTTCTCTGTGGGCCAATGTGTTTGTCCTGGAAAGTCAAAAAAATTTGATGGCAACTTTAAAAGACCTAATCTGCAAGTTTCAATTAAAAACACAGTCAATATTTTTAACTACTTCTGAAAGTCTTTACCTTCAAAGGGATTATAAGATCCGACAGTTAGCAGACAAAAAAAAAAAAGATATTTGACATTTATTCTTCATTTTAACTTTGTGCTTTACGCATCTAAATACATCAATTAATTTTTCACTTGAAACATCATTATAAGAAAAGTGGCTTGGAAGATTCAGTCAAACGTCACAGAATGGAGCACTGTGAATAACAGGAACCCGTTTTCAAATGTCATTTTAAAAAGTAAAACCAAGAGCTCAAGTTCCTACATTTGAGGATGGAGGGACTTTTATTTTTAATTCTGCACCATTGCATCAAAGTAGAATTGTAGAAGGAGCTCTGTCATCCCTCACGCTGCCATTCATTATTTCAAGTAGTGTCTTGCTTTCCCCACCACCCCCAAGCACATTTTAATTTCCGACCCACTATTGCAATTCCTTGTCAAACAAAAGAGCAGATAAAATTTTTGCATGGAAATTGGGTTTAGAAGTCTAACATTTTGAAAATGCTATGGCATTTAGCCTTCCAAACCTCCATGTGCCTTTCACTTACAACTGAAATTTCAGTTTCCAAATTAGCCAGGTAGAGATGCCAATATTTCACTGAAAGCCATTAAGACCTGGACACCTAAACTCCTGTGCTGTTTCTAAAATGTTTGAGCGAGTATGTGTTTGTACAATGTTTAGGACACCCAGAGCCAGCTGACGCCTCCGGGCATGAGCACAGCAAAGCATAAATCACATTACGCTTCCTAGTTTGAGAGCTACACAGCTTTCAGGATGGGAGCACTAACCTTGTTCCAATTTACATCGGAAGACTTCTTACTTTCTTACTCCCACTCCTCACTCTGTCTCCTCGGCATTCCTCTTATCTTCAGCACTTGGTAACTATTGGAAACCATCACAATACGCCGCCAATTCTAGTTTGTGTAAGTTGATCAATCCCAAAACGATCCTCAACTGTCTTTTCACCTAGTCTTCCATGAGTAACCCACCACTCCATGATTTTTTGACACTGTACTATTCTAACAAGCACATGACCAAAAGACACATAAAAAACCCCCCACACAAAACCCCCAAAAAACAAATAACAAAACCAACAAAAAAAAAATCACCGAAAGCTTCCGAGAAGACATTTCATTCCTATTTTTTTTGTTTGGAAATTATTCTTCCTATTCCTGAGAATTGCCATGTTTGGTCTAGTTCCTGAATACTTGGTTGCTACGACCTTGTCTTTCTTGTACGTGACGAGAGCTACGTAACTAGAGAACAACACATCAAGTCTAGAAAATCATCCTCAGTAGAATTAAAATAATAAAATAAAATAAAAAAATTCTGCCCTTGTAGCTTTAGTTACTCCTTGTACCACTCAGGAATATGTTTTTCAGCTAGAAGAACCACTTGGCTCAGGGGATGAAGACCTTCAGAATTTCCTGAGTAACAAAGACCTCCATTTTTAAGAGCGCTTGTTGTTCCACTGCGTGAGAAAGGCTTTCGAGCCTCAGTGTGTACCAGGAGTGGCACCCAGTGTCCAAACTGCATCCTTACAACAGCCTCTTCCATTCCCGTCTCAAACCGTCTTCCCTCTATCCTCTCTCCCCGGCTGCAGCCACAGAAAATCAGCAGCTCTATGCTTACAATGTACATTTCATAAAGTATACTTTAAGTAAAGCAGTTTACATAAAGCTTTTGCCAAATTTTTTTAACCAACAGTGCACAAATTAATCAAATTTTCAACTATTTAATGCAGAGAACAGCTAGGAAGTCCGATAAAATTCTTCAATTAAGCCATACACAGCTACAGATTTAAACTCTGAATGGAATCAACATTTGTGCAGACGATGGTCTTTCAACTGTACTCAACAGCTGACTTAATAGCCACAAGCTGATTTATTTCTGATCATTGGTATTGCTTTAATAGCCCAAACCAATTTTCCTAAACATGCTTTGTTAGAGCGGAACTAAAAATCACTTAAAGAATTAGGAAAAAAAAAAAACCCAAATCTATTTTCACATTTTACAGCTACGTGGGATTTTAAAGATCATCTACTGTGCTTGGCTAAGACAACTGAGTAAAAATGAGATTAAAAATCTAGCAAATAAATTCCTTGTGTTTCCTTACAAAATTGATCAGAGGGGTAAGACTTCAGTTTAAACAAGATGCAACACCTGGAGTATGCTATAAAGAAAGCTTCCCCCAACCTGCTGCAAAAGCTACAATTTCTACTTTTTTTTTTCTTTCATTATCACAAACAGTTCAGAGTTGCACAAACTGGATTAAGATAAAACACTTAATGATTAGAACAATTATCTGAAAGCATTACACAGGTATTACTCTATTGGTAGGTAAGAACACAGTAGGGAGCAATACAAACTGCTGAAAACAAAAACTAAACAAACAAAACAAAACCCAAATAAAACCCATAAAAACACCAAAACAAAAAAAGAGAACATACAGGGNAAGCACGGGAGGTCGCGAGGGGGGGGGGGGGGGGGGGGGGGGGGAGAACAACACACACAAAAAAAACACCAAAAAAACCCAACCACCATCTATTTCCATCTACACGTGGAAGCCAAATTGCAAATATCCCTTTCAGCAATTTTGCCAGACTTCAGCTGGTCACTTTTCCTGCTTCACCAATATCCAAACCTAAAGCCCACCAAAACCTTTGTCCCCTCAAAACATGATGCCTGGTGTTGCCCCCATGTTATTACGTGCCTCACATGTGCTAGTTCAAGGAACCTTACATGCACCTCTTCACATGTCCAACGCCTTACAGCGAAGGGAAATTCTGAGTTCATGAGAACATAAAAGATTAGATCTCGGTTATACTGCAAACATCTCTGAACCAGCTTTTCCTTCCAAACCAAAGGCACAAAACCGGCACGATATAACAGCTTACTGAGAACGCTGAAATCCTGATGTTCAGCGTCTGCAGTGCCTCCCTAACTTACCCCTCTCATTTCCCTGCTGCATAAGCGCACTGTAAAAGCTCCAAGATGTACCACACAGATTACGGTTTGTTATATATAAATAAATACATATATATACACACACAAGCGTATAAATATTTTTTATATATATATTCAAACACACATATTGAATAGCACGTTCAAACCTTGTTGAATTATTTCCCTGTTACGATTTATTTTGTTTCAGCGAGCCTTCCACTTGCAAAAACACACACTCATTGCACAGCAAGTATATCTCTGTTAGGTGCCTAATATGGCCAGGGAAACCATTTTGATTATTCTGTGCCCGCTTATGCATTGTCCTACAAAACAATAAGATAGAACAGCAAGAAACTAGCAATTAAGAGAGTCTGAATGCACATCGGGAATCACTAAAATCCACACTAGCCAAGTCAGGAACAATATGACTGATGAATAGGCTATATTATATTAGGATTGTTAGCAAGTGTTAAAAAATTATCCTTAGCAGATGTCCCTTATGACCTAAATATATCGCACAAAGAACATGCCTGTCTTGTTTTCTAAAAAAGTTTTAAGAAATCTTTCCATTTCTATTATAGACTAAAACTCCACGATGCTGCATGTTGGCTATAAAGCTGTGCATCGAGGATTTAACACACTAAACCTACAAAAACATACGAGTACTTTACTGAAGAGTAAACAACCTATTTTAATGTGTATTTTCCTACTGCATGAATTTACGCTGAACTGAAGCATGTAATCCAATAAAAGAAATCAAACTGTGTATTCAGCAAACAGTGAACCAAAAGGCAAGCTGCATACTAGAGCAACTTCTCAACCAACACACCATAAGCCAAAATATAGCAAATATCTTGGTTAGATGGGGGAGAACCACCTTATCAGCAACAAAAGCATCTCGCAGATACAGTCGGTAAGGAATTATATAAATTTAACCCACTATACACTATGACATGTGCAGCTATGCACACCCAGTAGAGCTTTAAAGAAGTTACTTCCTTAAATTTTGCTGTTATTAAGATTCTGTACTCTGTCTCTCCACGCTACTGCAAGATGCAATATTTGCTCAGTTTGACCTTCTTCAGTTTCTCCACATATTTTTGACTGCATCACTGGATTTAACAACATATATTAATTATAAATAAATAATGCTAAAATGCAGATCTAAACTTCAATTCCACTAAGGTTCTTTCTCTTTTCTGTCAAAGACTAGTTTTTCTCTAGAAAATCTTTTAAGTTTAGCAATCTTTGTGAATCAATTTCTCATCCCTTCAACTCCGCTGCTGCAGTAGGTTTTCTGTTAGCAAAATGGATTTCAAGTCTATTCCTCGAGTACTCAATTCAATATTCAGTACTGAACCTTGGGCCAGTAACGCATCTGTCTTTCTATCAATAAAATAAATATAAACGCTATAAAGAAAAAAGGTGCAACTTGGGTTTAATGTGTTGTGTACCTCAAGTACATATAATTTTCTTCTAAAGAGAACAATGCTACATAATTTTTCCAGATTATGCAGTTGATAAATCCATAAAACATTATGGAACAAGAAACAAGAACCAAAGAAATTTTTCTTAATTTATTACTACTTCGTGTTTCAATCAGTTTCTATTATTTTGTACTCAGATGTATTGATTTGAATGGTTGTTCAATAGAACTACAGGCATTTCCTTCATTTTGGCTCTCAGAATGAAATATTAGCACATGGGATTTGTTCATTTTGCCGTGTTTTTCTTCAGCTCCCTCAAGTTTATTGCAGCATTCTTCAGGGAAGGAAACGGCTAAATACTTGCATTAGCAGAGAAGGAAAGGAGGAGGAACGGAAAGAGGTAATAAGAAGGTGTTAAAAGAGCCCTCTTTTCCTCTTGGTCCAATCACACTGGGAGAAGTGTTACCAAAAGAACTAGTGATCTTATAGTCAAAATGTCTGACCAAAGCTATGGGGGAACACAAGCAACCGGTCTCTTAAAAAACGACACGTAAAAAAGCACGGAAAGAGCGCTCCAGGCAGCTCAGTGGAAGTGTCCATGCCTGTAGCACATCGTCTAAGACTGAAGAGTCATCATCAAGGATGAAGAAGCAGAAAGTTTTTACCAGAATTCACAACTGCGTCTTTACATGGTCTGGGTTTCCTTCTGGATGAAGCTCTAGTTCCTCCAAACCCAGAGGCGGACTAAAGCTTCTGCTTTTCTAACTTTTAGGCACCCGAGGCAGCACCTACCTCAGTTGGGTAAGATGAATACAGGTTCTACCAGGATGTCTGCTATACGTTCTAGCAATTGCCCAATAAAAACCTCTGTTTCCCTAAAATACAAATGGTTATATCCTGACTTTTTTCCTGAATTGCAGTACAGCAAAATTCAAATGCTCAGTAAATGAGAGTACAGCAGGGGGAAAAAAAACCCAGCATGTTCCACCTTTGCCATATGTTCACAGCAATATCACTTCATAAACTCATCTGTGTTAAATCAGCTAAAGAATTACTTGGGAGTCTCTGCTTTTAAAAGGAACTAGCACATTATATATTGTTTACCATAGTATTTCCACAAGTAAATAATATAAACACAACTTAATTTGCATATGTGTGATTTAAAGTGTGGAGGAATATAAAATATTTTCATATTTCAGAGTTCTTGCATATTCCCAAAACTGAACAAATACATTAAATGAATTTGTAAAAAAAAAAAAAAAATATATCAAACAACCTTTAGATTCTCTATAACTAATTAAAACTTCTTTTAAAAACTTTTGAGTACTCAGGGTAAATAACCTGCACATTTTCTCTCCTGTAATAAACAGCAAGCATAAGGCTTAACTTCTGCAAATCACTATTAGAAACTATAATATAGGCATAAAATTCAAAGATTGATACCTGAAATCAAAGAACAGATATTAAACATCCAAATATACTTTTATTATTTAGTTATCCTCTTCTGTGCACTTTATGTCTTTAGTCAGAGTTGAGCTGATTATATCAGCAAGAAAAATCAAATTCTGAATAGCTAATTTGTAATATTTTACTTAAATTGCAAAAAACATAAAAAGAAATCAGACTTTCATATTGCTGATTACATAAAAATTAATGAGTTTCTACAAGTGTTACAAAACTATATGAAGTATCCATATAGCAAACTAAGTGAGCATATATCGTGATTATAAGTAAAGAACACATTTAAGATGGAACACAAACTATGAAGTAAAAATCTTCTGGCTTCAGGTTCAAAACTTGCACATAGTGAAATGGTTGAATGCAAAAATGAGCTGAACACAGTCGCAGCTCATTCTAACGCTGCTACAAAATATAGCAAACTTATTAACACTTAAAGCAGATGCTTCTCTAACTTTATTTTTAAGATTACTAAATGATTACTATTAAGCATAATTTTCAGTAAAGTTCAGCATGAAAGTTTATTAGATATGTTAATATCCACTGCAATCATGGCTTATTAAAAAAAGACAATCAAACAAACTATGGCTGAATTTTTCAAAATTTAGGCAACCACAAGGTTTTCATGGCAAGAAAAAATGCCATGAAATACGTGTCCTTAAAAAAACCAGAAAAGATAAAAGATAGTACAGCATTTCTGTCTTTAAAAGCAAATCACACTATTTTGTTTCGCAGCAAAACCTTAAAGGAATTGCATTTAAGTAAAACTTTAATACGCCTGGTGCTCTAAAGGACAAAATGATTTTTTTTTTTGATTCAAAATTAGATGCTGCACAAAAGGATTTACCTACCGCTTTAAAGCATTGCCTCTACAGTAAAAATCAACTTGAAAAAAATCCAGAAATGCAACAAACACAGCATTTCAGGCATTTTGTGCAGGGCGGTAAGAAAAGGAATAGTTTCTATGCAGTTTTAAAGTCTAGCAGTGTAAACCTACGTAAATAAGCTGGCTAAGATCCAGCACAGGCGCTATCTCCGCTTGCTTAGCTACGTGTGGGAGACCCGGGCAGCGGCGAAGAGAACCTGCACAACGAGAAAGCTCCTGTTCTGCTTTTAGGATACACATACGCACACAGAAGTTCCAGAATCAAATTGTGTGTATATGTGTATATATATGTATTTCCTTAGAATGCGCAGCACGTTTGGGCTCATTTAAGAAACGAAGCGACATCGAGTCAGCAGAGCCGCATTTAATCCAATGCACTCGGTCAGGTATTTTCGGGATACATCTGCACGGCGCGTTCCATGAAGCCTATCAGCCGCAAATCCCGTTTCTCCCGCTTTTCCCGGCGGGAGGAGCCGGGCGGGCGCGGCGCGGCGCGGTGCGCTGGGCAGGAGCGCCCTCTAACGGGCGCGCCGCCGCCGGTCGCCCTGCCGGCAAGGAGCTTCGCAATTAGCGCTGATGAGGGTACCTGCCCCCGCCCTTCACACGCCTCTGCTGCGTTTAAGACAATTAAAAGTGCCGTTTCTTAGTGCTTTCTACAAGAAAACCGCACTTTGTGGCGCGCTGCTGTAAGCGATGCAGACAAGCCCACGTGTCCGCACGCACTGGCACTTCAGACTGTGCCAGGAAAAGCAGCCTTTTAGCTGAATTTCTTCTTCTTCTTCGCCCAGTAAAGACAAAACCCTCCAGGAGAGGTAAGTCTGCACAGTATGAGAACTTATCCACAACATTTCACAAGCTGCGTGGCCTCCTGCTCCCCTGAACCATCGCAATTACGCGAACGGTGTCAATATCGTTTCCTTTTAGGAAACCAATGCAGCGCTCGCACCAGCGACAGGTAAAGTACAAAATAACTCGGGTGTGATTAGCAGCTGTATTAGAGAACCTTGATTACGTGATACATCTTATTACATGACAATTCAGCACACCTAATAACCAACCTCTCTGTCAATCAGTATATTCCAATATCAGTTCTGGCAACCCAGGAAAAAAAACCCGCAAAACGTGGAAGACCAGACAAGACTGTTTTGCGTATTTAACAAGGGACCATCCATCCACCCTCTATCAAAATCAACCAAATTTCTTTCATAAATGAATCCTTACCAAATCTACAGACTACTTTATGAATTCTTTACAACTAAATGAGAAAGAAAAAAAATTCCAACTTACAATTCAACATAGAGCACAAAGTGAAACTTCATAAATGTGTGCACCAAACCTGATGGGCTTTTGCCAGCACTTAGTAATTGAAAAGTCGACATTTACATAGCGTAGCTTTCTTCCTAAATTACCATAGGAACTTATGAAAAACATAGTTGAGAAATTCAGATAAATGGACTTCAACTGGAGCCAGTATCAAGGCTGTGATTTAGGAGCTCTGGGGGTAACCTGTTCATGCCTTCAGTGAAATAAAACCAAAATTTCATGTAACTGGATTTTTGCATTTTGTAAGCATTCCATTTTCTTACAATATTTTACATTTTCTTACAAGACACATGACCTTCTCTATTTTTACCAACTGTTACACCTAAGGAGAATAAACCTGAACAAAAAACAGAAAAAAAAAATTGTCAGCTAAAACTGCATCTGCCTATTCAGAAAAGAGTTACGGCATGCTCAAGTTCTGCCCGGCAACAATGCAAGAAAAATAAAAGATATGTTCACAATGATAAACCTTTGACTTACAACACTAGCAGATTTAAAATGGGAATAACTGGAAGTTGTTTTCACAAGAAAAACTGACAAAATTTAGCCTCAACAGAAGTCTTTACAGAAAGGAGATGAATCAACACAGCTAGGGGGCTGTGATTTAATGACATCAGGACTTCTACACCAGTATTACCAGAAGAAATCAACATTCACATAGTCCATTTGGCCCATATAAGTATATCCATACTGTCTGGGAGATTCTGGTTTGACCACACCGCAGTTTCAGGCACCTCTCCAGTTGTACTTACAAGGCTGTTTGTGAAGCTACGCTACTAGCTTAATAAAAGAAAAAAAAGTAACTCTAGAAGACAGTAGCTTTTTTTATTAAGATGCTTTTTAAAAAAGCCAAAACCATCCAGCAAATGCCACCACACCTATGCACTGAGACACAGTATGCTGAAAAGCGTAAGAACTCATGTGACTTTGGTCTTGAAGCCCTGAGAACATCAAACCAGCATAGCAGACCACAGGCTTCGCTTCAAGAAATGCCCCCTCAAGAACAAGTCCTCCAACGAAACAGGAAGGGCCCTAACACACCCAACACTCCCTTCATTCTCGCTGCAGCAGGCAACAGCTCAAAAATCACACATTCAGTTCACTACTTGATCTTAAATTAACTTTTCTAAGCACGTTCTTTTTAGCTACCTGAAGCCTCTGCTTCTGCAAGGATCACACATCGCAGGTCATCGTACTGCCAACACCAGAGGTAAGGCTCAGCGGTTTGAACTGCTGCTACCTCTGGCCGATTAAAACCCAGAAAAAGTACTATATAGGAGCGATGACACATTTCTCCATCTGCAACTGCATTCCTTTGAGGCTAAATACAAGTCACAAAGAAAACTGTGAGTGTTTTTGTGGAAATGTTGCACTATGCTATTTCTAGTTGTTACTGACTGGTGATACAAGTAACTAAGAACCTGCAGGACAGAAAAATACAGTTATTAGAATCTTTAATCATCTAGACTTCTAATCTGAAAACTGAAAAAAACAAATTTAACCTTCACAGGTAAGAAAGTAAAAATTATTGGGGGGGCAGGGGGGGGAGTGCTGGAAAGGAGAAGGTGGCATCACCTTTTCATCTGAAGCATTTCAGAGGGAATCTAATGAAAACTCTGCATAGTTATAAAAGAAGAAAAAGTTATGACCTTCTAGAACTTATTTTGATGTATAGTTACATAACTGTCTTGAAGTTTCTATTGCCATAATTACCACAGCACTTAATTTATTATCTCAGCTTTGTAAGTAAGGTACTGAAATATATCAAGTTGAAATAATACCTGTTTCAAAATACCTTATCAAAATAATGTCTCACAAGATCAATAATGAATTACAACATGTATACTACATTTTTAACTGTTGCTTTCCATGAAAGGAATATAAATTTCCTTTAAATGGGCAGAAGGTCTACTCAATGAATAGCACAAAAGATAGTAACAATGAAGTGCAAAGGTCTGAACTGAACATGTCGCTTAGAAACACTATTTATAATCAAGAATAATACATTTATTTCTTAGGAAGAAAATACACCTCGTGCATGACACCTTTTTTGTAAACTTTAACTGAAAGAAAGAAAAACTATGCTCAGACAAAAGCTTGGAGGTACCCTAAAGTGAAAGTAATTCTGAAAAAACTACCCTCACAAAGACAAGTTGGGGGTACTGTATCATTTCACAGAAGTGCCTAAGCCAAAAATCCTTACAGCAGAAATCTGATTTTCCCTAAACAAGAGTTGAATCCATTGGGTGCAGGATGGGAGGGGTGGGAGTGCAGGAATAGCAGTTCCACATGTAGATAACTGAAAGTATCTTCTTTAATTTTAATATCTGTGTTTTGAGAAATAAATTCAATACCTATGAGGATTTAAGTGCACTAGCAACAAGGAAACACAGTTATCTGAAAAGTAAATGCCTGCCCAAAAGTCCAGAGTGCAGCCCCAAAACCATCAAACGTTTGTGCTGAAGCATCTTTTACTAAAGACTCAACAACATATCCCCTTTTTTGCAATTTTCCTCCATTAGCTCACACATCATCAACCAAACTTCACCTACAGATTTCTAACACAGAGCTGGGTTGAACCCTCCCACTCCCTCCAAAAATCTTATGCTGCAGCAGGCCAACCTAGGTGTTTAAGACTTCCCTGACAGGAAAATTTTACTAAAAAATTACACTTTGTAAAAAGAATCATAGGAAGACAACACTGCAGGAGAAACTTTCCAAGATGAAAAACACCTGTGAATTCATAAACGGTAGACAGCCCTCCCAGATTTATAATAAGAATTACTTAAAGCTAAAAAACCCCTCTCACATTTTCTGTAGTTTCTAGAAATATTCCAGTTCAAACTGCTCAACAGTGGTTTTGCTCTAAAAGAACAAGTTTGGGTATGTTTTTTTCAAAAATCAAAAATTTCATTTCTGAAAGAATTCTGTTCCAGCAAATAGTCAAAACTTAGTATTATCTCAGGCATCAGCAGCAAGAGACAAGATGGCACCATAACAAAAGCGTATCTAAACATATCTGAAGAAATGGTTGTTGCTCACAAGTTAGAAATATATAATTATCAAACTGATTCTTAAATGTCATGCATACTTATTTCAAGTTCAAATTAAGGATATTTTCTTAGCACCTTCAAAAATGTGTTTTATGTTAGATTTGCTCAGTTTAAAAAAGGAAAACATTAGCTGAAACGTCTCTTGCCAATTATCCAACTGTTTGTTCAAATATCACACTACTGTACGTAAGCTCCGTTCTCTTAATGAGCACCTCGAGACCACAAGCCCAATGAGTATTTTTCAGGTGACCTGTTCCTAGAGCTCCTGCAAATTGATACAGAAGAAATGATTTTGGGGGTGTATTCACTCAGTTCTCAGCACAAGAGATCAGGAGTTTGCCAACAGATAACTGCACCACGGTTGCTCCCCGTTTTTTCCCCACAGCAGAAGAGCTGGGGGGGGTAGCGTGTCCCTTCAGCCAGCGCAACAGTCCCTGCAGCAACATAAGATCAAGTATGACCCAAGTCCACGAAGAAACACTTTCTACAGAAACCTGGACTCTCCATAGGATTG
Organism: Chionis minor; assembly: GCA_013398295.1. Classification (NCBI taxonomy): domain Eukaryota; kingdom Metazoa; phylum Chordata; class Aves; order Charadriiformes; family Chionidae; genus Chionis; species Chionis minor. The sequence goes on along the minus strand of VZSF01001908.1, from coordinate 283,370 downwards.
CTCCTATTCCAGACTCTTAGACAAGGAGAGGGAAAAAAAATAAAATGTATATATACACACACACTAAGCAAGAAGAAAAGACAATACAACATTATTCTGACCAGAGAGAAGACTGTTAAGTATCATTCCGGGTGATGGAGGGACTGAAGTGCCAAGACCCTTATTCTTCCCTATCTCTGGGCCTGAATTTCTGCAAATACGTAAAACCAGTTGTGACATTGATGTAACATACAAGTCTTAGGGGGAAGGAGGTGCCTTGTTTGATTTGGTTTTTAGCATCCTGAATTTTAAGGTTCTGGCATATCATAAGAGATTTCTCTGCTGAGGCATCCATATCTAGAACAAAGAAGAATCATCTGAAAATCTGGCCAGATGCTTGCACAGGGAAACACAGCTCCAGGGAAAACAAACAAGGAGTATTTATAAAACATTATTGTTTTTCACATTGGCAAGACAGACGATGACTCTATATAGAGCCTAAAAAGGTACCTAATGCTCAGCTGGCAACCTCAAGAGCTATTTTGTTTGGGTTTTCATCTTCCCCAGCCTCTACCACGCAGGTCAAAGGGCTGAACAGGCCTTAGGTAAAGGGAATGTAGAATGAGTATGAGCACTGTGCTTTTCCTGAACAGTTCAGCCTATTTAACTGTATTTCACTGAGTACAGAGAGAACGTCTCTGTGATCCATACGGTAGAGGCTAGGGAAGATGAAAACCAATACAAAAATGTCTCTTGAGGTTGGCTTACAGGGTTCATCTGTCTGAAAGGAGGTTGTAGTGAGGTGGGGGTCGGTCTCTCCTCCCAAGTAACAAGCAATAGGACAAGAGGAAACAGCCTCAAGTTGTGCCAAGGAAGGTTTAGATTGGATATTAGGAAAACTTTCTTCACTGAAAGGGTTGTCAAGCATTGGAACAGGCTGCCCAGGGCAGTGGTTGAGTCATCATCCCTGGAGGTATTTAAAAAGCATGTAGATGTGGCACTGAGGGACATGGTTTAAGGGTGGACTTGGCAGTGTTAGGCTAACAGTTGGACACAATTATCTTAAAGGTCTTCTCCAACCTAAATGATTCCATGATTCAGCACAGGTGAGTTTCCCACAACCTGGCTGCAAATTCCCTGTCACTGCCAGAGGGATGCACTAGTGTCACTGCCACAGGGTCACCTCTCACTCTGGCCAGAGTTTGCTCTTTCTGCGCCTGCAGCACAGGAACAGAAGGTGGACAAGGTAAGACATCCAGGGGAGGCAAGCTCCACAAGCGTTGCCTTTTGCATCTTACTTAATGCCAGGATTATTGCCTGCTTGCTAAAAGGGGGAAAAGAAAAGACTGGTAACAAGAGTCACTGTCTTGGAATAAAGTTTTTCCCAAGCAGAAACAGTAAAACCTTGCATACAAGATCAAAGGCTTATAGCTTCAGCATGGAGTCATCTACGGTGAGACGAATCCAGCTCGGAAATTATGACATTTATTTCACTGTTTACTTGCCTATCAGCTACATGGAAACAATTTAACCATCTTCTACAGGAAAAAGTTGAAGCATGGGCTCCAATTAAAAACTTAATGACTCTAATCCTTTGAAGAGCTCCAGAAGGGAAGGAATCTTTAAAACATCTTTTAGGCTTTAGTAAAATATAGTTCTGACTCAAGCACCATATTAATGTAGGACAATCAAGATTCCCTTGTGTTTTGCGGGTTTTTTTCCATACAGCAAATTGTATAATCGCACAGAAGAAATAAACAGCTAAGAAACCTTACCAACTTGCAAAGAATTCTTAAAATTACCTCTGTTTCAAAGGCAGAGTCTAAGATTCTTTTATAATAAGATAAAATATTAATTTAATAACTAACCTAGTTACAAGCAAGAAAAAGCAGTTTAAGTAACCTCGCTCATACTGAATTACCAAAATTAGATAGACTCAAGCTTCCAACCACAACTACTTTGACTATATTGCGTCTTTAGTTACTCTTGAAGTTAAATTGTCTCTCTTTAAGCCCTAAAAAAGAAGTGTTTCTACTAGTATCATTAAACACACACATATATTACCAAGATTAGAATTCTAAGCCTTTCAGGTTTACTTTATAGGTTTTATACCATTCTGTGTCAAGCCAATTACACTGACTTACAGTGGCAATAACAAAACATTACTAGGACCAGCAAGAAAACACCAAGACAGATAGAAACCACTGACACTACTACTAGCTCACTTGGAGAAGCAAAAATACCACCCAGATTTCAAGTGAACCAGTGCCTCTTAAACTTAGAAAGCTCTGCTCTCCAGGCTTTCCCTGAGTACTTAACATATACAAATAAGCCTGCTGAGAGGCAATCTATATGCCTGACCACATACGTATGTACGTGTATATATACATACATAATATACACTTAGCCATTTTCATAAAAAGCTTAAAAATCTGTATGAATTACAGACTGGAAACTTATGTAGCTTCCCGTGTGGACAGTCTTACTCCAAAATAAGTACGTCTATATGATACAGTATTTATTCCTATAATTTTCCTTACATAGACAAGGTTTCAGCTGGATACGCAGGATGGCACTACGAGTAACCCATCGATACCTCAAGTCAAATGAAAAAACTCTCTGATCACATACAAGCTTCTGGTCACCGTGGAAAAAGACATAAAAATCCTTTTTTGCACATAGGGATTATTACTTTTTTTTTTTTTACCCTTAAGTTATGGAAAACTGTAACCATTACCTTCATCAAAGTCTGCATCATCTTCTGTATGCTGCGGGAAAGGGAAGCAGTTTGTGATTTCAAGTCTGTCATCCACCACAAGACCCAGCAGCACTCCCTGGACCACTTCGTTCCCCTGTCCTTCCTCTTGGTAATGTTTAATGATCTTTAGCACAACCTAGAACACAAAGACAAGAAAATCATATTATTGCATAATATGAAACGGGTTTTCTTTGTCCTCAAACTATATATTTGGAATTTTTAAATTGTTGAAGTGTTGCACAAGTTAGACCTGCAAACCAAATGACCTACTGACTTAAACACCAGCAATTTTAATACAGCTTGAAGAACTGGAGGCCATCCTAATATTACAGCAGAATTAAAAGAGACCATTAAATGCACAGTCAAAATGCAGTTCTAAACCAATTTTCTGCAACATCCTTCTAAAATGAAATATTGATCTTTTTTACTTTACCTTGTTGCTGTAACTGTTAAAAGCTATCTTGTAGGGGCAATAAACTCCCTCCCGAGGCAAATGTTGCACAAGAAACTATCAAAACACTTTGCAAGTAACTATGCAGAAACTGGTAGGAAATTTTTAAAAGCCACAAAATGCATCAAATTTCAGTTACATTAACCTTGAAAATTACATCTCATCGCAGTTTTACTTCAGATGATAAGGTAATTTATATTTTGTAAACTATGTGTCATAGGATATTTAAGAATAATGGATGATAAAAGAGAAAAAAAGGAGCACAAATTAGCATATTTTTAATAATATAATTCTCACTTCCTTCCCTAAATCTCAACTCCACAATGAATAATTCTCATGAGATGATACTGTAAATTGGAACAGTATGAACAAAACCGCTCAAAAATAGTCAATCATTTGCCAGAAACACTTAACACTTAAGTAAAATTTTATGCTTAACAACAAGAACCAGAACAAGATAAGGCACCAACCACAATCACAGACTTGAAAGAAATTATACTTTGTACAGCACAAGTGGGTTTTATTTCACTAAATCCTAATCCATCCAAGAAAAATGCACCAGAAAACGTCTGATGACTATGTTGTCATTAAAGCAACAGTACTTTAACGTCTGTTGGCAAACTGACTAGTGTAATGGGTTTCAGCTCTACCACTCCGAGAACAGATTTTGTACAAATAACTGTTATTTAGTGAACATTCTACAGGGGGAAAAAAACCCAAGAAGTTAAGCTCGTATTTACACATTAGCAACATATATTTGACCCTAGCTTTCTCCATGGCTGTTTAGCAGACTTTATGTCACACTTATAAAACACAACTAATGAATCAAAGTGCCACAATATAGGTTAAATGGAAGAAAAAGGTGACTAGAAAAGAAATTCTTTACAAAAACATTGACTTCTTGGGGTAAAATGGGAAAACAAAAGCTTCATATACAGTCTGCTCCGAGGTGGAAGGAGAATGGAAAATAAATACCTTTTTTCCAACTCAGCTGGATATAAGTATCAAACAGGACTAACACCCACTGATTCTTTATTATTCACAATACCACTCACTTCTGCTTTCTGTTGCATCCCGATACACTCCCGCTGAAGCCTCTCAGTCACAGGTAGATAACACTGTTTCACCCCAATACACACTCACATCTGTCCCTCAAGTCCTTTGAGGCCATACCTTTTTATCCAATTTGTTAAAAAGAGGCCTACAGAGCGGAGAGACAAAGAGATACTTTGGCTACATAAATCTCATTTCATAGCAAAACAGTAAGGAAATTAAGATGGTGGGCAGTAAAGTAGAATTTAACAATGCTAAAGCAGTACAGCAAACACCAGTTTGAGATCACCTAGAGGGAGAAGATGGATGCCTTCTACCACAGAGCCAGCATATATATAATATTCAACTTGCATTTAGTGTGAAGTTAAAGTTTATCATACATTTGCCACAAGTTCTGTCTTCTGCAGTCAAGGAATCCGTAACGAAGTGGACAGATGACAGCACAGCATGCCCTCTGCTCACTGCGTAACCATCCTCAGCATCTTCACTGCCTTGTAAGCTTCACCTTTTCCCAGTATTTTTCTCCTCATTTGCTCTCGAGTTTTTCATGCACATTGACTATCCCTGTTACTGTGAATCCCGTTTGCCTGTTGACTCTGTTCCAGGAGCACTGGATGCCAATTTTATCGCAGCATTTCTGATGATAATTGCTCACAGAAAGCAGCCACAAATGAAAAGAGCATGGGCTGTCATCGAGTACCAACGATTTTTCAGGGAGATAAAACTAGGAGTTCCAAACTCTTAAATGCTAACCAAATACCCCAATACACAGGGAAGTAATAACATCCATAAGCCTGCAGTTTTCAATCCCCAGCCTGAAGACCACAGCAGATATTACCCAGGGAGACACTGACCCCAGTTTAGGCCGACCTGCAAGCTTGTTTTCTAAGGGAGTCTGGGAAAGGTAGCAGAGAAGGTCACGAACTCACTACTCTAAATTTCACAACCGCTTTAGCAAGCTGCAGAACTTCAGGTTTATGGCTGCACTGGAAAATACATTAGCTACCGAAATCATTTATAAAAGACAAATGAAGAAGTCTGAGAAAAGAATCCAATGACACATGATTCTTGTTTTCCTTTTGTTCTTTGTTCTGGAGAGTTTTATTTAGTGCGTAAGACACAAGTCTTTAGTATAGCAGGCTCTTAAACTTGGATTGAAAAACTTGCCATCAAAATACTACCATATGACCAAGAGGGAAACGTGCACTGGACCTTGTGTTTCAGTACTAAAAACAGACCTTCAGGTGTAAAGTAGAACTACTTCTCTAGAGATAGCAAGAGCAGTTTCAAACATATAAAACGTCCTTTCCATTTTTTTGCCACTCAATATACAGCAGGAAGAGCTGATCACTATACAAATAGCAGTCATGACAATTTCTGATTTGACTGCACAAACCAATACTTCATATTGAATAAACCATACACACCTCCAAAAAATATGAACACTAACTTAGTGACATTTTCCAAAAAGAGATGTTATGTTTATAAAGCATCAGAAAGAATCAGAATAGTTTTATTGGTCTGAAAATAAAGGTAAGAGGCGTTAATATAAATAATGCAAGTAACACAACACACTAAGAAATACAAATCAATTTTTTGCAAGGGACACAGAAAAAAAAAATCCCAAAGAAATCTAAATAAACACCAGAATAACCCATCTTTCACCCAATGCTGATGCACTTTCCAAACACTACAATTCCCATCCACCTATTAGTGTAATAAGAGATATTGCCTCTTCGTACAAACTATCATTGTTTTGAAATACCCTTAGACTCTTCACTGCTACACCATTTCTACGTGAAATCAACAGTAACCAGACTACATTTCAACTGTTACTGTTATTTAAGTGACCCAACTGGCCAACCAGCAAAGGCTCTGTACTCAAGGAGAAAATGTATCAAGTAATTTGACTTACTGTTTAAAATATATATATCAGATTTCTAAATTGTGATACCTCTGAACACAAATCAATGATCATATGCAGCTTGATTTAGTACGTAAGAAATATTTAGGTACCCAAGGACTCTTTATAAAAGCATATACAAATAACTACTAAATACAACTCAAGAGTTCCCCAGCCTTGTAAATTTAGTGTTCAAAACACCAAAGCACTTTAATCACTTGGAGTAGCCACTTGTCAGATTTTAATGGCCATTAATCCTCAATTAATCAAAAAAAAAAAAACAGGAAAAAAAAGAAAGCTTGTAGTTCAGCAGTGTTTCTAATCTTCAAATCTTCAAAGCACTGCTCAAACATTACGAATGAAGTCATACGGCAAAAAAGAACCATTCTGAAACTATTAAAAACTTCAAAGATACATATTTTAGCTGTAGGAGTATAATGCCAAATTTTAACTTTGGCTACATCCCGACATCACAGTTGTTAATTTCAGAAGTTTGTATCTCATTACAGAAATACCTATAACATGAACCACCAGCTGAAGTATCGTAAGCCTTTCGGGGGGTCCTGGGAAGATTCCGCTGTAAGGACATGAATATGCCAAGATGCATCATTTTTGCATTTCTTTAAAGAGTGACAACAGCAAATCAAAGCGCTGAAGATTCATTTATGAATGTGTTCCAGAGAGCTGAAAGTCACCACATTGACAGCAGATTTCCAGTACCTGTGCCGTGTCCCACAGATGCGGCACCAAACGCGAGAGAGCTTCTGTTAGCCCACTGGATACACGATGTAACAAGCTGACTTACAGTCTTAATTCAAGTATTCAAATCTTTTTGAATGCTTAACATTTTTTCCCGCCCAAGAAAGCTTTGTCGGCACAACCACCAGCACCAATTGCCAGCATCTGGGGAGAGGATGAGGAGCGTAAATAACGCTGCTTTATGTAGCTGGTTTCGAACCAACCGTAACCGACACAGGCATCGAATGTGAAAGATGCCACGCCGCCACATCCTCTCGATATTTAACACTAGTGAAACTGCGATCAATATTTAGCATGGCAAAAGACCCTTGAAAGCTATTATTGCTAATTGCGTCTGATACATTTTGAATACACTCGTATCACATATGGAGACTTCTCTGTATGAATTCTTAAAACTCAATCCATGAACTTTTACATTGAAGTGTTACAGCATGAGCAATTTTGCTTAAACTCCTAGCGTAGATGAAGTTCAAGACAGAACTATTAATGTAGTTTTATAAATGGATAGATCTCAACGATGATTACTAACGATGACTCATGCAATTGAGTTTGAATTACCCTAAACTCAAGGATGCCTAGAATCAAGACATCTACCTGATACACATAAAATGCATGTACGGCATCTCTGGAAAAAAGAGAGTTCATTTGTTTAATACTATCCAAATAAAGACATACCAAATTTTACATGACAAGTTTTATACTAATTTAGTGCCCTGCCTGCTTCCCCAGCTCACACTACACCTAAAGCAAATCTACAACCTGTGTTGTGATGAAACGTAACCAGTTAGCTATGCAAAAATTAATTAAGCAGTTCTGAAATCCTCAGGCAAGCATGGAATGGCTTTGTTTTTAAACAAACACTTGTGGAAGAAAAGGGGGGGGGGGGAGAGAAAATTAGAGCAAGACACAGTGAAACATGGGCAGTGTTAACATTTTTTAATAGTTCCAGATTGATGGGGGGAAGGGGTTGTGGTGTTGGATTTTTGGTGGTTTTTTGATTTTTTTCTTGGTATGGGGTTTTCTTTGTTGGGGTTTTGGGTGGTTTTTTTGGGGGTGGGTTTAGGTTGTTTGATTTTTATTTTTTTTTTGTTATACAGACACTGCAAATAAATGCTTAGCCTACACTTAGAAAAGACAAGTTCTGGAAGCTGACCAAGCAAAAAGTTGCCGTGAGCTGATTTGTCTCCTGGCTATAGCACCACTTGATAAGAGAGCAACAAAGTCTCTCAACTTTCCTGCCAGGAGAAAAGGAACTCTGAAATAAATTAAAGATACCACTGCAACAGTTAAGAGTAAGAAAACATATGTCTAATACACATACTGCTCTCTTCCGGATGATTAAGGAGACAGATGTTTACATACACACATTAAAAATTCCAACTTAATCAGTGCAGTTCACGGAAACATGTTCTATAAAGCAGTGACAGATACCACATTGAAAGCACAAAATCAGCAGGTTGATACCCTAGTCTTTTAGGGGTTGAATATGAAGCTTCATGATGCAAGATTGCCAGCACCTAAAGTCATGCCACGAGGTGAACTAAAGATTAGAGGTAAAACTGAATTTTCCACATTATACTGATCTTGAGAAATATGAAAATCTCTACTGACAATCAAACCCTGAATTCACTTAAATGCATATTCTAGATCATCTGCAGAGATTTTTGATTTTTTTCTAGATTCTCTTATTCAACAGCGCTGATTTTTTGACCTTCCAGACACAACTGACATCTAGACATTTGTTCTTTTCTTCCTCATGCTTAACTTTGGAATCACAGAATGTTAGGGGTTGGAAGGGACCCCTGGAGATCATCTGGTCTAACCCCCCTGACAAAGCAGGTCCACCTACAGCAGGTTGCACAGGGTGGTGTCCAGGTGGGTTTGGAATGTCTCCGGAGTCGGAGACTCCACCACCTCTCTGGGCAGCCTGTTCCACTGCTCTGTCACCCTCCAAGTCAAGAAACTCCTCCTCATGTTCAGATGGAACTTCCTATATTCAAGTTTGTACCCATTGCCTCTTGTCCTATCACTGAGCACCACTGAAAAAAGACTGGTCCCCTCCTTCTGGCATCCTCCCATTAAGTATTTATAAGCACTGGTGAGATAAAAGCTCTTAGAACTTAGACCAATTTTATCTCAGGAGAAGTAAAAAAAAAAAAAAGTAGTTTTCCATTAAAACCCTCGACATCTTAAAGTAATTGTTCTGACAGATATCTTCAATCCTAACTATGACTGGAGGCCCAAAAAAAAAAAAAAAAGGTATTTTAATTCCCTGACAAGTAATCAGAAAGGCCAAAACTGACTAGACGTGAAAACCAAGACAACTTTTAAAAATGTTGTTTCTGAACAGCAAGTTCAGAAATATTGAGTCTTAGCCCTCACTGTTCTGTCTAGCAAGTATAACAGTCATCTTTTGGGCAGAATGCTCAAACGCCCCACAATGTTTTACCTTTACCTTGACTAGCTAGAGCTCTAACACCAACATTTACAAAGCCTTTGAAAATACAGTTCTTGGAATAGTAAGCTTACATTTTATGTCACTCAACAGCTAATAAACACCAGATGTTAAAATCTTATTTCTGAACTTGCCAGAAATTTGGGGCTTAAAAACAATAATTATATAGGAGGTATAACAGAATGATGCATGCCATTTCATATCATCTCAATCAGGTGCAAACATCAAAGTCTCTTTTTGACATGAGAGTGGAAGTTTCCTGGACCTGAGCCTGAACTCAACTATTATGAACACCACACACTGATCCAAGGTGGGCCCCAAGCAGGGGATACTATGTATATTTTCACACAGAAATTACAAGTCAGAAGATTGTGTTGGTTTTGTCTCATGTAGGTCCTTGGTACCGTATCACTTCGGAAACCCATGTTAAACTGAATGGAAAATATTCCACCTTGAATGGTAGGGCTTTTTTTTTTTTTCCCAGGGAAGGGTGGGGGGAAGAAATGTTACATGGTCCCGTATTATTTGAATATTTTTTAGTATTAGGAAGCATATGAAAAGCATCCAAAGCTTTTTGTTTCCTGGGTGACTTATTACATCAGTTGGTACTGTATCACCTGCTTAGTTTGTAACTCTCAAGATTCCAGGTGACCTAAGCCTTTTTCACAGGCTGTGGTTTTCCTCAACTCTTATCAGGAATTTACATTAATCAGCTAATGTCTTGCAGGTACCCTGAAACATCTGTTTAAGTCATTCATTTACTCACGTCTAAGCGAGCTGCTTGTTCTTGCAAGGGGAAGAAGTAAAACACAAACTGCAGTGCACCAAAAGAAACAGTCATTAAACAGTGGAGAAAAGCAAAGTTTATTAAAACATACAAAAATACCGAATGTTACCCAAGGTGTGTTTTACCTAACAAACCAATCTCTTCCTGATATTTACCCCGCTACGTTTTCATTTGTTTTTTTGAGACTGCACAACAGTTCAGAGGAACATGCACCTCCATGGCTGCTCACAAGCCATTAGTACACTTTAAATATTGCCTTAACGTAAGTAAAAATGCACCATTACATTTGTGTATTTAAATTCTCCATTGCCCTGTTCACACACTGGTATAACACATTTCTCTGCAATACAAAGTTTCATAACACATTTCACAGTACATGGATTCATGCTCATTCCCATGGAAACCATCAGGGCCACAGGCACTGCAGAATCACTTCCTTGTAGAAACATTTCCGTAAGGCAGCCCCAGGATTCCAATCGAGTGAGCAGCAGGGCATTAGATGTTATTAGCACACTGTTAGGAGTCAGTGATAGGACTGTAACAAGATTAACATCCAAAATTCTTCTGCTTACGAGTGGGAGAGAACATTTCCCCAGGACTACTTAGTGTATTATTTCTCCTATTTCACAAATCTCACTGAATTCAAATATTTTCAAAATATTCAGTTCTCTAGGCAACTTTCGTAAATTGCCAATACCATTTATATTTATTACTTTTAATGAATTCAATACCTAACCATCATTTCAAGAACGCTGATGAATATACTCCTGTAGCACACAACATATGGAAATTATATAGAAGCACTAAAGGCAGGCACAGTTTCAACATTTTCCGCTCGATACACCAGAGCCTTACACTTACATTTCAACACACAGTCAATACGCATGTTCTGTGTATTAGTGAATCACCATCACTCAAATAGTCACAGTGCTCATTGAGCTAGTAGTGTAATTGCAAGTAAAAGGTTTTCTCTTCAGTATCACCTTCTAGCAGCTTCCTATAAAAAGATTTAAAGATGACAGCCAAAAGCAGCAGTAGCGAATTTTATTTAATAGCCTATTTTTTTTTTTTATCAGATTGTGCCCAACTTACCATTTTGAAGCTGCAGATGGGGAGAAGGGAGGGGGGTTGATCTGAGCCTACCGATCTTTTTCAAAGACCATACCCTACACAGCAGAACTGGAATACAGATACTACTTAAGGGTGCCTCTTGAAATCATGACTTCCATATGCATTCAACAGATGCTTCCAAGTAACCAGTAAAATCCCTACTGGACATGACTTCCACGTCATTTTAATAATTCATAACCTTTTGCGGAACAATTTTTTCCATATTCAAGCACTTATCCTTCCTGGCAAATGCTTGGTTATGTTTTCCAGGGCTGCACCAGAGACAGGAACAGGTAGTGCAGTCCAGAGAACAGAGCCTGGACTGAGTCTCAGTTTTCCTGCTGACTTACAGTATAAAATTGAGGGGAAAAAATCATGAAAGTCAGTTATTGCTGGTAAACTTCAGCTTCTCCATCCTTCAAACAGAGATAAGACTTGCCTTTGTATCACCATCTATCTGAAAAACACTTCCAGAAGAGTTCCATTTCTAATAATAGCTACTGTGACAGCGAGATTAAAAACCACCATTCTGATTTTATCACTGAGCACACCAATGGATAAGAGAGCACGGCTTTCAGATTGTTTCCTAGAAGTGAAAGGATAGCTGCAGTAAATACCCTCTTTATATCTAAAGTTTAAAAAGCTTTAAAACAGCTAAATTTTTGCACTGATAATAATGCAATAGTAAAAAAATAACAGTCTTAAGTGCTCAAAACTCAGCCCTATGTTAATGAAGAACTGTGAGCAATGAGATTGTTTATTTTCCTCAGATACATATAAAAAACCCAAACATTAACAAGAAGCAGCTTAAACCTCCAACTAAGATGCTAAACACCGACTGGGCACAACACTCGCTTCACACGAACTGGTGAATACTGCGGATCGCAGAGATCAGGGGCTCCGTGGAAGGAGAAGGATGTGCAGCAAATGGATGGCAAAGCAGGATACCATGTTTAAGCAGAAGAAAGGCAGAGCCTGACAAGCCTTATAAGCTCACAGCAATATCCTTGTAAAAGACCAAATATTTATGAAAGAGAATTAGCCTGTTATTCATAGAATCATAGAATCACTTGGGTTGGAAGAAACCTTCAAGGTCATTGAGTCCAACCATAAACCTATGCCAAAACCACCCCTAAACCATGTCCCTCAGCACCACGTCCACCCGTCTTTTAAATACCTCCAGGGACGGCGATTCCACCACTGCCCTGGGCAGCCTCTTCCAATGCCTGATAACCCTTTCGGTAAGGAAGTTTTTCCTAATATCCAACCTAAACCTCCCCCTGGCACAACTTGAGGCCATTTCCTCTTGTCCTATCACTTGTTACTTGGGAGAAGAGACTGACCCCCACCTCACTACAGCCTCCTTTCTGGTAGTTGTAGAGAGTGATAAGGTCTCCCCTCAACCTTCTCTTCTCCAGGCTAAACAATCCCAACTCTCTCAGCCGCTCCTCATAAGACTTGTTCCCCAGACCCCTCAGAAGCTTCGTTGCCCTTCTCTGGACACGCTCCAGCACCTCAATGTGTCTCCTATACTGCGGCACACAGCAAAATACAGGTGCATCTTCAAACCTGAAGGGCTGAGGGATTTGGGTCTATTTAGTCTGGAGAAGAGAAGACTGAGGGGGGATCTCATGTCTCATAAATGTGCCAGGAGGAGGGGACCAGTCTTTTTTCAGTGGTGCCCTGTGATAGGACAAGGGGCAATGGGTATAAAATCAAATATAGGAAGTTCTGTCTAAACATGAGGAGGAACTTCTTGACTTTGAGGGTGACAGAGCAGTGGAACAGGCTGCCCAGAGAGGTGGTGGAGTCTCCCGCTCTGCAGACATTCCAAACCCACCTGGATGCCATCCTGTGCAACCTGCTGTAGGTGGACCTGCTCTGTCAGGGGGGTTGGACTAGATGATCTCCAGAGAGCTTCAGTGAGTAAACAAGCCTCTCTATTAACTTTATAATTAGATTAAGCAAAAAAAAAAAGTGAATAAAATGCTTATCTTAAACATACATCCACATAAAAGTCATTCAAGAATATTTCCACACTTACTCCTAAATAACCTTGTGTACGCATGTTTCAAATACATTATCAAAGTTAAACCATTTACATTGTTTTGCATTCTCAATTTTAGACTATTGAGTAATCTTACAAAATACTAACAAGAATTCTTCCTATACAGGCATGAAATTTTCCAATTTATCTCATTAACAATGTATTTACTCTCCATTAGGATGACACCATTTAACATGGTAACATCATGTAACTGCTAAGCATTGTTATCAAAGCAGGTTATCATGTTTCTGCAATCTTAATGTTGCCTGAAGATTAAAAAAAATATGAAAGAACAGCATGCTTGAAACTGTACCATCACTGACAATGTACCTTGAGCATGCGTGTAAATATGGAAAAATAACACACAAAGTAATCATATCCAACAACTGTCTCTGGCAAAGAAAGATTAATAAAAATAAAAAAATACTTTAACAATAAATTCGTTAAATTGTTAATACTTTAACAATCATTTTCTTTCAAAGATCAGAAAAAATAAGACTCATTCCTCTTCTTACAAGGCCTCTCACAAGGTCTGTAGGATTTATTTGAAAGGTAGAAGAAAAACTCCTAAGACAGAATAGGGCACAGATGTTAATTTTATACATACAACTAAGGGCCTTACTGTATCTGTATCTGCTGGTTTTCTACCCGTGCCCTGCTGTATCTTGTACACTTCGCTCCACTATACCATGCTGCACGTCAACTGCAAAGGTCTAATTTTGTTGATAAACTGAAAACCGTATTTAACAATATTTAACAGTGTTTCAGTGTGCAAGAGGACATAATGCACTGCCTCAGCAATAAAGCCAGCAATTGTCACCTCCGCACTCGTAGACACCTGAGTCAAATTTAACACCTAAATAAGAAGGTAATGCTTATTGTCTCATTTGTTTCTGATGTAACATTTTAATCCCTAAAATGTAGTAAATTTTTGGAAAGGCATTTGGTGGAAGTATTCTTTGCCTTAGCATTAACACAGCCAAAGAGGTACCACAAGAGTGCCATTTACTGTTTTCAACAGCTATGCATACATAATTACAAAGCAGGAGACCAGTTTGATATGCACATAACAGGAACAAAAAATAATGAGAAGTTTAATCGTTAGCGACAGTAGCATCGAGGGCAACACATTATTTCCCCTTGCACACAGCAAAAAAAAGGCTATTTTGAAATAATATTTTCCCCTTCAAGTCGTGAAGTGTAACACTGCTCAACACATTTAAATCACCTCCACGCTTAGATTAACTCCTTTTGTCAGCACACTAGTTTCATGGGATGAAGTGATACCAGATGTTCTAGTTTTAAATGTCTCACTAGAGTACACTTACCATGACACTTATTAGATGCTGAGTGCACCAATGCACTCTTACAAATCATTTAAAGTTTGTGCTCTGTTAGCAAGTATACCTGCTATCCATTGACAAGACACACTGACATTTTAATCCTCAAACTACCATGACGTGGGTATTTTACTGGTTTCAGGTTAAGAAATCTATAAAGGGAGAGTGTCTATATTTAAGAATTAAATCAACAGCAAGAACAAGAGTTTACAAATAAAAAAAAAAAAAAACACCAAACAAAAACCAAACAACCACACAAAAAACCCCAGAACCACAAATGTCTCTTCCTTGCTAGAAGAAACTACTCACAGATCCAGAACTGAAGGAACCCTAGGTTAGCAAAACGATAAAAAAAAAAAAAAAGGGAAAACCAACAAATCTTTTTTATTTTGCTTTAAATAGAAATGTGACAATGTAAAAAGAGGCATGAGAACACAGAAAACAATATTCTTGGCGCGCTTCATTCAACCCTCCCACTTTGATTTGTACCACTGTAACTCTGGTAAGGGACAAAGCTAACTCATGAAATCCCGCAGGTCAGACACTGTGGGACATTTTCCATAGAGTGCTATTAACTGCCCTGCTGAGGAGTTACGAACGGAGGTAGCCAGCCAGGGGAAGAAGGGGTGAGAAAGCCAACACAGTGTGATTCCTCAGAACTTCACTGAGCCTGAATGATGGGAAGTGTTATATTCCAAGGAGGTTCTTGCTAATACACATCAATGCTTTCTCTTCCGAATGTAAATACGGATTATATGTCAGAAGTTCCCCTCTGGGTTATACTCGCGCGACTCACTGTACCTGAAAATTAACAGAAAGTACATAGATATCGCTCGACTAATACAAAACGCTTCTGTCTTCTCCGTGGTTCAAGGTATCCATGAGTACATCTAGTATTCAGTTCACACACTAACTCTCAGTGTCAGCTTAATCTGATCTAAATTTTTAGGGAAAAAGGTCAAGGAAAAGTCAAACGGATTAAACTTCAACTTAAAATTCCATTCAAACTCCTTTGGAGGACGCTTAAAACACAATACAGCCTGAAGGGCATTATATCCTAAAATACCATCCTACAGCTCTGCAATGTCAAGAAACTGTACTGAGAACAGCCAACAGAACACACAGCCTGGGTATTTTTGCTAAGTCTTCAAAAGGGGTAAAGTAGAGGGGAAGAAACCACGAGAAAAGCTAGAAAAAGCACAATTTTCACAACTTGAGAAAAGGTCAAAGACTTTTAACCAGTTCAATATAGGCTTCACTGTTATTACCAACTTCAAATGAGAGGTACTCAAATACTACAGAAATTGATTGTTTTCCTCCCAAGAGGGTCAAAATCTAGCATTTTAAAAAAAAAAAGTGCTTAAAAGAACATTTACAAGATGAGCCTCAAAAACCAATTTTCAGGAGACACAATATTGTTTTATTTTATTTACTATGATCAGACAAATCATCCTAAAGAGCTTCTCACCAAAGATGCTAACTAGGCCTTCCCTGTCAACAGCTTGGAATACGATATCATATGCGCTTAGGACAAAAATGACTGGTAATAAGAAAATAAGGCAGAAGCATCTTAAATACCACAAATGTGAGTAGAGTAACTATTGTAAAACAGTCCGATAATGATAGGCTTTGGGGTTGTTTTTGTTTTGGAGGTTTTTCGGGGGTTTGTTTTTTTAAAAAGGAGACTCACAAGCTTTTACCTATGTTAAAAAAAAATAAAAAACCCTCTAACATACCATAGATAAGAATACAAACCATTAGGCACACTACATCATCACCAAATCAATGTAATGTAGCTTACAGTAACAATCCTTGAGTAAATCAGTCATACCTGACAAGAGAAACATCTACACTATAGCCACACTGGTGCAGATACAAATGCAGACAAGGCCTTCTAACCATTTTCTTGACATATTTATATTTTTGTCAATATATGTTTACATTTAATTTAAATCAATTGACAAGGAAATCTTACGATTTAGCTTAAGTTCTATTCAAACTTTAAAACATGCACCTAAATATATATTCAAAGACTCACAGAATCAAGTAGCTGGAATAAATACTACCTGGCATTAGAAGACCATCTTGAGTATTAACACAGCCTCCAACCCTCACCTCAAGCAGCCCAGGATGTGGTTGACCTTCTGGGCTGCAAGTGCACATTGCTGGCTCATGTGGAGCTTCTCATCTACCAACACCCCCAAATCCCTCTCCTCAGGGCTGCTCTCAATCCATTCTCCGCAGAGGAGGCCTTTGGTAAGTACAATTTGGGTAGGGTTAGAAGTTTCGTACAAAAGCATTCTAAAAAAAGTTTCCAAACTCTGATGGAAATTGAGCATTTCTTATTAGGATTACACCATCTCCCAGTACTTCCAACAGCAGACAATTTAAAAACTGGAGCAAATGCATACGCTTCCTTATACAAAATTAAACTTTTGTGTATCCCAGGAATAAGCTTACCTAAGAGTACAAGTTCACAAGATGAGGCTACAACGTAATGGGAAACCAGCCTGTAAATGAAGCAAAACAACCGAAGCCTCACAACACCCTACAGCCATCAACCTGCTACTTCCAAGTAAAGCAATGTAATGCTGAATCTAAATAATGTTATCATACATATGATGACTTTGTTGAAAAGAATATTAATATTGCAAAAGCAAAGGCTGAAGAGTTACTACAAATGTGAAACAACGGTACCCTGCGAACTTCCATTGTAATAATGCAGCAAACTGGTAGACAAGACTTTTTAATGACAACAACCTAACTCGCTCCATCTGCTCTCGTGGTCACAGCAGAGTTACTTGAGAGCCAGTTTCTCTGTCCTCTTTGCCTCATTTGCTCACTTTGCTGTGTGAGAGAAAGGATGCAAAGGTACTACGGAGCAAACAGTTGGCGCTCATACAGTTAAAAGTGCATACGTAGAAAAGGCCAAATAAAAAAATGTAACAGAATAGTAATTTTGGAAAAAAACTTACAATTTAAAAGATAATAAATATCAGGAAATGCAACTAATCAGGTTTGCTTATTACACTCTGTTCCATTGTTATAATGGCTCTTATTTAAAATTGCAGATGCAAGAAATCCAAGTATCTTTATCACTAATCCAATAAGCACGAAATTAACACAGTATTTCCTTTTTCCCCTCTCTCATTTCAAATTTTCCACTAGAAGACAAGAAAATAACCTCATTTTGAAGAAAACAGCAATATTCCACAAGTGGATTTAAATCTGAAACCCAGTACACCAGAGTAGTGCTTCATGACACAGCCATAATACCAAAGAAAAACAGAAATATTTTTTTGTTACTTTATCCCCATGGTGTAATGCAGATCCTAAATGAGTACAGGAAAAAAAGAGTAAAAAAGAGAAAAGATGGTATTTATTAGCTTTAAGGAAACAAACACCAAGATATGAAGAAACTGAACCAGTTGTTCATATGACTCCATGAAAATGTTATTTTCAATATAGCTATCTGTATAAATGAACAACACAGCACCAACAACCACATTCCCAGAAAATATACAATTTTTAGAGAGCGCTACAGAAGTTTTAGGTATGCAGTTGAAGTTTGAACTTCAGAATTAAGATCAGTTTTGTGGAAACAGGGAAAATTAATAATTATACCCAACTTTACAATTTCACACTACTCACATTAGTGAGCGTAGGAAGAAGAGTCTTGTAAAAGTTCCAAGCAAATTTATGGATCTTATTCTGCATTTTGACATAACTAAATGCAATCCTTTGGTAACTCAATCTTCTTCCTCACTATCTTACAAGAAACAGCAAGGCACAAGCATCTTTTCATAGATTATTATTGAAAGTGCGGGTAGGTACTTGTAAAAGAAAACTGCCATTTCTATTCAGCTAACCCAAAAATTTCTTTCCATTCCAAGAAATAACTGCTGCTAGTGTTCTATACTCTATCAGCTTTCAGTTTGAAATTCACTGCCCCTTACTACTGAAGGAAAAGAATATAAGGTCAGTGAACTGAATCTGATTTAATTTCACAAAAAGTTCACCCTCCACTAAAGAATTTCTAGAAATACAACAAAATAAAAG
The DNA here is from genome assembly GCA_013398295.1 of Chionis minor. Classification (NCBI taxonomy): domain Eukaryota; kingdom Metazoa; phylum Chordata; class Aves; order Charadriiformes; family Chionidae; genus Chionis; species Chionis minor. Next base: position 264,669 of record VZSF01001908.1, on the reverse strand, counting down.
TCCACCATCTCTTGCAGGGGGAAAAGAAAAAAAAAAAAAAAGAGAGAGAAAGGTAAGCAAATTATGGCACTGCTTTACATTTATTTCAGACAGTGCGTAATAATAATCACCCCTTTGGGGGCAGATCCTGAGAGCAGCTTTTGAGTTCCCTGCTACAAAGGGTCACACAACCATGAAACTAAAAATCTAGCAAGCTTATGCACTGAAGAAACAGCTCACAAAGTCATGCACAACCTTGTCTAAACTAGACCTGTGAATGTTGTCAGAAACAGGTAAGTGTTCGTCAAGCTATAATATGGTTCTCTTACATACCTGGACTCAAACATCTACACAAAAAACACCAGAGGGGCCTCCAGCAAGTATAGTAAAAGCTACACGTTACAACCCTTGTTGAATTTGTTGCTACTTCTCCATTCCTCAAGAAAAGGGGATTATGTTGCACACAAGCAACCAGGAAGAAAGCCCGTATTCTTTCTTTCCATGCATCCCTCACACACCCCACGGCCATGCTACCCTTTCTCCTCCACAGGTGAAGCTTAGAAGAGACACGTTATATATCCCTTCTCTCAACTGAAAGGTAGATAATAAAATTTTGTCTCTGTTCACAAGGGACAAGAAATTCTAGATGTCTGGTCACATCCACACCTCTTCCAATCTCTGACATCCCTGCAATTAAATACAGTTGCAGGCAACTGTGAATGCAGCTGGTACACCTGGAACTAGCGGTCCTGATCTACCAGCAGGCAGGTGAGAGTATGCAGAAGTCCCAGAACTAGTAATAAACCACACTAATGTTTAGTCTTCATATGTCTGAGTTGTATCACATTCTCACATGGCAAAAGATGATCATAAGGTGATCTTAATCGCATATTTCTTTTAAAGCACAACTACAAAACAGCTTGAGGCAATCACATCAGATAGGCATGTTCCAAAGGTACACGACACTGAGCCAGTGGTACTATCAGTCTTGTTCCCTACAGAATGAAAACTTACTTTAGGTCTATGCTCATGTTCTTCCACCTACACTTACAAAGTTGCTGGGAACTTGACTAAACTTAAGAAAGACAGCTCTCTTGAAGGAGTAAGTTCTTAGGGGGTCCGTGCAAGTAGGTAGCTGAGCAAAGTAAAGAGACTATTTGAAGAATAAGCTCACGCACCTTCTAAAAACACCTTTATAAAGCAATCTGGGTGAGGTAAGAAAAGTTTGCAGTACTCCAAATGGAGAAACAGCTTTAAGGTGTGAGCTCCAATCATATCCAAAAGTCTACTACAAACCAAGCTGCAGAAACCCAGTCATGGGTTTTTTTCAGTTCTTAACATTAAAAGCATCATTTGTTCTTCTGTGATTATTGCAAATGGACACACAAAGAACTTCAGCAAGTATTTAAGATTCTTCATAAACTTCTTTGTAATCATAATCATCACAAGTCTGAATGATCAGGTAAATGCTAATCTCTCAAAAAAAAGTGGAAATACAAAAAGGTTGTTTAACTACAGCCATACAGAAGCTCAAATGCCTCCCACACACACACACACACGGACAGAAATACCCTGTCCACAAGACCACTACTACTGTGAGCACAAGCCTTCTTCGGGCTACTTGAGCAGAGAGAACACGATGGAATCTCTCTCCAAATTACATTGTTGAAATTTCCACAAGTGAAGACAGCAGAGTGTGATGTATTGCACTCATCCTCCTGCTTTTTTCTCATGATGGTCAAAAACTTTATACACAACATCTTATAAAAGCTCGTACCTCATTGGAAAGAAAAAGCACATTGTAAATGTGAGCTTATGGAGGCAGTTTTTTACCCTGTGATTTCCAAAATTTCTTGCAAATAACAAGACCTACTTTGGAAACTGCTTTCACTGTACGTTTGTTCATTAAGCATATAATTTTTCTGACAAACTGCTATATCAACAAAAGCTCTATGTAAAACCTAAACCCATGGGATACTTTGTTTGCTGAACCAATACAAGCTGAATCAGCACGAGCACTTTATGACAGCGTAGATCAGTGACATATTAAGACTTCCCATAATATGCAACTAAACCTGTGTTATCCCTTACAGGTGTACATTTTTTTATACAGACTCCGCATCCCTACTCACCCAGGAACGAGTTAAACAATGATTTGTAGAACAAGCATAGGCTGCCACTACTAATCTTCATTACTAAATAAACCCAAAGCAAATCACAGTATTGTCTTAAAATAAGAGAAATCTCATATTTCTGTTCATCACATAGTCTAAACTGCAATAGCCATTCAATGCAATAGTTGAGAAGATGACCAGTTCCAAAAAGAGACCACCTCAAAGGTGCCTTATTTAACAAGCCTCCTCAACAATGGCTCGGAATACACACGGAATCAGTGTATTTTTCTGTGTTGTAAATGCAACTGGATAGAGTCAATTTTACTTGCCACCGCAGTCATTCCTTGCATTCCCGAGCTGGATAAAGAATAGCACCCACTTTTGCTTATCGTGCCTCACAAAAGACATTCCTAATTCAAAACTGCCACTAGATATCTATCCATTCAGAGATATTGGCAGTTTTGAACTTCTGCCTGCTACAGAGCTCTCAAAAATGAACTGGAAAACAAAACAACGTTCAAGCTATCAACAACAGAATAAAATACTTGGAATCTCATGATCACGCTGATACAGTAGCTAACCATATGTATCACTTGATGATGAAGACCTTAACTATCTAGCAGAAAAGCTGACAGACAAGGGCACAGACTTGTAATTTTCTTCTCCTTTCTGTCAAACTGTGAATATTGGAAATCTACATTCATGTTTAATTTCAAAAGCATTTTATAAACAAGCATTCAGGTACTTCAACCAAGCTATCCACTGTCTACAATCTGACACAGTTCTCCCTCAATCTTCCTAACTTTTGGTACTATTGTTTTTGTGGAATACTCTAATAGTACTAACATTTTAAGAAGTTACATGGATTTAGTCTATCTTATTAGTTAGGGTTTTATTGTTCTGCCAGGGCAGTGCTTTTTAATTCACTATTGTGTTACCCAAAAAAAAAGTGCACTTGACCTAAATCAAAATTGCACCATCACATAATAAAAAAAAAGGAATTAATCAGATTAAAATAAGAAGTTAACTATAGGACAGTCTCCTTGTATCAAATTTAAAAGGAGGCCAGAAAAGTAGGCATTGCTACATCATTATGTTTAAGGTAACATACTGACATTTAGGACTCCTTCTCTTCATTACTAACATTATTTTCTTTTACTTTACTGTTTCTCTGAAGTAACAGGCTTTCTAAAAGTACTTCCACATTCTCACATATACAGAAGACTGATGCATCCTCTATTTTGCATACACAGACCCAAAAGCAACCTATATAGTGTGTCTTTGCTTTCAAAGTAGTCCCATTTGAAAGGATTACTTATATCGCTGCCAAGAGATGAGGAACCAGTAGAGAGAAAGAGGTCGCTAACTTCCCTGATGCCCACCAAAATCCATCCCTAGTTTTGGCACATAATCACCCTGCTCGTTATCAGTGACTGATGAAGTCTCATTACTTTGTGAGAGCACAGATGAGACATTTAAATAAGATAGATATTTGACAGGACAAGGGGTAATGGTTTTAAACTGGAACAGGAAAGATTTAGAATACCAGGAAGAAATCTTTCACTCTGAGGGAGGTGAGGCACTGGAATAGGTTGCCCAGGGAAGCTGTGGATGCCCCATCCCTGGAAGTGTTCAAGGCCAGGTTGGGCGAGGCTCTGAGCAACCAGATCTAGTGGGAGGTGTCCTTGCCCACGGCAGAGGGATGGGAACTAGATGATCTTTAAGGTCCTTTCCAACCCAAACCATTCTGTGATATTAGAAGTGTTTTATCAGAATAAGACATTCTAAGGACTTGCAATGGGAGCCACTTTTGTTTACAAAGCAAGCAAATTTATGCCAACACCTCTCTTCACCACAGGTGTCATGGAAGTTTGTGAACTACACTGTAAGTGTCCCGAGAATGCTTTGTGTAAGATCCACTGAGAGAGGTCTTCTGCAAGTGGAAAGGGGAGACCTTTCCACTGTTTTCAGTAAGCCACCTTCCTCCGTACACACTGCATGCAAGAGGCACCACTGTCCTGTACCACAAAAAAAACAAAAGCATGAAGCAAAAAGTATTCATTAGTATTTGTTGGAATGTCAGAAGCAGACCATCAGGGCCACTTGCAGTTGATCTGAACAAACAGTAGTACCCCAAGTAGATTGCACTCTGACAAAGAACAGTTTTGAAACATCTGTTCTCTTTATTTCATTAAAGCAGGAACAGAAGAAATCAAATTTAATAGCCGTTATTTAGTCCAAAACTGATAAAACAGCTTTAACGCCAACAGAAATGAAATTAAAGGTGCCAAACTGTATCCTACTCTTAACTATTCCCTCATTGTTCTCTCAAACTTGCTAATAAAAAGCCACACACGCACCCCACTGTCCATCTGGCAGGAGCCTGCTTGCAGTAGCAGCAGTCTGCTGACAGCTGCTCTATTTGTAGGGCTGTGTTTCACAACTGGTCAGTTTTCACTACTCCTTGAAAATGCTACAGGTACCAAACCACAGACAGCTGAGCAGAATACTGCAGAAATACTCTTCATTCCTTCAAATTTCCCCTTTCAGAAGAACCACTACACAAATAAGTTATTATTCCTCTTCTTTAACTGCAGGTTAAAGACTAGGGTTATGCAGTATAGTAAGTAATGACTGATTACTATCACTAATAAATGCCAGGCAGTCTTTAAAGCTTGCCCCAAAATTACAATCTCCCTTCTCATTACTGGCATACTGATTCTCTTTCGCACTTCAGCAGTACAGTGTTCTGATGACACTTCAGAAAGATAATGAAGAAGTAACAAACATTGCTTCCATCCAAAAGAAGTTTAAGTAACTATTTTTCCCCACTTTGCCACTGTGAGTAATAGCATTTGTATGAGACATGACCTGACACAAAAACATCCAGCAGCAAAGCTGAGAAACAACTTCAGTAGACGTTCTTCCACTTAAGGTCCGCGTGGATGGCCTCTATTAGGATGGCTTCGTTCCCTCCTAAACCCCTTCAGGTAGTCGCTTTATTTTATTTCTTATTAACAAAACACAGTAGGTGTCTGCAGCCTCAACAGCGAAGACAAACAGCACAAGGGAGGAGGGCAGATCCCACCGTGCTCACCTGCTCCTACACCTGCGCGCTTTCCAATGCTGCATTATCGCAGGTGGGAACCGAAAACCCGGGCACAAGAGCGAAAAGAAGGAAATATTAAAAAGCAATTAATTCCTGCCCTGTCCGGGCCTTCCCTTCTACAAGGGAAGGAGCCGCTCCCGTCCCAGGGAGGCGCACCGGGGAGCCTGGCCGCGGGTTAGGAACCTCGGGAGCAGAATGGAACCGTTCCATCCCCTCGGGCACCCGGCGACCCCGACCCCGGGACGAGCGCTGACCCCACGGGCGGGGCGGGGCGGGGCCGGGCCAGCCCCGACGGCGGCTCCACGCGGCCGCCGCCGCCGCCGTCTCCCCCCTCCCACCCG
>VZSF01001908.1:247173-258925 GCA_013398295.1 Chionis minor | reverse complement strand
AGCCGGCTGAGCATGAGCCAGCAGTGTGCCCAGGTGGCCACGAAGGCCACCAGCATCCTGGCTTGTATCAGGAATAGTGTGGCCAGCAGGAGCAGGGAAGTGATCGTCCCCCTGGACTCGGCACTGGTGAGGCCCCACCTCGAATACTGTGTTCAGTTTTGGGCCCCTCACTGCAAGAGAGACATTGAGGTTCTGGAGTGTGTCCAGAGAAGGGCAACAAAGCTGGTGAGGGGTCTGAGGCACAAGTCTTATAAGGAACAGCTGAGGGAACTAGAGTTGTCCGATCTGGACAAAAGGAGGCTGAGGGAAGACCTTCTCGCTCTCTACAACTCCCTGAAAGGAGGGTGTAGTGAGGTCGGTCTCTTCTCCCAAGTAACAAGTGATAGGGCAAAAGGAAATGGCCTCAAGTTGCACCAGGGGAGGTTTAGGATGGATCTTGGGAAAAATTTCTTCACTGAAAGGATTGTTATGTGTTCGAACAGGCTGCCCAGGGCAGTGGTGGAATCGCCATCCCTGGAGGTATTTAAGAGACAGGTAGACGTGGTGCTGAGGGACATGGTTTGTGGTGGACTTGGCAGTGTTAGGTTTATGGTTGGACTCGATGATCTTAAAGGTCTCTTCCAACCTGGGTGATTCTGTAATTCTAATGGACACGTCAAGTCCCCGCTGTGCTACTGGGCTGGACATGGCCCCCCCAAGCAGGCTGCAGTGAGGGTCCCCCGGCAAGACTGAGGGAGGCTCTGCTCAGGGAGGCTTTTACATCTTATAAACCAGCTTGGCAGCGAGGGAGAGGCACTTCCAAGGGATAACAGGTTTGAAAGCTTTGGATTTTAGCATTAAAAAAGCAGACTGCAGTGGAGTTACATGAGTATCTATCTCTGTGTTGAGCATGCTGGATGAGACATCAGTGCGCAAAATCTTAGCATTAGATATAAAACCCTCAACTACTTACATTGTTTCCAGGAAAGGGTTTAAGTGTTGTATTAAAAGGTAACCGTTAGTTTTGCTTTGCTACTTTTGTTTGTTTGTTTGTTTTTTAAATAATATTTTGGTCTTTTAAAGAATCTCAAACCCTATGCGTTCTTCTGAAAAACAAAATGGGCCGTGAAGGGTAGACAAACCAAACACCCCAAAGCTGTCCAGACACTATGCCAAATATGTTACCTCATCAAAATTCACCATGAACCTTTTCAGCAATGTAGTTGACACTAATTTCTAACTGGGGGAAGGGAACATGTTTACCAACACCAATGCCGAGATGTACCTGCATTTTCCAGCAGACGTAGACCCAGCATGTGCCTGTTCCTATAAAGTGGCCATAACATCACAAGAATATTCCCTCCCAGCTGCCTGCATCAGGGCTGGAACAAATTCAAGCAAAAAATTTACTGTAATAACCATCCCCACCAGGCAAACCTGAAGACCACCGATATCACTGACCAGATCTGCATTGCCTGACAAGAGACCTAGATACGCAGCTCAGCTAAGAACACCTTGTGATGGACATCCACAGTTTGGTGTGATGAATCCCACTTTTGATTTCCCTTTGGGAAAAATTCTGTTAAATGGAGATGAAGGGTGAAGTTTAGAATTGCAGCATCGCTGAGGTCAAATGCGCCTTGTCCCCCAATGGGACTGAAGTGTGCGTGTGCAGTGGGATTAGGGCGTTGTTCCTAAAAAATAGGCTTGTAGAGAGGCTGATGCAATAACGACCCAGAGTTTCAAGGCAGTACGCGGTGGCCAATGGGCTCAACCATCACGTAGGTGTTGTAAATTTGAGTCCTTCCCTTAGCAGGTTTCTGTGACTGACTGTTGCGCTCCCACTGGCATTGCCTTTTGAAGTTTTTCTAGAGAACAAAGTTGCTTGCTTCGATGTTAATATTTCACTTTGCTGTTGTATACATATGCATATCCAGTTTTAATTTACAAATATGATCAAATAGCTTTAATTAAAGAAAACTAAGATTAGGGAACAGTATTATGGTAATATAGTGGTTTTCAACTCCGGTCCATGGACTGCTGGAGATCTGTGGGCTACTTGAAAGATGTTGGTGAAAGGTATTTAACTAGACAAAACATGCCTTCCGTCAGTAAATGCACAGCGCTTTACCACTGGCAAATTCTTAGGGATCTGAAAAGGAATGAAAATCCCTGGGATAAGACAAAAGCGATACGTTATTCCTGCCTATCAGTTTTTGAACAAAAACTCAATGTAATTAAAAAAAAAAAAAGAAAGAAAAAGAAGAAAAAAAAAAGCCAAACTAGCAAGTAACTACAGCACAGAACATCAGCATGTTCAAAGAGGTTGCTGTGGGCACCCAAAATAGCCCTATTCGAGGGACTGGCATAGGGCTCACAGTACTTAATGCCCTGCCAGAATAATTCAGTCAATTTGGTTAATTATGATTAACATGAAAAATGAAACACAAATACCAACTTTCTGCTTTATAGAACTCACTAGATCCAGGCGAGAGGCCACAGAAAATTTCACCATTGAAAATACTGAATTCTTGAAAAGGAGGACATAAAAAGGAGGTCAGACTGAAAAATTTTATTAACATTGTCCAAGTTACTCAGGAAAACCACAAAACAGATGACTTCCATCGCAACATAGTTTAGAAGATTCGAGTAGTGCACAAATTCCATTAATCATTTTTAAATGATACTTCAAGTCAAAAGACAGCTGGAACCAAAAAACCCCTTTTATTCCCCAGTCCCGCTGAAGTAAAAACCTTGGTATAATTCAGATGCGTCATTTATCTCTACAGCAGTGCTGCACCGTATCAGTGCTATGAGCAGAACTGGTGTTGCTAAATGGAAATTATCTGATTAAGGGTTCAAAGATGTAATCCCTTCCAAATTGTCAGACTGACTTTTCCTTAAGGGCTAAACCAATTTGAATTACGTTTGTGTATGCTGCAGGCGAAGACCACGCGCGTGAATAGCTACCAGAGACTGGCTAACTTGCAATGACTTGTTACCGCTTGGTAAATGGGTCACGTCTGAATTCTGTGTTTTTCCTCCCTACCCTCTCAGCAATTCCAAATATTTCTAAGCATAATGAACACCTTAATTTGATTATCACAAAGTGCAGAGGAATAAGGAAGGATCACTCGGGATACACATACAGTAGTCTGTACTTGCACTGAGACACAACAGCACCCCAAGTAGCAAGTTGCACTAATAACTACAATTGCCTAAAACAACATAAATTATCTACAAAAAGAAGTCACTTCCAATAAAATAATCTCCAAAACTCAGTGGCAACAGATTCTCCTAGCACAGACTTAAAATTGCCATGTAATATCTTGCACCCTTACAGAAGCCTGAAGCTCAGAGAAGCTGTGTTTTCTCAAAGAGGTGAGGTGTTCAGGTTTAAACTTTCAAACATCATGAAGCACGGGCACGTGGCCATCTCCAGCTGAATGCACCACTGGCCTTTTTCAATGTGCCAGGAGATGTAAAGTACCTACTCTGCCTCAGCAGGTGAGTGCATTGCTTAAAAATGAAGTATCTAACATCGTTTCTGTGTATTTGGGAGAACTGTAGTGGATAGAAGGCTGTACTTAGTCCCTACGTTCAAGTAAAAAGCGTATTCTTCATAATTCTACACATGCGTGGTATCTTTGCTCCTTTTTAAATCCCTTTCTTTTTCACAGGATGTCTTTTGATAGTAGCCTCTCACTTACATACCACCACTTCCCTATCCCACAAATCCATATCCATATCCCACAAATCCTTATGACGAGAAGGTCCCTCTGTGTCAGTGGTATCCAGGGTGGGTTGAACCCAGCCAACAGACAAACACCCACCCCGCCTCTTGCTCCCTCCCCTCTCCCAGGGGATGGGGAGCAAACAGGAGGAAGGCAAGAAGACTTGTGAATTGAGTTTCAGGCACCATGGGACAGACAAGATCTCTTTAATGCTTGTTCTTTTCTTTGTTTACAAACAAAAAAGCATTTGGGAGAAGATGCGTCAGGGACCCTCAGGTCTCTCCAGTAGCCGCAGCTTTGCCAAGCGCAGGCGTTTCTGCTCCGTTAACTACGGTTACATCAGCAGCGCTGCGTGCCACGTCCAGACAATTCCAAATACCGACTACAGCCTCAGTAAGCAGCGCTGCGTGTAAGCCCTGTGTAATTCAGGGGGTTCAGCCATTTGTGTTCTGCTGACCGCAGCATTTTAAGTCTAAAGGAAATGAAATATCCCCTGGCGTATCAAGCCATGTTAAGAAAGGTTCTCCCTGATAAATAAGGTAGCGCTCTATGCCCGCTTTGTTCAGATATCACCGATCATCTCACCAGACGCAAGTCACTGAAGTCAGGCCCTTTGCATACTTATTTCTACAGCATCTGCAACATTCCATTTCACTGATAAATAATAATCTCCTGAAGGGTCAGATATTCATCCAATGCTTACTACTTTCCGCAGAGGAGCTCAATATGAACATTAAAGATCAGCCTCCATAAGATCAGCGTGGGCATTTTGGTGCCAAAGAATTTTTAAGTACTAGTACTTGTCACAAGGCTAATTGTGATTTTAGAAGTTATTGGTGCCAATACAGAAGTCCATTCCACAATTTTTTCTAATTTTCTTCAAGAGAATCAAGGTGAAGAAATGGGGTTTATTGGATTTTTTTTTTATTTGAAGTAGGAAATGGAAAGTAATAAGGTGCAGGAGTGATAGAAAAACAAAGGTGGGAGCTGCAACAGCATAGAAACCCCCAGGGACAAATATCAAATGTAATAAAGGAACTACGGGACTAGAATGTGAGCTTTGAAAATTCAATTTCTTTTCTGTAAGAATGGAGGTTTCAGAGGCCACGTGTGGTTTCAGCCATGCTCTTAGACAGGCAACCTTTTAGCATTTGCTTGAATAAATGTAAAAGCATTACTGTAAAAAATGGAGCAGCTATTGTGGACACTCACATAGTAAAGTATTTCTGCACATTAAGGAAATATTTAAAAAACATATGCTCTTTTCTGGGGAAAGTTGGGGCTTTTTCACAGCTCAACTTTTTCTCCGCTTTTTTCAATAACTGCTTTCCAATAAGTGTTTTCAGTTCTATTCTATCTACTCTTTTCACATTCCAGGTGTTTATAGCTATTTTCTATTATTAATGGGTCATTTATGATAGCACCTCAAAACCTTTAGCATACACCTAAGAGGAACAAAATGACTTAGGAATTAACAATAAAACTGACTAATGGAAAATATATTTGGTAAAAAAGACTGAACTATTTTAAGCGCTAATTTTGGCCTGTAAAACAAAGAAAAGTGATTTGCCAAAATTTTCATATTTTTCTAAGCAGAGCCAGATTCTTGTTATACTATTGAGTTAGAAAATTATATAAGCATAGAGAGCATGTATCATTTATCACCACAATGTAAAGATTCCACTTTTCTGTTCCCAGTTTACTGATTTCTGCCTGAAATCAATGAAAGGGTAAAAAGATGCGTAGTATCTCAGGCAACAGAACTGACTTCTCTTGCACAAATCATAGTTTTGGCCATAAAGTTGATTTCTTGTCCAAGATACGCTTTCCACATAATTTGTCTTCTGATGTCAATTTGTTCTGCCTTATCTTCATAATCAACTACTGGACCTTCTGATTCTTGATGACACACAGGCTATCACATGCCGAAGATAACAACCTTCTCTAAGGAGAACAAGGAATGAGGAAACAAATACAAGCAAGCATACCAAAAATCCAGAACATTTTATGTCTTCCAGCTTCCTGTGATCTCCAAAGTAAAACCATGCAGTTGTTTAAAAGAACTAAAATGGACCTGATATATTTACTTTCTGTCAGAAATACTAAAAGGGGGAGAGGGATGTTCCGATCAAGATGAAGCAATGGATACTTTGATAGGCACAACTGGAGACAAGATGTGAAGCATCATTCCGTTCTTCCCCTCCATCTACCTAGCACCTCAGCTGTCACGTAACGGGTGTTTGGCAAGGTATCTTCCTGTCTTCTGCATTGTTCCCACTCCCCAAGCTGAAGTTACAATTCCAGCCCTGGGTACTCCACGAAGACTTCCTATTTTTCTAGATAATGGCACTTTCACATCACTCTTAAGTGCTTCTGTGAGCTCTGTGAGTATAGACGGAGCAGAATGGCAACTGACTCATGCCGATCTTGACGAAGAGTGCTGGGAGGAAAAGCTGCTCCCAGAGGATGCCCTTGTGCGTCCTTACAGCAGCATGAAACCAGTCGTTTAACATGTACTTCTTAAAGAGCTGCATCAACCAAAAATGCTGCATAAACTAAACGATGTGTATCAAGGATGTGAATCTATTCAGAAAGACAAAAGGTTTAGTTAAATTAGATAAGATCTGATTTTGTTCATCATTCATGTGAATTTAGCTCAAGGTCAAAAAAACAGAGAAAGGCTGGTATAACATTTGAGAAGCTGTCAAGAATCCCACAGATTATTTTCAACCCCACAATTTCTTCCAGCTCTAGTAAGAAAGCTAAAGTTGCCTGTGAAACCTTTTCCTCCAGAGCATTCTCAAAATATTTGCTACTATAAGCAGCCACTTCAAAGCTTGTAGAGATATCCACTGTATTCTATTTCTTACCAACAGAAGCCACTGGTATGTAGTGAAAATAAATATCCTAACCTCTACATTAAATGTGTACATCCTACAATATACAATTTACGAGACAGTTAATGTGGGACATACTGTGATGGGCAGTTATGGTATTTAAGCCAGAAGTAATTTTCTAACTAAGGATTATGGCAACAATAGAGCCAGAAAGGTTCAGAAAGCTTTATCACGTACAAAATTCTCATCTGCTGAGTTTGTACCAATCCATAAAGAAAAGCCAGGGCTTGTCACAGCCATATTTATTATGAATCCAGATGCTGCATTCCCATGAGATAATGGAAAAATAGGTACTGTAAAAGATGAATGTGCATGATGAAGGCTAAAATTCAAAAGCTCAAAACCACCCCTGAGGCGGTGAAAGGAGGACCCAGCCATGAATAATAAACATTCTGACAAATATAATTTAGCATATTAAGTGCTGCTTAATCTTCTTCTATGGCCTATACATACCTCAAAAAATTTCAAAAATACACCTAGGAAAATATTTTCAGGCACGCTCCAACAATCTTTTACTGCCCTGTGTTTATTTATTGTAGTTTCGTTTCCAAATGTTCTAATGGAAAACCCTACCCTTTTCTTTTTTGTAAATCAGTTAATTTTTTCGTATTTAAGCATGTCTGGTGCTAAGACTTATTGCAGATAACCACAGAGCACAACATTTGCCCAAAAGCAACACATTCAGATTAAAAAGGTCTGAGACGGGATGAGTTTGGGAGAATCAGGAGCCGAGATCTTTTCCTTGCCAAGCTACAAGCATTTGCCAAGTGCCAGCTATTAAGGGAAATCTTTGTTATTAGGCCGACATCAAAGCTCTTTTGATAAAGAACAGCTTTCGCTTCAAGTAATCCACGTCACAGCAATTTTATGTTATTTAATTCTACTGCTGCATTACCTAGCATGTGAAAACTGGAGCAGAACTCTTATATGCCAAGAGATGCTCTTTGCAAAGCGCTAATACTCTGCTGAAGTGAGTTTTGTGTAGAATGCAAGGGGTGAAGGCGGGTTTCCTGTGACACCTATCATTGCTCAGATTTGGTAAGTTCAGGATCAAGTTTCTTTGGATATATAGAAGGTCTCCTTCAGCGTGACACCTTATTTCCATAAAGACTGTATATTTACCCACAAGGTATTAATATTATTGTTAAAGTCACAGGAACTATTCTGTTAGATCAGAACTGTACCCTGGACAATTACCCTGTCTGGCAGTGATCAGGAACTTGTGTTTTGGCAAAAGAAGTTCCACATTTCAAATTCTGTTTCCTGTCTTTGGAAAAACAAATCCTGTTAACAAAGGTAGAGCTTCAACATCTTCCACTCTCCTCCTCAGGTTCACTTCCACAATGATGCTGCTGGCAAGCTGTCTCCTGATACTGCAAGTGGTTTGCTCGTTCTTCAATAAAATGGTCACTTAAAAAAAACCCCAACCCAACAAACAACCTCAAAGTCTTTTAGTGGTCCAGCCAAATATTCAAAATACAATAGAAAGTAATTTCAAAAACCTTTCATCCTCTGAGCTTTATGACAAGCTTTGTTGTGCCACAGTTTCTGTATGGGTATGTGGAATGTGAGAGCACTTGGTTCATTAAGTCATCTGGTTCAGGATTATTCAGTAGAGAAGAAATAAGGAAAGTAATATATTAAACACACACAGATACACAAAAATTGCTGAATGAGCAGGTGGTAACAAAGACAACAGTGAAGAGAGTGTGTGTGTGTGTGTGTGTGTGTGGGTGGGTGGTGTGGGTGGTGTGGGTGTGTGTGGTGTAACAAAGACAACAGTGAAGAGAGTGTGTGTGTGGGGGGGGTGGGTGTGTGTTTGGGTGTGTGTGGTGTGGGTGTGTGTGGTGTGTATGGTGTGTGGGTGTGTGTGGTGTGGGTGTGGGTGTGAGCGTGCAGACGCTTGTCCAGAACACATACAAGCCTAAGACCCCTCCCAAGTTAAAACAGTGGATGGACTTCAGCAGCCAGGAGCAGCAACTCCCCGCTCCTGGAGACCACTGGATTCAGCAGCTCCCTTAAGATCCTTAGGCTTATTTTTAAAAAATCCACTCTCCAGAGTTGCTCATGGGAATAGTAAAATAATTGAACTTAAAAGGAAAATGGTGAATTTTATTATATGTAAAATGCTGTCAAAAGATCAAAGAAAATGTTGAAAAAATTATACTTCTCTGCACTGCTATAGTATTCTTACAGACATTGCTTCTAACGTTTGAAATTTATTAAAAAGAAACTTGAAAAGAATTGCATAGAAGTGAAATGCAATGTACAGAATGGTAGTGCAAGTAGCTTGTCATACAACGGATGCGTCTGCACAGTGAAGGGGGAGAAACCTCTGCTGCTGTTTTGCCTGCTAGCCGGCCTTCTAAACATATTTTACCATACCAATCGCATTACAACCAGTCTGTGATGGTCTCGTTTACCAAATGAACAGTGAAGGAGTATCTCATCACAATGGTATTTAACACCCTACTCTGGATTGTATCTTTGCATTTAGTTTAAAATGATGACTGGTTCAAGCTCTCATTTACTTGTTTCTCCTTTTTATCTCCATTCTGTAATAGCAGCTGTTCCTGTTGCAGATCCCACATTCTGACTGACAGTTCCACTGTGAGCTGGCACAGTATTCTTAAGAAGGAATAACTCCCTGTCTTTGGGCAGTCACTTTGGGGGGGGAAAAAGAAAAAGAAAAAAATCATCTAATAAGGTTTTACTTTGGAGTCTTGCTGAGTATTTTTGTCTAATTTTTTAAATAATGAAACTATGAAGTTAGATAGAGGAACTGAGACACCACACCAGTATGGGAATATGTCAGCCACAGGACTCAAGTTTAATAACGACCAATAAATTCAATTTATTGCTTAGCTCATAGAATAAGACATGTATCCTTGTAGGTCCATGATACTCACGAGCACACACAACTGTGCCCTGAATATAGCTGGAAAGAAGGATTTAATGACAGAATGTGGGAAGTCGGTTGATAAGAGGTTAATACTGATGACCACTTATATCCTATGTGAACCCAGCTGGGGAGGAGAGCCGACAGGCTGGTGTGAAATACAGCCGAAGGAGGGAGTCTTGTGATGGCAGGACAGCCCTGTGTTGGCTCAAAGTCACAGGAGCGAAGGAATAAGCAGATAAATGACTTCAGCACAGAATCTTGAAGGCCAGAGTGCTCGGAGTGAGACCTTTTGCTTAATTATCCGCAAAATGAATATTAAAGTTGACACCCCAAAGTACAATAACACGTGAAAAGAAGAACATGCTAAACATATATGACTATAGCACCCGACTCTCCACCCAAATCATGCCAAAATGTCTGGGCAGGGCGGGGATCAGATAAGGTTAGGAGATAAGGGGCAAGATGCAGGGTACCTGGCTATGGGTGCTCACACCTACACACATACACAGGATCGGGAGATCTCTCCGAGGAAGAAGGAACTTGAGACCTAGAAGGGCCAGTCGGTGGGCTGTGCTCCTCTTCTCCTCTTCCTCTGCCAAGACACGGACACCTTCTTGGTGAGCTGCACCTTCACCTCTTGGTTAAAGAACTCCCAGGATGGCATGTATTCATTTACTCATTCATTAATTTGTTCATTTAGTCATTTATTTTGCTAGGATTATTGTAGCATATTAGCGCTATTGTAGCTAGGGCATTTATCAACAGCAATCCCGAATCTGTTACAGCTGTCGCTTCAATAAATCATTTTCTCTTTTCAACTTTGCTAACTGTCTCAGTGGAAGTCCTTCGCGGGGCTCTGAAATGGGCAAATGTTGAATGGTTTCAGCGACGGCCTTTAGCAGGGCTCTGAAACAGGGAATCATTTATCTTTACAGCTTTGCGACACCGTCCCAGTGAATGCCTTCGGCAGGATCTGACAGGCAAATGCTGAGCTGTCTTAGAGCCCTCAGCTCTGAAACAAACACAGAACTAACACCCTTTTAAGGCGACACAGAAAAATACTGTCAACAGCGCAGTCATATCTCATGGAAAATACTCCTCATCACCTGTTCTTCCCACTTTTTATCCTATAGCACTTCAAAATATCTTCCCATTTAAACATTTCCAGAATAGTAATTAAATGCATTATTACTTAGTTTGTCTTAACACTAACCTGCGTGGAAGCAGATGTTTCCCATGTCTATTTGGTAGCAGAAAGACCAGTATGACAGGTGGGTAATGACCTCAGAGCTGTCTGACTGATTACAGGGAGCTAACTGGCAGGTAGCTGCAAATTGCGCTTGCAATACAGTTGTTCCTGGCAGAATGGCGTCTGCCATTGTACCCGCACAGCGAGACAGATGTCTCTAATTATCATTTTGATGGTGTTATCACATCCTTTTGCCTGCCTAAAATACAGGCATTACGCTCAGGTTCTTCACTGCCAGATGCCTGGTGCGCTCACATTTTCTGTTGGACAGGGAGGAGTTTGTGCAATCTAGCTTTCTGAGTGACAGCTGTTTCCCCAGGCTTCAGCAAAATTAAATTTTCTATTCGTCATGGAAAAGAAGTAGTAGTATTAAAATGTAGACCTTTTCAACTTCCAATTTTGAGCACATAGAGCTTAAGTTGATGTAGCCAATACAGGCAAGCAACATAAGCAGGCACTGAATAAGCATTCCTAAGGAAAATATGCCGATGCATGATTAAACTACAGTCTTTGGGACAGTAATTGTAATTTAATCATTATAGTGAATTAGAAAAAAATAAAATTGCATGTCTTTCTGATCTTAGCAAATGGCAGGAGCTACCACAGCACTGCAAAACAGAGGGTAATCATCGAGTCACGGAAACGTCTTGGTTGGAAGAGACCTTTAAGATTATCGAGTCCAACCACAAACCTACCCCTGCCAAAACCCCACTAAACCATGTCCCCAAGTGCCACATTTACACGGCATTTAAACACCTCCAGGGATGGCGACACCCCTTCCCTGGGCAGCCTGTTCCAGCGCTTGGCAGTCCTCTCCGAGAAGTTTTTCCTAATATCCCATCTAAACCTCCCCTGGCCTAACTGGAGGCCGCTTCCCCTCGTCCCGTGGCCAGGGAACAGACCGACCCCCACCTCGCCTCGCGGCGCGCAGTGCGGAGCCGGGGGCGGCCGCGCGGGACCCCCGGCAGGCCCGGCCCGGCGCGGGGCGGGC
>VZSF01001908.1:209765-246936 GCA_013398295.1 Chionis minor | reverse complement strand
GGGGCCACGGCGGCCGCTGGTGGGGGGCGAGGCAGTGCGCACGCGCGCGGGAGGCGGCGTCGTGTGGCGGCCGCCATCCCGCCGGCCGCCCCGGTGGCGGGCCGCGGCGGGGCTCGGCGGGTTGCGGGGGACTCGGGCGGTGCCGAGGTGCGGCTGTGGTCAACCGGCAGGGGGATGGGAGCTTCCCTCGGGACCGGCCGCCTTCCCGGGGGTGGCGGGAAGGGCTGGGTGAGGTGGCAGCCCCGGTGCGTGAGGAAGGTGTGGGCGGGCGGGCCGCTTCCCGGCCCGGCGGGCGCAGGAGAGGCAAGCTCGGGCCTCTTGGGCGAAGGGGGGGGGTACTGCTGGTGTGGAGCCTCAGCCTGCCGGTGAGGGGCTGTTTGGAAAGTACCTGTTCTTGAAAGGGAAGAAGGATATGGGGGACAGCGGCATGTGAAGCATGCCCACTGCATACCTGGCTTGCCTTGAAGTTGCCTTTGTTTTTACTCGACTTTGTGTGTTGCCTGTGACAAAATCATGGAACCATAGAATGGTTTAGGTTGGAAGGGACCTTAAAGATCATCTAGTTCCAACCCCCTGCCATGGGCAGGGACACCTCGCGCTAGACCAGGGTTGCTCAAAGCCCCATCCAACCTGGCCGTGCACACTTCCAGGGATGGAGCATCCACAACTTCCCTGGGCAGCCTCGTCCAATGTCTCACCACCCTGACAGTAAAGAATTTCTTCCTCATATCATCTAGTCTAAATCTACCCTCTTTCAGTTTAAAACTGTTAGCCCTCATCCTGTCGCTGCACTCCCTGGTGAAGAGTCCCTCCCCACCTTTCCTGTAGGCCCCTTTAGGTACTGGAAGGGGCTATAAGGTCTTCCTGGAGCCTTCTCTTCTCCAGGCTGAACAACCCCAACTGCCTCAGCCTGTTTTCACAGGAGAGGTGCTCCAGCCCTCTGGTTGTCTGGACTCACGCCAACAGGACTGTGTCCTTCTTATGTTGGGGGCTCCAGAGCTGGACACAATATTCCAGGTGGGGTCTCAGGAGAGCAGAGCAGAGGGGCGGAATCACCTCCCTCTCCCTCACTTGAATTTCTGCAGTGGCAGAATAGCCAACTGCCCATCATGGAGGCAAGTACTGAAAATATCAGGAAGATGCGTACCCTGGGCTACAAAAATTAAAACACTGAGCCATCTTGTGAAGCATACAGAACTGCTGGCCTCTACGTCTGAACAGTAGAAAGTATTGAGTCATGATCTTAGCTGTGAAAAGTTCAGGAATCACTTTGATCCAAACTGTATTCCAGTCATATCTAAATGTCACTTCTTGCTTTGTTTATTCCACAATATCTATTGCAATGTATTTTATCTAGTGACCTGTTTTCACTTAGGGCAGCTGAATGGACGCGTTTTCTGTGCTGTCAGAATGCTGAGGTGGGGAGGCAGCATTTCAGTGGCATGACCAGAGCTTCCCTGAGGAAATGAGGTGGCTCACTGTGAGAGGCTTTGCAAAAGGAACAGGCTCAAGTCTCCACAAAAACTGTCCTCAAAGGCTAAACTTTCTTCTCTGGAAAGAAAAATAGTTGCTACCATATCCCAGAAGCTGTATTTCAAGGCCATACATTCCTGCTACTGTCCACGCTTAATAGTGAGCTTCAGTGGCCGGAGTAAGTTAGGTTTCATCTCCTGTTCATTTCTGGGTGTCCAAGGTAGCATCCTCATAGACTGCTACACTGTCCTCTGTGAAAATCTCCAAGTGCTGCTAAGAGGAGGATTTTAGGTTGCATTTTGTTGTCTAGTTGGAATGTTGTGGAGCCATAAACTTCCAGATTTTTTATCATATGGACAGTCTTTTTTCTTCTTCTGCTTGAGTCGTTTGGATTCTAATAGCAAGTTTGAAGCAAGGTGATGGACACTAATACAGAGTTTAATTTGCATGCAGTGGTTAATCAGTTTGTGCTAATTCAAATAATTTTTTTTTTAAGTAGTAGTTCATGTGCTAGGTGATAGCCAAACATAAATGTAAAGATCTTAGCATTGTCACTGATATTTCATATTTTTAAATCATTTAATAAATGTTGTTACCGTTTAACCTTGTTTGGAACCAAGGAAATCTTGCTGACGTCCTCAGATGGGTTACTGGGTGCCATTTACAAATTGTAGAGCCTGCACAACTGGGCATTGCTGGTTGCTAATTAACTCACATCAGCCTTTTGCTGTTGTAAAAGATGTGTGGCTGTTTTCTCATTTAGAAATCACTGTTGGTTTTGTTTTTCAGATGTATTCTAAAAGAACTGGAATCACTGGGGAAAGCACTGTACGGAGCAAAATTAATTGCCCAAAGATTTCAGCTTCGAAACTGTTCTCACCACAAGGATCCTGTGAGTGGTTCGGCCTGTTTACTTTCCATGATTGAAGAAGGCAACCCTCATCACTTCTTTATCGCCACACAGGTAAATGCCCATGGGAGGCGTAACTCCATTTCATTTGAAGTGATCCTTTGATACCTGAGGATAAGGAGGCCTGCAGAAACCTTGATTACAAGATTTTTAAGTAGCCTCTGGGAAATAATCTTGTAAAGCCTTTCTCGCTCTTAAGTGTATTTGCTATCCCTATGAAGTAGGGAATCTTTTGTCTTACTTGAACAACTAGATTTTTTTTACCCTGGAAGGATGTTGCTTAGTTTAGCAGAAAGTGTATAAAACATACTGATTACCTATTGACGTCTAAGAAAACAACTGATGATTGTTAATTTGCATATTGCATGTGCGTGCATCTCCTGCCTGGAACTGTTTTGCACAGTAGTCTGAAAAGTGAAATTAAGTGTTGAATGACCATGTAACTTCAATTTTAAGAAGTTTTGGAGGTTTTAACTAAAGAATAAAGGTTGGACTTATGTCCAAATAAGAAAGGCAGGGTTTTCCTTAGGTCTGTTACTGCAACAATATGTATAAAATATATACTATATATATAAAATGGTTTACAGTAGAATTCTATATACTTATGTAAGATACAAAGAATTTAAAATGACTCGTAGAAGAAATTACGTTACATCTTGTGGAGTGGTGGACTGCATACCAATAAACGAGTACTTTTTCCTCAGAAAATGCATGTATGCTTATACGTGCATGAAAAAAGGAAATGCTAATAAATTTTCTGTCAGAAGTACAGCTAATCAGAAGGAGAGAAATTGAAATTTAAATTGCTCTGAAAGGCACTGCCACGTATATCTGCTAGATTAAGTTTCTTATCTTTTTCATAATGTAATTTATCTTCATAGTTTTATATTAAAAGTAGGTGCATTTGAATTGCAAATATCATTTAATCCCAAAATATTGACTAAAGTATTTAATTTTACAGGACCAGGATTTAGCAAACAAAGTGAAAAAGAAGGCTGGCGTTCCTCTCCTCTTTATTATTCAGAACACTATGGTGCTAGACAAACCTTCTCCTAAATCTTTGGCATTTATTCGGAAGTTGCAGATGAATCAGCTTGTTCCAGAGCACCAAAAACAAAGTATTGTGCAGCTTAAGGAAAAAGAAGGACTAGCAAAGCAAGAAGGCACAAAGAGAAGAAAACGTAAAAAGGCAGGTGGCCCCAATCCTCTCAGCTGTCTGAAGAAGAAAAAGAAGACGACACAGGAGGGTCAGGAGTCTTCTGCTGAAAAGAAGAAAAGAAGAAAAAGAAAACGAAATAGGGTTAAAGCAGAAGCCCTCCAGTCAGTGCAGAAGAGTGAAGAAGAATAAACCCGTCTTTGTAAACAACGCAGGACTTGAACACTGTTTGAACTTTGCAAAAAGCAAGATTAATGTTGGAACCACGTGAAATGAAGTTGTTAATATTAAAACTTATTTTTATGAGGTGGCTCTGCTTATTACTGCATCTCGATGTTTGGAGGTTATTGTCCTAATAATTTATTCTGTTGTTTAGTAGTCGGGTTTGTGAAAAAATATTTGAGAACCCTCATGTTTTGTTATTCATTCCAGCATCTTGATTCCTGCCAGAAAGTTCACACGATCGGTAGCAATTTTTTAGAAGTGTTTCTTGGGTTGCATATGGGTTTTGGTGGGATACTAGACTTCTTTCTGGGTTGCTATTCTTACTAAAACTAATTTTGACAGTTGTTCTGTTACAGAACGTGGAATTGAGCTAAAAGAGCATAGTATCTTATTTATCTGTATTGTTTGAATACAAATGTTAACTCTTTGCACTGCAAAGTGACCAGATGCACTCAAGAAGTCCCTTCCAGCCTAAATTACTCTGTAAACTCCATAGGAACTGATGTCTGTTGTTCGTGGTCATTATTTATTAAGAAGATCCCGAAGGGCATGTGATTGTGTTGATATTCCTGACATTATAATAGCCCCTCTAGCGTGTCTAGTTCATCTCGAGTTTATTCTTCCTTGAAAGGAACTTGAAACTTGAAAATGCTGACTCAAAACACTGCCTGACACCAAATGCCATCACAGTATGGCACAGTTGTGGAGGAGTCCTGAAACACAGCCAGCTGGTGGTGGTGGGACTCGGACCCTCTCACGTGTTTCACTGTTCCATAAGGTTATGAACAGAACAGAACTGGGTTGGAGGAGGGAGCTGCCAAAATTGTTTCAAGTCCCTGATTTTCTTTAGTAGGTATTTCCTGTACCTTGCCTGTTTGGTGGCGTTAGGAGGCAAAAGTGAGCGACCCCTCAGTAAGTTTGCAGGCGACATAAGTTAGGTAGGGGTGTTGACCTGCTTGAGGGTAGGATGGCCCTACACAGGGACCTGGACAGGCTGGATTGATGGGCTGAGGCCAATGGGATGAAGTTCAACAAGCCCAAGTCCCGGGTCCTGCACTTGGGTCACAACAACCCCAGGCAGCACTACAGGCTTGGGGAAGAGTGGCTGGAAACTGCCTGGCGAAAAAGGACCTGGGGGTGTTGTCCAACAGTTGGCTGAACATGAGGCAGCAGTGTGCCCAGGTGGCCAAGGAGGCCACCAGCATCCTGGCTTGTATCAGGAATAGTGTGGCCAGCAGGAGCAGGGAAGTGATCGTCCCCCTGTACTCGGCACTGGTGAGGTCCCCACCTTGAATACTGTGATCAGTTTTGGGCCCCTCTCTACAAGAAAGACATTGAGGTGCTGGAGCGTGTCCAGAGAAGGGCAACGAAGCTGGTGAGGGGTCTGGAGAACAAGTCTTACAAGGAGTGGCTGAGGGGACTGGGATTGTTTAGCCTGGACAAAAGGAGGCTGAGGGGAGACCTTCTTGCTCTGTACAACTACCAGAAAGGAGATTGTAGTGCGGTGGGGGTCAATCTCTTCTCCCAAGTAACAAGTGATGGGACAAGAGGAAATGGCCTCGAGTTGCACCAGGGGAGGTTTAGGATGGATCTTGGGAAAAATTTCTTCACTGAAAGGGTTGTCAAGCATTGGAACAGGCTGTCCAGGGCAGTGGTGGAATCGCCATCCCTGGAGGTATTTAAGAGACGGGTAGATGTGGCACTGGGGGACATGGTTTAGTGGTGGACTTGGCAGTGTTAGGTTTATGGTTGGACTCGATGATCTTAAAGGTCTCCTCCAGCCTGGGTGATTCCACGATGATTCTGTGACTGAGATGACATAGTAGAGGGGTATGCGCTATAGTACGTGCTGCGGCATCCGTGCACTGGAACAGTGCTCCCAGGCGTCTCTTACCAGATTTTTAACTTTTCGCGGTGCATTTCTACTTGACTGAGATGTAATTCTTAAAAGGAAAGCTTTCTGTTTCTTCACCTGCGTGAGTTTAAGCCATGTTTTTTAAACAATCCTTCAACCTGTGTGTCACATGTTTGCAAAGCAACTCCCTATCTGCACAGGTTCGTGAATGCCTGGAGTACGTGTGCAGCTATAATGTATGCTGCTTCCTGCTGGCTTTTCAAATTGTAAGGACAGTTGTTCCACGGAGACTGAGAAACCAGACTGAGTGATGGGAGTTGGCCGGTCTTAGGGAAAACTGCAGGATTGTTCCCTAGGATTCAGAGACTCCCTCTGGCCGGCGCAGGAGAGGTACCTTAGGGTACCGGTGCAGCGCTGCTGCAGCCCCAGGTCGAAGCCGTTCCTCACAGCACAGCTGGTAGGATGGGACCGTGCCTTTATTGTCCCATATGAGAGACAACCTGCGCCTTGGGAACTGACCGGCAGAGACAGAAGCAGCAAGGAAAGGTGCTGTACTTGAGATGAAAGCTTTATTAAAAATCAAAAACAGTCACGCTCATCATGGTATTGTTGCTACATTGATTGCTAATAGTGAGTCCTGAGGGGAAATTCGGTAACTCCTAGAAATTCCTTAATGCAGCATATTTGTTTAAAGTGTATCACCTTTTCCAAGCTTTTGTATTCTCTTCTCCTTCACTTGTTTGGGCACAGTGCCGTATTAATGTAGTTTTGCTTCCCATTTCCCCCTAAATATTGCTTGTATTTCCTCCCCCTCCCCAAACCCCCTCGCAGAAAGCACTGCTGTAAGTAAAGCTCGGAGCAGACAACAGAGCTGCTTCATCTTCAAAAATCTCATTCTGAGTCAAAAGTATATTAAAGCCCAGTAACTTTACTAAAAATACTGTTTTTAAAAACTGAGCAGAAAACACACCCAAATTACTCACAATAGTCCCTTTCAGTGCCATTGAAACACAGAGCTTAAATATACCTTTTTTTGAACACTATAGACAGACAAAAACATAATTACCGCAAAAAAAAAGAATATTTTAACAGTCCTCTAATGACTCCCACCTTAGGGAGTTTAAAACAATATTTATCCGTGTTTCCTTAGTATTTTGTTAACACAAACTGAGTCATGGTGTTGCCATTGGGAAGAACTGGAACGAAAAGGGAGGGAGCTCTTCAGAGAAAAGCCGTAGCGTTTGCCCGCAGCGCAGCTGCAGCTCTTCTCCAGCGAGGTAAATCGCTTCCCTCGCAGCGTGGGGAGGGAGCTCCTGCCCGGGCAGCAGGCAGGGGCAATCACACCCTGCCTTGCCACCGTTCCGAAATTTGAAAAGAAAACCCGCCCTAGTTTCCATGTAAAATAATTCCGCCTGGGCAAAGCTGATGGGCTGTGTTTATACCGTTCAATCGGTAACACTCGGAGCAGGGTGGAACACCCAGCCCAGCTGGCAGGGACTGGCCGGGCTCTCGCCGTGCCAGGGTCCCTCTAATTCAGCAGGGAGAGTCGCTGGGATTGTCCCGTGTAAAACACCGCTGGGAAGTACCCGCGGAGCCGACTCTGCTGTCGCAGGCGTTCAGCTCCACGTTCCGCCCAAAGCCGCGCTGGCCAGTCCCACTCCCTTATTTCTCATTCACGGTCTGGGCATCTGGCCACGGCTCCGGTATAGGCAGGGTTCCCAATGTGATTTTTCTAATAAAGTTTAGTATCATTTTGCTGCAGCGTGTTGGAGGGACTTGTTTTGGCTTTGAAACTACAGAAAGCCAGAGGTAAATTAAAAGGAGCTCAGGCAAAAACTTCTTGGGGGCTATTGATTTTCTCTTTTCTCAGACAGAGTAAATATATACCCCGAAACCTGTGCAATACCTCACTAAATCTCTTTTTTAAAGAGGGGGAAATAGCCAATGTTGTTCAGTACAATGTATGCTACATCTATAGAGTTGTAGAAGAAGCAAACAGTAACGCTTCAGCCACAGTCTGCAGGGCATTAAGGCTGAATTCAGGACAAAGTCTCATCTACCAGCAGCAGAAGACGCTTACCCAGACTGCCTGCCAATTCAGTTGGCTGGATTTATATGTTGGTGTGATCCGGTAGTGTGCAATAAATCACTCCTTGAGCATCTGTTAACGACACTAAATAGATGAGTTAATTAGAAGCTTCTGGAACCTGGGATGTTTATGAATCATTAAAGTAAATATGAATATAGTATGACTTGAGGAATAAATACATGCTGGTAGTGAAAGGAAAATAGGATGTCCAGAGCAGTCCCGCTCATTTGTTTTCAGCTGCGCTGATACAGTGTAAATGACTTCTCCATCAGCTTTAGAGCGTTCCTGGGGCTTCTTGAACATGTTCTGTCAGGTACAAGATGAAGAACATCAGAACAATACCATTATTTATACTCATCGCATCCTTCATGTAGGAGTTTCACAAGCAGCTACCGTGCATTTCATACCTCTGTGTGGGCGTAATATCTCACACAGGGAGCAGCCTGAGATGCGGGAAATGAACAAATAAGAGCCCCAGCAGGTGTTATCATTTACAATTTCAGGGAGAAAGATTGCAGAGTACCGAGAGAGAATGACAGAAAGCAAAAATTTTCATACCCAGAGAGGCGGGAGCGAGAGAGAGACTGCACCTTGTGATTTAGGAATGGCCTAACTAATGCCAGGAGAGGAGCTGTGATGTATTTCTGGTAATTATTATGTCTGTGCACTCTGAGCCCCAAATTTGTCTCGGAGAGCATAGCTGTCTGCCCACAGAAGCAGTCATTTTGCCAAAGTCGCTTCGGCTTGTTACAGAAGAGACAGGCTGGGCTCTCTCAGGGGGACTTTATTTTCTGGTTTCTTCTCCTGCGGTTGAGAGGGAGAGCATGCCTCTGCGCTCTGTGTATGGATACAGGGAAACAATGAAGCTGTTAACAAGGCTCCCGTCAAAAACAACCCAGAGCTGAGAGCTGGGAGGAAGAAAAGAGACAGCAGATTAGTCACTGGGATTTGAAAGAAACCAAGGAAGAGAGAAAAATATATAGGAGGGTTTCTGGGTGTTAACTGGAGGAAAGAATTGGTCAGTAGTGAAACGTGAACCAGAAATGGCTTAGCGGTCACGGAGAGTCGGAAACATAATAATAAGCCATAAACAAATAGTAAAAAAATAAATCTTTCTAATTCCCTGAAGACAACTTCATTGCCCTTTCTGACTCAGTTTCTGCCCTTTCAAAACTGGGAGCTGGGCTGACTAACCCGCTCACAGAGCCTGCACTGGTAGCCCGAGACTTCCCGCAGAATGTAGGTCTCGTGATGCCAAACACTCCTCGTCTTTACGGTTTCTCGGTGTTACACGCTTTGCAGCACTGGCAGGTTTGCAGCCAAACCCTTCTGCAGAGCTGGCCTGACGTTGCGCGTGGCTTGCTGCCCGGCACACAGATATTACATCCAGGAGCAACCTTACTCATGCCATTATTGATAGGGTGAATCCATGTAGTTAATTACTCCTGAGGGTACTTGCAGCAATAGCCTGGGATAGGCTGAGGCTCTTCTGGCTGTGGAAATCATGACCCAAAGCATGGTATGTTTGGGGTTTTTTTAAGTCTGCTCTCCTTCCAGGAACTCAGTAGGGGACTGCAAAGTTTCTTGTTGCAGTCTT
Source organism: Chionis minor (assembly GCA_013398295.1). Taxonomy (NCBI): domain Eukaryota; kingdom Metazoa; phylum Chordata; class Aves; order Charadriiformes; family Chionidae; genus Chionis; species Chionis minor. The sequence goes on along the minus strand of VZSF01001908.1, from coordinate 237,631 downwards.
GACTCCTAGCTGATCCAGAATGATCTTTTTGCCATGTTCATTCCTCTGGGACTGAAGATGCTACTGATTTGACTCTTTGGGGCGGTTATTCTTTCAGACTGTCTTGGAGAACCACTGAGGAAATTTTTCACTTTGTGAATTGGCACCTGTTTCGACAGGCAGGTTTTCAGAAAGAATGAAGAAAGCAGTTTTCTAGAATTCCTGGCTCCCTCTTTCCTCCCCTGACCTTTCTGTCAGCTTCCAAGAATACAAGCAGGGCTGTTCCGGGATGGTCCAAAAAGCTGTCTAGCCCAGCGTTGCGCCTCCAATAGTGGCTGAAAGCTGTTCCTCAGGAATAAGATGAAAATAGATAAAACCTTTTTTTTCATACTTCCCCAGATGACTTTCCAACTTTCTGACAATTTGTTAGGGAGTTCCTAACCCAGGAAAAATATTTTGGTTTTAACAGCACACAATGACTTTTTGTTTCACTAATTTGTCCAGCCTCTCCTTGAGACCATGTAAAATTTAAGCCTCTAGTTTTCTGTGGTAAGGAGTTGCACAACTTGGACACATCTTATGAAAAATACTTTCACGTGTCTGTTTTGAATGAACAGCCTCCCAGCTGGCCCTTGTAATGGATGAAACATCAAGCAGTCATTCCTTAGTCACCCTTCCCATGCCACTCGTGACTGCACAGACCTCTGTGGTATTTCTGCTCATTCATCTTTTTTCCAGGTTGAAGTGTCTTCTGCCTCACAAAGAGCAGCACCTAACAGGAAAGAGATTTCAACTTGTTTAAGCCCACTTGGGAAGATCAGTGTTTCTGCTTTCTGCTGGATGTTCTTTGAGGAAGAGCAGGGACAAGAAGAGTCTTGTGAGAAAAGGCGCAGGACAGGAACTCTGCAGTCAGCTCTTGGTTTGCCACCGAGTCCCTGGGTGCCTGAGCTGAATGCCGTTACCCTCGGATGTGTCTTAGCTTGTTGCCCAAGAAATGGTGGTGCAAATATTTCCCTGAGCTGTCAAGCTCTTCGGAGGTTGGGACCACGAGCATGCACAAGTCAACTGGCTACTGTGCTGACACTATTGCAAGAGCCCAGTCTTTGCCCAACACACAATAAATCCTAAATAAAACTCAGACATACACAAGGCTTAGAGTTGTAAACTTGTACCCTACAATTAAGATGGAAATGATAATTTGAATGGTAGAACAGTCCAGGTTGGAATAGACCTCAAAAGATCATCTGGTCCAACCTCGCATGGGAAAGGGAGCCTAGATGATCCTATGACCCTGTCCAATTGCATCTTGAAAACCTCCAGCGATGGGGACTCCACCACATCCCTGGGGAGGCTGTTCCAGCGAATGACTGTTCTTACGGTAAAAAAATTTCTTTTTTATGTCAATATGAAGCCTCTGTCAGTGCAACTTGTATCTGTTGCCCCTTGTCTTCTTCCCGTGGCTCCTCGTGAAGAGAGAGCCTCTATCCTCTCTGTAGCTGACGTTTAAGTACAGGAACAGTGTGGCAAGGTGCCCCCTGAGCCTTCTCTTGTCTCCTTCAGCCTCTCCTCACAGAGCAGATTCTCCAGCCCTTTGGTCATTTTGGTGGTCCTCCCTTGAACCCTCTCCAGTCTGTTTGTGCCTTTCTTGAATTGTGGGGACAAGAACTGGACATAGTACTCCACGTGTGGCCTGACAAGTGCTGAGTGGGGTCATCATGTCTCTCTCTCTCTGTCTGCTAGTAATATCCCTGTGGATGCAGCCCAGGATCCAATTTGCCTTCGTTGCTGCAGGGGTGCACTGCTAACTCATGTTCAGCTTGTTGTCCACCAGGACCCCCAGGTCCCTTTCAGCGACGCTGCTCCCCAGCCACACAGATCCTAGCCAGTACAGGGCATTTTGGTAATATTGTCCCACGTGCAGGACCTTGCACTTGTCTCTATTAATTTCCATATAGTTCTTGCTAGCCCACTCTTCCAGCCTGTCCAGGTCTCTCCGTGAGGTGGCTCTCCTTTCTGACATGTTCACCTCAACATCCAGGTTGGTGTCATCATCAAACTTGGTAATCCCATCATCCAGACCATTTATAAAGATGTTAAACACTGTGGGTCCCAGTATCAGACCCTGGGGGACCCCACTTGTGACAGCCTGCCAGCCTGAATAGAAACCATTGGTCACCACCCTCTGACTGTGGCCTATTAGCCAATTCCCTACCTGTCTCACAGACCACCCATCCACTCTGTACCTTCCCAGTTTGTCCAGAAGGCTGTGGGCAACTGTGTTGAACATTTTGCTGAAGTCCAGGTGAGCAGCATCCACTGCTTTCCCATGTCGAGAGAAGTTGTCATTTTGTCGTAGAAGGCGATCAGGCCAATGTAGTATCGTTTGCCATTGGTAATTTGTCATTGCGTTAGCTTCTCCCAGTCACCTGCTTCATTTGATTAGCGATACTTTCTAAGAGGACTTGTTCCATTCCTCTCCTGGGAACCAAAGTAAGAGTAACTGGCCTGTCATTTCCTGGGTCCTCTTCTGGGCCTTTCTTGTAGATGGGTATGACATTCGTCCTCTTCCAGTCATCAGGGACATCCTCTGATCTCCACAACTTTTTTAATACTGTATAGACGGCGGCCTTGGACTGAGAAGTACCTAGTTTCCCTGTCCTGTTTAGCAATGGCCCTACATTTTTCCTGTGCTTCTCCTTACTGCTCATGTATCTGAAGAACCCTTTCTTCTTGTTCCTGACGCCTTTGGCCAACTTCAGTTCTAGCCAAGCCTCAGCCTTCCTGACTGTGCCTCTGCAAGCCCTAGCAAGATTCTTGTGGTCCTTGATGGCTGTTTGGCTGCCTTTCCACAGCCTAAATCTTCTCCTAAGTCCTGTGCCTGTATTTCTATCCCACTTTTAGACCTCGCCTCCCTGTTTCCACAATGTGTTTTCAGAATGGGCGTTGCTTGTTTATAAGAGATTTTTTTATTAATTAACCTGGATATTAAATAATGATGTGAGATATCTGCATCATCAGTAGAATGCTTACAGAATTGCAGTATTTCCTTTAGTATTGCATAGAAAATAAGTCAAATTTATTGTCGCCTTAAACAAGAGCAATACCATTGGTGTCAAGCCTGAGTTAGAGAGAAAAGTACACAAAAAATCCAAGATTGGTGCTATCAAAACCCAGGCAGGCCTGCCAAGCTTCTGAGCTGAAGATAGCAAAATTCAAATGGGGATATGGCATTCATACAAATCACTGCTCTGTGCCAATCAGTGGACTTTTTTCCATCTACCTGGTTTTTTGTGATGTTTGGGGGACTTGATTTCAAGTCTGTGTTTATTTTTTAATGCTAGTGAGAACAAGAGCATTGTTATTACATATGCTTGACCACATCAAAATGGGAGACAATTAGCTTCAGTTATGTAGACTATCTGAGGGATGTTTAATTTATTAGTTTTTATAATTGGCCTCTGTGTGTAATGGGCTAGGAAAAAGTAAGAAATAAGGCTGTGTAATTAATCTGGAAAAAATCTTGTTTCCTCCTCTCATTCTTTCTTTTTCAATTAATGAGACTATTTTTTTAATTTTTTTTTTTTTTTTGGTTTTTATTTATAACTTATTTAATTATCTGCTTTGGAATAATTTTTGGTGGATACTTGCCAGTTTACTAATATTCACTGCCCACTACCTGATGGTGTCACAAACACACCATCTGTTTGCTTGTGCCTTCCAAAAGTCTCTGAAGTAGCTAGCTGACTCAAGCTGCAGGCGGTAGGATTGCTCAAAATGCATAATCACCAAACTTCTAAATAACAAAACTTTTATTTCATGTGTGTGGTTTTTGTTTTTTTTTTTAAACTATATTCGATGAAGGCTTTCTCAGCTACCCTCGTGTTATACACAAACTTACCTCTACCGCAAACCTGATACCATTATGCTGAAGAAGACCAGTGAACTGCTTTCACATTTTTAACATTTTTCTTTTTTTCTGAAGGATTTCTCAGCACTTTTTTTCCACAATTGAGCCAAAACTGTGTGTCCCCATCCCCGAACACATTTTGTCTTGATGCCCTACTCACCTGCCTATTGGTGAGCACCACTTGTTTGTTATATTTGAGAATGGTAAGTGTACACCACTTATCTTTGGCTGTACCCCTGCCCCAGCATCTCTGTATTGAAGCCAGATCCCACCAGCCTTTGCATCTCATTTCCTCTCTTTTCCTCTCACTCGTCCATCCCCTTTCAGGTTCTCTCCTCTATGAAAACCACAGAAAAACCTGCGGCATTTAGGTGCATCCATCTTCTGCACAGGCATACGAGGTGTATGGACAGTGAACTGAGCAGAGCCACTACTTACCAAATGGAGCACTAGAGTTTGGGGAAGGCACTGGGTGCATTTCTATGCATAGGAAGTTTGGGCCCAGAAAAGGAAATCTCACCTAAAAAAGAAATTAATAACACTAATAGTTACCAAATTTAAGTAAGTTTAAGTAAAAGCTTAAGACTGGAAATTCTGTTGTTCATATGGGAGCAGAAGGAATGGCTGAAAAATGTATAGCGTAGTCCTGAAAACATTTGCTGTTCACTAATGGCCTTGATTTACGACTGACCTTATCTGACTGTCTTGCTGGTAAACTTTTGCAGGAATGGGTTTATGATCAGCATCTCCTAGTGGAATTACATGAGAGTTTCCCAGTTATCCCTGGGGAATGACCCGTTATGTTGTCTAGAACAAGGTCCCCAACGGTGTTAGGCAACTAACTCACACCAGAGTGCTTAGGCATGTTAAATGTCTTTGTAAAACACAATCTTGCTTCATCCATTTGCCAGATTATGGCTGGCAGAATGGATCTGAAATCTGGGAACACTGGCTCAGCCTCCTGCTCATGCAGGACAGTGCTTGTGGCTCAGCTGTTTCGTGGTGGCTGTGCCCTTCCCTTCAGTTCCTAAATGAATTAATCCCTGTTAAAACATTTTCAAGTAAGAAATCTCAGTAGGTTACAAGAATAATAATATAATTCTTTTAAAAGGGGAAATAAAGCAATATTTTTGGTGGGATAGTGGATATCTCTACAGGCTTTACTTAAACTCAGTGAAACAGCCAGTGTTATTTCCTGCGACTGAAGATTAATTTCTGTGCCATTATCAAATGTAACCCTTGAGGAATTAATTGCATTTGTATCCCATATCGAAGTCCTATTTATATAATCAAGCAATCTGGAGCAGATAAGCCCCTTCTTGGGAAACCTCTGCTGCTCGACAATATTTGACTTTGTCTCAGACAGGTTATGGCCCACTGGGAACTGAGGAGCTCACTAAAACACCATTTGTAATGCAACGTGACAAATCCCGGAGCCGGGGCGATAATCTCTGCGAGTTCTGTGCAAACAGTCCCTCTGTCTCAGCAAAAGTGATTAATGGGCTCTGCAGAACCAGCATGCGGCCCTCTCTATTAATTACTTCAGAGGGCCACTAAATGCAAACCCCAAAGCCTGCGAAGGCTCCAGGGGAAGGATGGGGGATCTGCAAGGCCAGGCTGGATGTGGCACCCCGCACTCTGGCTGCCAAGTGGAAGGGCGTGAGGCAGCCCGAGCTCCCCCGGGAGCCCCGGGAACGGCTGCAGAGGCAGCGTGGGGTCCCCAAGGCACGGCTCACGGGGACCCGTAACTCTGCCTGTGCTCGGCGCAGGGAACGGGATCGTGCTGGCTTCTCCAGGCTGGGCACAGGGGCACTGGGCTGCTTCTGGCTCCTTCGGGCACTGCTTGTCCCCAGGTCAGAACCGGGGTGCTGGTGGGTGAGAAAACCTCCACCTTCTTGTCCCCAGGTCAGAACTGGGGTGCTGGTGGATAACATCCAGATTCTTTTCCCCAGGTCAGAGCCGGGGTGCTGGTGGATGAGAAAACCTCCAGATTCTTGTCCCCGGGTCAGAACTGGAGTGCCGGTGGATGAGAAAACCTCTACCTCCTTGTCCCCAGGTCAGAACGGGGGTGCTGGTGGATGAGAAAACCTCCAGGTTCTTTTCCCCAGGTCAGAACCGGGGTGCTGGTGGATGAGAAAACCTTCAGATTCTTGTCACCAGGTCAGAACCGGGGTGCTGGTGGATGGGAAAACCTCCCCCGAGCCTGGCTTCAAAGTGGGGATGGGGAGAGCGGTCAGGTGGGGACCAGGAGCTGGAAGGGATGTGGCCATGCAGAAGGGACCATGGTTTGCAGTATTCGCTCTATCTCTGCCGTAACTGATGTGATTTAAAATGCATAGGCCTTTCGTAAATTATTGCAGCTCTACTGCAACGAGCGAAACCGTGCCAATTTATCTCCAGGGAAGATCTAAGCCCAAATGTTTTACAGAGAAAGAAAGAAGACGAGGAGCGAAGTGCGCATTTATCTTTCCAGTATGTTCTCTGGGCCTCATCCAAGGGAAAATGTCTACATCTTGTCTTGGGACCTTTAAATCCCAGCTGTGGGACTCTGGTTAGAGACCCCACGGAAAAGTCTTAATGAATTTACCATGGATTTTTTCTAATTCATTAAAAATATGTCAAATCCAGTGAAGCACGCTAGTCTGTACATTTTTCACTTGTCCCGTAGAAGTGCATGGCAGGGATATCATTACCTACCCAGCCATCTAGAGCTGCTCGGTGGTGGCACGACCCCGACTGCTGTGCCAGATGTGGTGTGTTTATGCCCAGCAGGCTGAACTCCCTGTCGTTACACCAGAAAAGTGATTTCAGCTGGAAGAAATCATTTGACCGTTCTGACTGTTCGGTGCGATCCAGTGAACGCACGGGACTTCCCTGCACCAGGCCAGGAATTGTATTGATTATTGATGGTACCACATCAAGGCGGGGGCCACCTTAACTGAGGGGGAATTGAGCTTCTCTCTGATGTAATAGCCTGTGCCTGTGATGACGGATCCCAGCAAAGGAGGGGCACAGTTCCCTACCCTGTGTTTTACACAAGGAAACAAAGGCAGAAGTGACTTTTCAAGTTCACATGAGGGGTAAAAAATTACAGCATTTTGGCTTCCTTGTCTCATGCATATCATAAAGTCCTTAATCAATTTTTAAAGAGTGCGTTCGTGTGATGGTCACCCTCTTAACTGAAGCAATACACCAGAATGGATAAACATAGGAAAAGATGCCTACCAGGACAATTTGCACAGTAGGGTGCTTAGTATCAGGGCATTTTTTTAAGCACAGGTGAATGAATAGGACAATTTTTCACTTGCTCAAAGCACCCACTCATTAGGCATTACACCTGGTTCCTAAAGGCACTGCTATGAGTGAGAGTTAGAAACTCGAAAGCTTACAAATCAGCTGTAGAGATAGTACAAAAAATCCTACAAGTTGTATGTCAGGACCTTCAAGCATCTTTAAAAATGTGGCTCCCAAAACTTTACCGGTCAAACCTCAACAGGTCACCGTTTTCCTTGTACTACTCTGTCTTGAGAAGAAAATGCATGAAATGTTTGGAAAATAGCATAGCATTTAGCTTTACAGAGTATGTTTCCCTGAAATTGCCTGGATAAAGGCAGGGCAGCAAGAAAGCCCCACCAAGGAGGCTGAGGTCTCCTGAGAAATAAGACAGCTTGAATTTTAAAGGGAGTTTGAATAAAACAAGCAATAAAATAAAATAATAATCCCAAACTGTTCTGAAGTCTTGCCCCTTATCTGGCTGATTAGTGGGCAGGGAGGGCAAGGGAGGGCAGCCCCTGCAGGGGCACTTAGTCCAGAAGGTCTGGAGGGTGGATGCCCCTTGATATCCACACGAGGGACTTTCTGCGTGCTACAGACAATTTGATGCAAGTTTTCTACTGGGATAACAAATTGGATGTGGGTATATTAAAAAGAAGGGTGCCTTGTGGAATAGCGGGATAGCCCTGCCCCAAGGCAGGCAGGTCAGAAGAGCAGTGCCTGGCAGTTTGCTGATGGGAGCAAGTGCTTGGGGAAGGGAAGGAGCAGTTGGTTTGGGGGCAACAGGCTCCTCTTTGTACCACTTCTTTTGTACCTCATGGAAGGAGTCTTTATTCTTCTCTGGGAAGTTTCTAGCTTTTGTGGTATTCGGAGGGAACAGTTAACCCGTAACCGCTGGCAGCAACCGGCCACGAAGAGGCTGTGTTAAAGAGGAACCGCTGAGAACTCTCTAAATTGCATTTCCTCAAAATGAAACAGGATGGGATTACAACATCTCCTTGGCATGGGTCTAAAACCAAAAATGATTCCTCACTGACTAAATGATTTCATGCGCTGGTTAGGCTGCAGCCTGCAGCCTGAGATGGAAAGGAAGCTGGCTTTTCCTTAAATCCTGTCCCTTGCTCTCACGAGAGCTTGAAACAGGGCTAACAAACTAATTCCTTTTATTGCCAACCTTGGACTCCGGTTTGATTACTTGCTGCATTAGTTTAGCAATTCTGTGATTTGAAACCATTGGTTTATTGATTTAGTCTTAATTGGAACACAGATGCAATCACTGTATTGTTCCATTTTTAGTTAACTTAGCAAAATTGTAGTAGATTAACCCTTGCTGCCTTAAGAGTAAACTCCCTTGCTCCATTTCAATAAAATCCGTCACCCCAGTTTACTCTCTCAGACTGCTCCGTGCATCAGAAGTCCAAGTGCGTATATAATATAAAATAAGGTATTTCCAGGCTACTTGATTTTTCCTTCATATTAGTATGAGTCCTTCATACAATACTTGGGAGAGTGAGAGCAGCACAGAAGGGAGCATGGAAAACAAAGCTGAACAGGGAGAAAAGACCTGTTTCCTCATCCTACTTATTTTTCCAGAAACACAGTATTGAATCACATAATTATTTCTAACTTAACTACTGACAGGTAGAAAAGGCTCAGAAATATGACTTAGGCATGGACAAAATAACTGTTCTTACTGGTAGATGGATTTCCAGGTGTCAGACTATTCACTAGGGTAGCTTTAAATACTGGTCATAGTTCATATTTGTACAGTACCTTACAGTCAGCTCCGTCTTCTGTCATGTTTGATAAGGAAATAGTCCACTTACTCTATCGAAATCTCAGCTGCAAGCCTCTGTAGAGAGCAATCATACGTTTTTAGGGCATTTTCCGTTCTGGTTATCTGGTGCTATTATTGAACTTTTCAACTACTTGCCCATGCTTTTTGCAACGTGATGGCATCTTTTATTTCCCAGCACGCTTTCTCTTCACTGTTGCTCACAGAAACCTCCAATATTAGATGCCCAGGTACAAAGTAAGGCTGCACAGTCCAGGCCTGTGGACCTCTTTTCTTACTGTCCCCATGCCTTAAACAGGGAGCTCTGACGCTGTGCGCATTCTTCTGGCACTGTCAGAAAGATGCTGGTTTTCTCCTTCAGTTTCCCCGGCCCTACAAGTCTCATATTCACATCTGCTACTCTTGTTTGTAGGAACCACAGCCAAAGCCACTCACCATAGGCTGAATGCATGCATTTGTAGGTGAAAAGCTCTGTGAGTTGGTCCTCAAATTTGATTTCTGACTCAAACAGTGCATAGAAAGAAGGAGGATAATGGGTGTATTGTTTGCCTAGAAAAAGTAGGATGTCTATAAATGTAAAGATGGGTAAGAACCAGAAATTACCAGAATGTTGACACAGTTCAATTTCAATCTCCAAAACTACAAGCAAGAAAATGAACTGCATCTCAATGACGTGTAAAAGAAACTGGGGCACCGACTACAAAGAGCTTGAAGCCGCTCTAATGAAATAATTCCATCAGATGTGTTCAAACAGCTGGAAGAGGAAAACTGCTGGTGTAAAGACCCTGTAAATTGCTCACCAAACTAACAGAAACTGCAGAAAAATGTCAAATCCTTTCAAGTTCCAAGGAGAAAAGACAGCTGCTGACCACACTGGTGCAAAGGAAAAGGTGGCTGCCAAAAAAAATCAAAGGTTATGAGCCATGAAATGTCCACAGCATCAACAGAAGAGATCCTCTCTTCTCAGCAGCTCTCACCGGGACTTTTGCCACTTCTGGGGGCTCATAGAATGGAGGAAAACCAGTGCCTGGAGGTTTCACCAGGCTGGTCCTGCACGTTCACACAGAAGGGAGCCTCCACTGATGACAAGGTGGCTCCAAGCAAGCCCCTGCTGGTCCTGTTGTTGCAGCTGGGATGCACTGGGGACTTCTGCGACCTGCCCTGGGACTCTGCCAGGGTGGCAGATGATGGGGAATGAAGGTGGCTTTGATCAGCCCACGGCAGGGTTTGCCAGAAGCCGGCATGGCACCCCCAAGGCTTTTGTTTTCCTGTATTTGATGTGTTACTGTAATGCTGTCAATATTTGAGCTAATTTTTGATGCAGAACGAGTCCATCTGCTCTCTGCTAATGGAAATATTTCATTTATCGTGATGCTTTTTCCAGTTTTCAAACTTCGGCGGCTGAGAGAGCTCAAAGGTAATCCTGTGCATCTTGTGAGTGGGATAGAGCAAACAGAAAAGCCACAGTGCTGCTAGCTCACCCACTCATCCCCTCACAAATCCATGGTTTCCTGGTAAAGTGCTTTACAAACTAATATCATACACCAAAAAGATTAAGCTTTTGAAATGAAGGAAGCAGCTGGGTCACAGCTTGGTGTGCAGTGGGTGAACAGGGAACGGGAAAAAAGCCTGCTTAATGACAAATACAATGGGAATTTTACAGCCTGTTGTAGGAGACGTTTGGTTGTTTTAAATATTATACAATGACCACCCTCACTCTGTTCACACGCGCACAAACAAGTAAATTAGACGATACTTAATTTTCTGTATATCCCATGGAAGAGTAAGAGCCTGGGTCAACTCAACCAGAAGAAATGTGATTCCAGAGAGTCCCCGCAGTTTCAGTTCAAAGCTCAGATCAATAAGGTATTCCTGTGCCTTAGAATAAAGACTTGTAAATATGTACTTGCCACCTGATTCTCTTTGTAATATAACCAGGGGGTATGTCTCAACAAGTGATAATTGGAAAACAGCCACATGTGAGAAATCACCTTCCTTCAGAAAGGAGACAGCCAAAAATAGAACCGAGCAGATCACAGCCCAGGGCGCTCCAGGATCTTTCCACATGAATGAGAGCAAGTGGAAATGAAATGGCAAAATCAGAGCTGATGACAGCCTGCTTCCTGCTAGATGTGACCTGCAAATGGATTTTAAAACATTTCCAACTACTATCACAATTCAGGCGGACGATCCTTGTTACCTGTGCACAGAGGGACATTTTAGAGGGAAGTAGGTGGCTTTTTTTCTGGCTGTACCTCTTGGTAGGTATGAAGTATCCCCAGACTCCTTGGCTTGGCCTGTGGTAGCTGCTATGCACCTTTCTGTGCCAGGCACTCCCATTTCAAGTTCAGCACGTCATTTTAGGAATAATGAAACTGCCATTTCCATCAGATGTGAATGCTGTGCCAGCCCTGGCTTCGTGCTAAGAAGCAGGATCTGGCATAGGTGGTGGATCAGATGAGGAAGTTCCTGCTACCTCTCCAGCTAAAGCAAGGAGACAGCATATAAGTGAGCTGACCAAATTGGCCAATGGCCTCATAATGATAATGTTGAATCTTAATTGTGTTCTCTCAGCATAAAGAATATCCACCTGTTCCCTTAATCCCGACAGATCAGCTTTTCTGATAGTGTCATTTATTAGTCTTGTTTTAAACCCTCAGGTTTAAAAATAGGCTTTGAGGGGGGAGCATTGCAGTCTGCCTGGGAATGGGTGGCAGGGTGAGATTAGGACAAGAGGAAACAGGTTCAAGTTGCACCACAGGAGGTCTAGGCTGGACATTAGGAAATTTTTCTTTACTGAAAGAATCACCAAATATTGGAATAGGCTGCCCAGAGAGATGGTTGAGTCACCATCCTTAGACGTGTTTAAAAGTCATGTGTATGAGGTGCTTAGATTCATGGTTTTGTGGCAGACCTGGTAGAGTAGGTCAATGGTTGGACTAGGTGATCTTAAAGGTCTTTTCCAACCTAAATGATTCTCTGATTCTATGATTATTAAAGCTCCTCTGGCAGAAGGAGGGAGTGAGCAGGCAGCTCATGCTGTCCAGTGCAGTCCCCTGGGGTGACAGCAGCACTTGGTTGCAGAGGTTCACATCTGCCCGCATCCTCTCTCCACAGGGGAATGAGGACCGTGGTTCCACGGCACCGTTTCTGTTGGTTACAGCACCTGCTGGCAAGCAAGAGAGAGAGCAGTGACACAGCACTGGCTCCTGTGGGACGTGATCACCCAGACCATGGGGTGTCCCCTGGACAGCCCGGTTCCATGGATCCCAACTCCAGTACTGGAACTCTGACTGCACTGAAATCCATTGGGAAATTTCCACTCGCTTCAACCGCACTGGCATTTCAGCCCATTTTTACTTCATGCGACAAGGTGCCACACTTCCCCAGAGTGACTGTTTTTGTCCATGTAGCAAAGTTTCCGGTAGTACTGGATAGACTTCCACTGGCCTTTGGCCTAGAGCAGGTGAGATCTCCATACCTGGATGAAGAGAATGAAACATACATCCTGTAGTTTGAATTCAATAAAGAAAAAGAAACAGAGGAAGACAGAGGCACATCTGAGGAGGCTAGGACACTTGAAATGAGAAAGTGCCAAGGAGATGGAGTATTAGACAATATGTAAAAGCTGCACAATGGATTTATCACCAGGTTCTGTTATTTTTGACACAGTTGTGTCAGGGATGTTTTCTCTAAATGAATGCAGTATTCAGCAAGCTGCCCTTACAGTTATGTGCACATACAGAAGTAAAATACCTTGTAATAATTTTTGCCTGCAATTTCCAAGTATGCTAAGAACACAAGGAGGTTTTTTTTTTTTCTGATTCCATTTACTGTAGGAACATTCTTTTCCCCCTGTTTTATAATAACCCTGCTCTGAAGGTGGGACATCAGTTAGATTCATTGTACTTCATTTATCAAGTTTGCAAAGACACACAGAAGACATCCCTTGAGGGATGAGAAGTTCTGATACTTAGAGAAATAAAATTTAATATCTACTTTGCTGGTGTAATGGAAAATTTTATTACTTTCAGAAATATATTTCAAGTTGGGAGACAAAGGTTTTAGGCAGATCATTCAGAGAAAATTGTGTTTTATTGAAAATGGATATAAAAGTAGATTAAGTCTCTTCCCATACATTAATGTAACATACTTTAGTCTGCTTCTAGAAGTCTGACCAGCTTGTGAAAAATGTGAGCTTGTATAACTGATAGCCCAGTTTATCAGGGAACTTCCTACAGGTAAGTCCAGTGTTTACATGAAGGCATCCTGAGCACTGGGAAGTGTCTGTAAAACCAGACAAAAGAAAAAAAAAGTAGGCAATTAGAAAACCCACCGTAAATATGACAAACACCTGGGAAAAAATCTCAAAAGCTGTCAAATAATGTAGCAGCGGTAACTTCAACAGACAAGCTGGAACTGCTGTTTTGGAGACATAAACACAGTTTTGTCTTCTGGCAGTGGCTAGACAATCAGCTAAGATTTGGTACCATTGCTTGAAAGTTAGTTAATGTCTCAGAGTAAAACACCATCCTCTGGTGTTAACGCTCTTCTTACTTGCCAGCGGACTTGCAAAGCAGAGAGGGCAGGACACGGCCCATGAACTTCAGCTGTGGTGAGTCTCTTACTTAGATGGGACTCTTCATCACCAAGATGCCACAAAGGGATGCAAAGGTCCAGCACAACCCTGTGATGGGCTGGAATTGGTGCCACTGCTAAGGAGGCTGGCTGTCCCAGGTGCTGCTCTGGGATGGTGACAAAGTGCATCAGACCTGCCTGAGCATCCAGTAACAAACAGGTTGAGAAATAGCAGCCTCCAGAAAAAGAAAATAGTCTCTTTCTGAAGGACAGCAAGGAGCGATGCCGTTGTTAAACTGATGCCATCAAAACCAAAAATAGTCCTTGACGACAGGAAAACTGTTGTTCCTCTCCAAAATTCTTCTGAACAAATCTGTTCTACCACATGTTCCCAATGCTCACCAATACAAACTCCTCTGCACAATTGCCCCCCAGTCCCAGTGTATGCCAAGGCTGCTGTCCTTGTCTCCATCTTTCAGGACAGTTAACATCTTCCCGTACTGCATACATGGACAGAGCATGAATGGCTCCCTGCCCAGGAGGTTTGCTGACACAGCTGTATTGGAGTGAGCAGTCTTCCTTCCTGCTGTTTCTCTTAGGACCAAAAGCACAAGGTTCTTCCACATGTCCCTACCTTCCAGCCAAACAATAGCATTTTGTCCCAGGGAACGGGCCGTGCAAGGACCTAGATTAGCAAGCAGCACTCATGCACACTTCCAACTTGATGGACAATCTGAAAAACTGGAACGTCATTTGAACACTTCTTCTACTGCATTTACAAGAGAAAACTAGAAACCAAGTGATTCATATGGAGAAAATGCAAGCGGCAACTCTTTTATGCTACTGGAGCTGGATTTGTGATGCTTCGCTAAACTAAGCATTGCTGTTGATAGCAGATCTGTGCCAGAAGGGCCCTGGAATGGGAATTTATGGGAGTGAAGACACAGCAATTGCCAGAAAGGGTGGGAATAACAGTCCTCCAAGGACTTTCTTGTAAAGAACATTCCCTGCTGAGCTGTTTCCTAACTGGATAATTTAAACTGAGATTTTATATTCTCTGTCTGGGTTATTTAGCTCTGATGGGTTGTTTTTATCAGTTGAGTAGTCTGGGTAATTCCCTTTGTTACCTGTGATTATCTCCAGGGTGGCTGGCTTGGCCTTCCCTGGGAGGTTTGTGCTCTAGCGCTGATGTTATAGAAATCTCTCATCTCATCAGAGAATCATAGAATGGTTTGGGTTGGAAATGACCTTAAGCATCATCTAGTTCCAACCCCCCTGCTGTAGGCAGGGGCACCTTCCACTAGACCAGGTTGCTCAAAGCCCCATCCAACCTGGCCTTGAACACTTCCAGGGAGGGAAGTGCTAGTTCTAGCTACCTCGAGTCTCCTAAAACCTTCTGAAACGTCCCCTTGCTCGGGGGCAGTCCATCCCTGTCTTGCCTGGCTGCAAACGTCACCCTGAGAAGCACAGCTCCTTGAATAGGAAGGTGGCTCTTATTACCTGCAGTTGCCACCACTTTCTGAGTTTGTGGATGACTTTGGCCTTGGGGATTTCAAATAAAGGCTCCAAAAAAGCTGGTTAACCTAAATGCAAATTAAGAAGGCAGTGGACAATTTTTCGAAGTTTTGCCATGTATCTAAATTATGCGAGAGAATTGTTAAGATGTGGTCTGGTTCTAACTAGCAGGGTGAAGTGACCCAGGAAGCCTCTCCTGCCTAGAAGACCTTTCAGATTTGAGGATAGAAGAGGAAGAGAATAGAGAATCTCAAAATCTGTTTTCTGTACAACTAAACTTCTCCATGGCAAAGAAAACATATGGTATGAATGCAGAAACTCATTAGTGCAGACCTTTGGGAGACACCGTGATTAAGCAAAACAGAGCCAGATGAACATTTGAGAGAAACAACAAATTGCCAACGCTGGAGAAAAATAACTGAGCGCCAAGTGACTACAGTTGCAGATTCATTAGAAGAATATTCAGGAATGTGACTTCTGAGAAAGACTTTTTCCAGGAAAAGTTCCTGGCTCTGTGAGACCAATCCAGCATGGAGGGAATAGGTTAGCTCAGTTCTCAGTGGTGGTATGGACAGATATTTAGGTTGGTAGCAGATAGCTGGTAACATTTTTATGTGGACTGTTTCCACCTCATACTACTTTAAATATTAAGACCCTTCCCTGGACTGCTTAGATTCTTGGCCCTTCCTTTACAGTGAGGTCTTCTGAAATTAAAATATCAGTGCAGAAGTGCCGTGAAGACAAGTTTTCTTCCCCTTCCAGAAGGAAATAAGGAGGCGCAATGGAAGACAAATAAATATGACCTCATGCACATCCTTCAGTCAGCAGGAAATTAACTCCTTTAAATCTTCTTTTCTTGGCCTTTTGCCCACTGTTACATGACTTTCATCAAGAACTCGTACCTACCAGACTTTATTGTGTTTCTAAACCCTAAGCTTGAAAAAGAAGATCCAAGTTAGCTGATTGGAGGAAAAAAAATACAGAGAAACTACAGTTTGTAAGGGATTATTTTAAATAACACAATCACAGAATCATCGGAGTTGGAAGGGACCCCTGGAGATCATCTGGTCCAACACCCCTGCCAGAGCAGGTCCACCTACAGCAGGTTGCACAGGATGGCGTCCAGGTGGGTTTGGAATGTCTCCAGAGTCGGGGACTCCACCACCTCTCTGGGCAGCCTCTTCCAGTGCTCTGCCACCCTCCAAGTCAAGAAGTTCCTCCTCATGTTCAGATGGAACTTCCTATGTTCTAGTTTGTGCCTGTTCCCTCTTGTCCTATCACTGGGAACTGCTGAAAAAAGACTGGCCCCCTCCTCCTGGCACCCTCCCTTTAAGTATTTGTAAACATTGATGAGATCGCCCCTCGGCATTCCCTTCTCCACACTACATAGACCCGAGTCCCTCAGCCTTTCCTTGTAAGAAAGATGTTTCTGTCCTCTAATCCTCTTTGTGGCCCTCTGCTGATCACGGATCACTATTGAGCTGCTTTTGATGAGGCACAACCAAGCCAGAGGCTCATTCCCCGCTGCACGCCGCTGCGGAGGAAGTTTTCCCCGCAGCTTGTGCTCCCTGTTCCTGACCTGGGAGCTGCCTGTTCCCCAGAGGGCAGATGCAGGTTGCCCCCAGCACCCAGAAGCCGGGGAGGAGGATGCTGAGCCTGCCTCCGAGAGGAGCACTGTGTCTAGCTAGATAGGCATGCACCTAACCTCACCTAAATTAATTTGCATTTGTGGCAGACTTCGTTCTTGAGACTACGTAACGCCGTTTCTGTAAGGAACCCTTCTGGCTCAGGGTGACGTGTGGATCACTCACGCCCCAAGGGAAACGCTGCAGGTACTGAATCCAGCCAGATGTGCTGGGCGTACGTACGGTAGAGCCATGGGCGGACTCCGAAGGCCTGAGGCTGGACCGAAAGTGAGGGAACTGTGGGTTTTCATCACGAACGAGGTGGAGGCAGGAGGTCTGCCAGCTGCAGAGGTGCTGAAGCAGGATGAGAGCCAGGGCCTGCAGCTCGGCTGCCGGGACGAGGATGTGACAAAATTACCCACCTGCTCAAAAAATCCACTGGTACAAACCTTAACATGCTGTCTCCGTGGCCTTTCTTCAAAACCCCTCTCCATTTCCTGGAGAAGAGAAGACTGAGTGGGGATCTCATCAATGCTTACAAATACTTAAAGGGAGGGTGCCAGGAGGAGGGGGACAGTCTTTTTTCATTGGTGCCCAGTGACAGGACAAGAGGGAATGGGCACAAACTTGAACGTAGGAAGTTCCATCTGAATATGAGGAGGAACTTCTTGACTTGGAGGGTGGCAGAGCACTGGAAGAGGCTGCCCAGAGAGGGGGTGGAGTCTCCGACTCTGGAGACATTCCAAACCCCCCTGGACGCCATCCTGTGCAACCTGCTGTAGGTGGACCTGCTCTGGCAGGGGGGTTGGACCAGATGATCTCCAGAGGTCCCTTCCAACTCTTAACATTCTGTGATTCTGTGATTCTGTGAAACTTGTTGAACATCTGCAGCACCCCCATGGCCATGTCAGCCCTGCCACAGCAACAGCGCAAGTGCGACAGGGGAGTGGCGGTGGCTCTGCTGCTGAGGTGAAGAATGGTTTATGCATTCATGACACATTCCTCTTGCGTGAGGCAGGTCTGCTCTTCTTGGGCTTAGCTTTAAACTTTTTTTAGTATGAGTGCTATCTGCTCAGCTCGGAACAGAGCCTCCCTGTAATTCCGCAGGCTTGGAAGTGAAGGTGACAAAAGATCCCAGCCCCAATTCACACGGCAGGGAGCAGCCTGCCACAATTAACGAACTGGAACTATTTCTGACAGATGTGAAGATGAAACTTAGCACTGGAAGCACCCGGTGTCTTCCACACTTATTTCAGCCTTGAGAAATGATCAAGGAAAACCTGCAGCTTGCGTTGCTATGTGGCTGCCACCATAACAAACCTCTTCGTGCCTTTTCTGGCTCATTGCTGCCTCCCTCAGCATCATCCAGACTAGCTACAAGTTTGCATTCATGTAATTACAAAACGCAAAATGGGATGTTTAATTTATTTTCAGGGTCTCTCTCATCAGTTATTTGACCAATCAGAGAAACATTCCTGAGTTAAGCATCAAATTCGGCTTTTGAATCCAAATGCTAAGCTGCTTCTCCATCTATTTTTTCTCACAACATTGACTGTGGTTTGTTATTCCTTAAACATCAGCATTTCTTTTGTTTTGGAGATTAGTCCCGTAGTCAAGGAATATGAGAAGCAGTTTAATTTGTGCAAAAACAAATTTAGCTGCGCTTTTCTGCAAAAATGCTTAGTGGTGGAACAGTTCATGGTATCCTGATCCCTTTGTTTCAGAGTTAAAATCCAGCGTGATGTGTGGTACCCGCTGCCTGTGAAGTGCACGTCGATGCCAATTCTGGCTGATTCGCAAGCAACGCGAGACTGGATATATTAACTTTCACAAAATGAAGAGAAAGAGAGCGCAGACACATCCACTGGCACAGGCTGGACTCCAGCTCTGTCATAGAAATAAATACCCAGTTTGAAGGAGAACAGGAATCTGCCTTGGAAAAGCAGAATATTAACACTGGTGCGCAGCTTGATGATTAACACGCCAATCCGCCAGTTTTAGCCAGTGCTGGCACTCCGGAGTTCAAACAGCATTATTGTGAATCATTTTCTTAGACTGATTTAACACACATGCAAAGTTGGCGCAGCCATCCAAAAAAGCAGCCCTCACCCCTTCCCTTCTCTGTTCTCCCGCCTGGTGCTTCTTGTGTTATACTGGCACAGGTTTCTGTACGGCTGCCCAGCGCGCAGGATGGAAGAATTGATCCAGCTGAAAGGAAAAAAAAAAAAAAACCACCACCAAACCATGTTTCTTTTGGTGGTTTTCATCCTGAATCAGTTCCTGCCACCCCCAAAACCTAGCAAATTAAATGTACAAGTAATTGCCAGCACTCCCTGGGCACGGCAAGGCAGGAAAGGGGAGAGTACGCGAAGGGAGCAGCAGTTTCCTCTAGAGAGGAGTCCTCGCGTGGAGAACGCTGCCAGCTTTAAACCTCCTTCTCCTCTAGAAGGGAGCCTCGGGAGCAAACCTATGTTTTTCATCACACGTACCCTTAATCAACGTCAAGCAACATTTCTGAACATCCATGATTAAAGGTCAACCACACAATCCTCAATTATTTAGCGTTAGTTTCGGGCTATGATACGATGCTTAATGTTTTCATTGTAAACAAAAGTTGAAAAGAAGAGCTGGGGGGAGCGTGGTGGGGAGGGGAGGACATGTAGAGACCTAGCTCATGACAGCCAGACACTTCTTGTATCCTTCCTGGCTGCTGGGGAATAGCCAGGGCCAAGTGAAATTGGAGGGTGTGTTCTCCCAGAAAGTTTCTGGCACTTTATTCTACTTATAACACAACATTAACATTAGTGTTTGGCTACTATGAATATTTTCTCCTAGCTGAGTTTTGAGATTTTTTTTGGACTCTGTATGAAAATGTTTTGGAATACAGCAAATGTAAAAACTGCTCCTGTGAGAGTAACGAGGGAAAACCTTCCCTTTCTCTACCTCCTTCTCACCTTTCCAGTGGCTTTATCAGAGGTTAGCAAGAAATGCAGAGAGAATTGTCCTTTCTTCTATTTCCTGGTTCTTTAGCTTTCCTATACATTCACCTCCCAGAAGTACACACTACATAGCCTAGCCCAGTCCTGTAGGTATAACAAAAGAAAAATCTTTGAAAAAGCAGAAGAGGGAACAAAATAACCACTTGAGGAAATACGTTCCACAAGTAGTGGATCCTTGAGAGCTTTGGAAACAAAAAAAAACCAAAACACACAACTTACCAGAACCTCACTCCTCCCCCAAAAAGTCAGGTGTTATATATGACCACACAGACCCACGTGTGGCGGTGGGATGACAACAGGGAATGGCAAGTAACCCTTGGAAGTTTGCCCTCCTTTATTTGCAGGTGGAAAGACCAAAGCAGAAAAGGCAATCTAGAGCCTACAAAAGATGGACCCAGCTCAACAACCTCAGCACCATATACCTGACCCTCCAACAAAGTCCCCGAGGCAAAGTTGCACACCACAGATGCCAAGTAGGTCACTAACCGAGTTGGTTTAAAATCCTGAAGCGTGAGTTCCGGTGATACCTTCAGCCAGCACTTTCCACTAAGTTAGAAGCTGCCTATAAAACGTTTTGTGAGTGATGAAGAGGCCCCTGCTCACACCCTTCCCAGAGGCAAAGCTATTGAACCCGCAGACGCGGGTCACCTTACGTGCCTGACTTCCTTCTGCCCCAGCTGGAAGGACACCAGGGCTCTCTGGGGAGAGAACCAAAGCAGCACATCTCCAAGGTGGGCAGACCCGCAGGGCAGCAATCCATTCAACAACTGAATCTCCTCGCAGGAACATTTCCTTAAGATTAACGAACCGTTTTCCTTTTCGCCCACCAAAAAGGAGTCACTTGGAGAGCAGGGCACGCGGAGCAGCTACTGATGTAAATGCTTGAGATCTGCAGACAGAACAAACCTGCTGCCAGGAGGGAAGAGGGAGCACGGAGCGGTATTTGCAGCGGTTCCCTCCCCTCGCTGGGGCAGTGTACTGCTGCAGCCAACACACCAGGGACAGCCCAGGCTGAAAGGTAAAGCAGCAAGGAATAACATTTTGCACTAACGTTACCGACCAAACCTAAATCCCTCGCAAGACTGGATTCCGAAAAGTAGATGGTGTTACTTCACTGAACTGCTAGGATAATGGCTTCTTATTTAGTAAAAACTGGATGCTTATGGTTAATTCCTTTAAAACCGTTTAGACATTTATTTGAAGAGGAACTATAATAAAATGCAGATGCTGTACTTTTTTTCCCCCCAAGCACTCCAACATCTTTGTAAAGAACAGCAGCCATAGGGTAAACAGAGTAAACGCTGTGCAACAGACAGCCTTTCTGCATCTCATCAGCCGTCTGCACGATAACAGCGCAGGGAAATACACTTCTGGTAGATAGAGGAGAAATGCAGAGAGCAAACGGTTTGTCTATCAACATTCCTTGGACCTTACTCAAGAGCTGATCAGCGCACCACTGCAAAGCCGGCTTTCCAAGAAACCCAGGTCTGTCAGCACTCCTTGCGGGCCGCGTTAAAAACTCCCGGGCGTTATACACAAATCCTGCATGCTACAAAGCAGAGCTGGCATTCGCTGCCTCAGGTAACGTTCAGCGTCATCGTGAGCACGCATTTGGGCAAAGTCTTGCTGATCGCAGTGGTGCAGCAGAGCAAAACTGATAGGAGTGCCCTGGATTACTGAGGTAAGAAAAAGGCAGAAAAGTTCTCTTTCACTCTAGTGTGAGTGCCCGAGTTCCCGTGCTTCTCTCCCTTACGGAGCTTTAACCAAAGGAATGAAAACCGAAGTCTGGTGTACGCATCCCCACACCCTCAAGCCAGCTCAAGAGGCCACCCTACGTGCCACAAGACTCCCAGCACAAACAGAACGGCCCCCGCGGCTTCCGCAGGTCGCTCAAAGGCAGCACAAGGTGCTTGTGTGTGGAGCTCAGACTAAGGCAGTTCACCGGATCCAGGCTGGTCCTTCAACCTACAGAGACAGCCCACGTCAAACCGAATTCATGACCCTGGGCTCCACAGGGCTCCACGCAAGCTCTGCAGGTGACTCCACGGGAGATGCACTGCTTCCACAGGCTTGGATCCAAGGGTCTAGATCCACCAGAAGCACTGACATACCCACATCCAGCGGCAATTCTAGAAGCGAGGGAACAGCAGAGCTGAAAGAATTCACACTGGATGCATTCTGGCATTCAGAAGGGACTGGCATGGAGATGAATCGCATTTTATAGACAGTCTCCTCCTAATTTTCCGCGCAGACATTCCTAGCATAGAACGTTTGAACAAAATCACAGTACAGCCAGTAAAATAATTCTCCCTTCCTAATGGCAAGAAATCTATTTACATATTCAAGCTTTAAATCTCTCAGAGCTAAATCATTACACTTCCAGTCCCAATACCAAAATAAGCAACCTGCCAGTGCTAGGTCCCTACCACAGAACTGAAAGGTGTTCAAACAAGATAGAGACCTAATACATAACAGCTTATAACACAACTTTTATTAGAAAAGTTATACATAACAGCATCAACTATTTTCAAGAATATTAACCTTGAAAAGCAACAAAAACAGACTAAAAATGTGTAACAAGAAACTAATGACCTTTTCTATAATTAAACATTCAAGTTATCTACAATGTCTCTTTTTACAAAGGGGAAAATCATGGTTTTACAGGCACATCATGTTGAAAATAAAGCTGCAGTAACTTTATACAATTAACTTTTCAAGGATTATTAAAACATGGTCATCATGTAGTCTCAGATTTTTTTTAAACATTCACATAATTTTACAGTTGAGTACACACTGGAATTTCAAAGTCCCCAAATTATTTCACAAAAGTGCCAACATTAAAACCAGAACCTTCAGTGTGAATAATTTTGCCCTAAAAAAAGTTAAGACAGGTTTCCATAATCAACATATTCACATAATTTCTGGTGCTACCTGGTCTAACAGTAAAGCTTAATTCTTTATAAGTAAAAATCAAGTGGGACTTCTTTTGCAAAACTGATAAAATGTTTTGAACACAGGAGTGTGCATTATTGGAAAATTTGATACTAAAACCATAAATATATCCAAAGAGCCATTAATACGCTACACAATTAAGTGGAACTGTGCCTGTTTGTACTGTATATTCAAGTCTGTTGCCCTTTCGGTACAGGTGGTATCTGAATTTAGCATCTTTACAAAGGCAATCTGCTCAACTTATCATCTTCATATGCCTGCTTAATAAAAATCAGATAATTTACAATCTAGAAGTCTGTTTTAAAAAGTCTGGAGTTTATATACAGCTCTAACAAACCTAAAGCATTTTGATATCTCAAAGGTTTAAATGAAATGACTAGAGTTTTTATTTGACGCTTATTAACAGTAATTAGCCATTATCAGTAGTGGACCGTAATGAGGTGATAAGTGAAAAGGAATGTTTCGTCTAAAATGCTTAACACGTGTTCCGTCCTTTCATGTACGTAAGAGTATCACATAGAGGAAGTGCTTTCCACAGACACCCGTTTCCCCTTAGCATCAAGGGCTACAAAAATCCGACTGCAAAAATGCAGTGACAAAGCAAGCTGACGTATCAGGCACTACCTTTCATATTGGCAGCTGTAAGAGACCTACAGTATGCACAAAGATCGAGGGAAGGGGAAAAAACCCACTACTATGAGAAGCAGACCGAACATTTTAGACAAGTTTGGCAAAGTTTTTAATCAGACAATAGGTTGGCCATTCAGGTTTACTTGTATAGGTTAAAAATATCACTATTGAATCAACTAGTCAAATTATCGTAAGACATTTTCATCGATACTCAACATTACATGCACCAATATTGCACACATCTGCTCTGAGTTGTTAAAACAATCTTCATTGGGGTCCTTGAGCTGTCTGGTTTCTGCAGCTGGAACTCAAGCCACCCACCCCAGCAGTTTCACTAAAAATTTAAGTGGTAAATTTAAAATACAAACCCCGAAATAACCCAAAAAGAAAACCAAGGACTTTATACAGACAATAAAATCTAAATTTTCTGCAATGGTCTTGTGGGCCCTACAGATGGGGCAATACGTGTACGCACTAGTGAAACCAACACTAGCTCTGCTGTATCTAACCATTCAAATAATATGAAATCTGGGACCAGGGGTTGCAATGATGTCACTGTAAGGCTCCTCCTGCGTCAGCTCTATAGCTTGCTGTTTTTTAAGTACCAGGAAACTGTAGAATTTTGCAGCTGCTTGTTTTCTATTCGTATTTCTGCACAGCTCAAGCAAACTGATGGATTCCGCTCCAGTCTTAGCAAGAGCTCTCTGAAAAAGAAACACGGATACCACAGATTAAACAGAGAACTAGATACAAACACAGAAGTCCATTGGCAAAATTCTGTTTGTTGTCACCCCCAGGACACTGTGAGGGACTGGGAAGGACTTGACATTGGATGGAGACATTACAACATGTACACAAAAATTTCAATATGGATTTTATTTAAATGAAACCGAGTAGGCTTCCCAGAGATTCCTGAAAAGTCAATCTTGAATCTGTGCACCTTAAAGGCGCATATTCCAGAAACACTTTAGTATATCACAAGATTTTCCTTCTGCACCAACAGCTAGCCAGTTTCTTTTGACTGCAGGACAAATATTTTTAAGTAAGAACAAAAAAAAAATCCTGGTTTATTTCTCAAAATAACTCCAAAAATAATCACGATCTGTTGATTAAAACAAAAATTTAAAAGCTAAGGTTCATTAAAAGATGCATAATTCTCCCAGGTTGGAAGCCTGTTTATTTCTAAAACTCCTCTGTTTGTCTGAAACTAAGTACCCAGAGTTGCTTATATTTTTTTCAAAGTCTTGGCCAGAATATTAGAAAAAAAAAAAACCAGGAAGATACATCTGTTTGCTGGATAGAACAACAACTGACGTCTTCAATTTAAAACATAACCGTCTGCTCTGGAATATCTACTAGATGGAAAAGATATTAGGCTGGCCAAACCAAATGACTTTATATTAAATCTCATTACAGACTTAATGTCTCAGCCATCCAGTGTGATGCTCTTTTGGGCACATGGAAGAAAGAATTGGAAAAAAAAAATAGCTAGACATGGTCAAAAGAGAATTCTGAAGCTCTTTTCAGAAACTGTAATGTTTTTCTCTCTGAATGTTTCATTACAGATTACCAACTAAACATCTGTATACCTTAAAAATTATTTTTAAGCAACAGTTGTACTGGTTTGGGCTGAGACAGAATTAATTTTCTTTGCAGTAGCTCATATAGTGCTACGTTTTGGATCAAAGATTTTTGGGTTGGAGGGAGTTGGCTGGGGGTGCACAAGAAGCTGGGAGGGGACACAGCTGGGCCAGCCACCCCAACTGACCATAGGGATACTCCATGCCCCATACATCGTACTCAGTTATGAGAGCCGGGGGGAAAGAAGAGGAGCATGTGCACATTCGAGGTTACAGTGTTTGTCTTCCCGAGTAACTGTTACATGTAATGATGCCCTACTTCCCTGGAAATGGCTAAATGTTTTCCTGCTGATAGAAGTAGTGAATGGATTCCTTATGTTGCTTTGCTTGTGCATGCAGCTTTTGCTTTACCTATTAAACAGTCTTTATCCCAACACAAGTGTTTTCTTGCCTTTACCCTCCTGATTCTCCTCCTAATCCCACCCGGGGGTAGTGAGTGAGCAGCTGTGTGAGGCTTCACTAATTACCAGAGTTAAACCACAACAGTTTAAAACAATCTTACTTAAACTAGCAGAATTCTTGCAGGTGTGCAAAAGAACTAATTTAAATCACATTAGTTTATAATGTAATCTGAACTAACTTTAAGTGTATTTAAGCATCATAACAGGTCTTTAGGAGTTTAAAATTAAGGTTTCATTGTTTAGAAATGTAAGCAGGTAATTCTTACAATATCACTCCAGTAAGATTTTCCAGGAACATAAAACTTTTGCTTCATTATATCATTTTTGAGAAACTTAATAGAATACAATATAATACTAAATCCCAGTTTACTGAAAACTCAAGAGGGTTCCCCCCTCCTCCCAAATCCACTACACTGGAAGTTCAGAGATAGAATAGTGACAAAGAGCTTTTGTCAGCAGAGGTGGAGCCTATCAATTTCACAAAAAAAAGTGAGGATGACTTTGGAAAACAAAATCAGCTTAGATGAAACTGACACACTTCAGTGACAGCAGAACCTCAGCAGTTGCCAAAATGTTTAAGGGAACAAGGGGGTAAGGACAGGCAAACTAGACTGAAAGGCAAAGGCAGTCCAAGAATATATGAAGTAAACAGAGAGGCCTATATGCAGACAGACTGCAGTTTGCACTTAAGTTGAAGTGTGTACTAGGGGTGTTCAGCTACCTCATAAGAAAAAAGCTCTCTAGCTCTAGCTTGAGCTAGCAACAATCTATCCTACAAAGATTATCTGTGCAGACTGAAGCCACATGACCAACTGTTATGCTGCACCTCAGCCAAGGTCAGATTCCCACAGTTTTGGTAGGTTCAGCTTATCATAGCTTGGAAGTTTTCGAACTAGCCGAGCCAGGAGTAAACATCTTCTAAAACAGTTTTATCCCTAGACCTCCACTGGGTTTGCTTAGGGTCACATAGCACAAAAATCAGAGATGTTAAGGTTTCATTAAAAACACAATCAAACCCAATTATTTTAAAATTTGAAATTCTGGAAGTCTTACTTGCACACAAAATCTGAGCATAGAGGTTGAAAAACAGTTAAGTGAAAAAATTTAACTTCAAATGTTCTTTGGAATCGAGTGTCAATCATATTAGGATGTAATAGATTACAAGCATTTTTTTCTTTCTCTTTCTCTAAAGACGGAACTGGTATTTTAAATCTGTAACATCTACTGCAAAGAAAGCTTCTAGCTCAGGTAAAAAGTGACAGTAGGCACACTCAAAAGCCACCTTAAAAGAAAGCAAATAATCATGTGTACCTGAAGTCCATGAAGCATTTGTTGAGTCCTCTTGTTCCATCTCCTTTCTTCTTGATCCTGATCACCCCCTGTGCCATCTTCTTCCTGCAAGCAGTCAAAATTCACACATTTACAAAATCTTTTTATCCACTGAGTTATGAAATGAAAGAGATACTTCTAGACATCGCTGCAGCTTTTGCTTTTCATCAAGCCAGAAGGTTTAGACAATTTGAGTCACAGGATGCATCTAGGAGAGGCAGGAAGTGGGACAGAGGAAGACACAGGTGTAAGCTGATACACCCTAGTGAAGTTGCCTGCCACTATGATTAGATCCTAAAATGTTATGCTGGTATTGGTAAAATAAAGAAGTTCAGCCATGACAGCTGAATGAGAAGGGACACTTCAGCCTAATCTGGGATTGCTAGTACTGAACATAGCACCAACAATGCTTTTATTTTGCAAACACTAATAAACACAGACATGTTCTCATCTCACTGCGGAAACAGAACCATTGAAAAGGAAAACAGGTTGTTGCTAAAAGCCGTGAAGGCCAGCTGTAACAACTCAGCTCCCATGTTCTGTGAAGCACTCACCTACACAGAATAGTACTTGTTTATGGAAGATGTGCTATATATGGCTTTTAAGATAAGAGCTTTATTTCAAATCAGCGATTAAAAACAAAAAATCACGATAAAAGCGACACATGGAAGCAGTATCTACTTTGTCTTTGAGTCTTAACTCAAGAGCCTCAAGCTGTGCAGAAAAACTGTTCGGCCAATTTTATCACTCAAAATTAAGTCAGAATGTATTTCTTCCTCTTCATTGTACTACTTTAACATTTTTCAGCATCCAGCAACACCCCAAAGCAGTCAGGCAGCTGGACTAGATCACCATGGTAGGTCCTTTCCTTCCAAATGAAAATATTCTGTTCTATTTTAACAGCTTTTTGCATTGCTAGGAAAATCACCTTGACTGACGTAATTCATGTTTCTTTGTACATGTGACTTNCCAACAGAGCCCATGCCAGCCAGCTCCAGGACAGACTCACCGCTGACCAAGTCCTAGCCCATCAGCAACAGTGGCAGTGCCTCTGGGATAACATATTTAAGAAGCAGGGGGAAAAAACCTTGGGCAACTGCAGCTGGAGACAGAATGTGAGAGCAGCAACTCTGCAGACACCGAGGTCAGTGGAGAAGGAGGGGTAGGAGATGCTCCAGGCACTGGAGCAGAGATTGCCCTGCAGCCCATGGAGAAGCAGGCTGCCCTGCAGCCCACAGGGGAT
>VZSF01001908.1:58388-209733 GCA_013398295.1 Chionis minor | reverse complement strand
AAGCAGTCAGGCAGCTGGACTAGATCACCATGGTAGGTCCTTTCCTTCCAAATGAAAATATTCTGTTCTATTTTAACAGCTTTTTGCATTGCTAGGAAAATCACCTTGACTGACGTAATTCATGTTTCTTTGTACATGTGACTTGTTACAGAAGGAAAATTCACAAGTATACTACACGTTTACAGTATGTTTTTTATGAACTAAACAGTTTTTAAAAAGCTAATTTAATTTTATGCATTTCAGGTGCAAAATAAAAAGAATCAATGAAAATTGTTTTGATATCCACAGAATATTAAATAGTGTAGCTAAGAAACAACTTGAATTATCACATTTTGGGACATGGACAGTTGTATCAAGTTCNCGAGGTCAGTGGAGAAGGAGGGGTAGGAGATGCTCCAGGCACTGGAGCAGAGATTGCCCTGCAGCCCATGGAGAAGCAGGCTGCCCTGCAGCCCACAGGGGATAATGGTGGAGCAGATATCCAGCTGCAGCTTGTGAAGGACCCCATGCTGGAGCAGGTGGATACCTGAAGGACGCTGCGACCCCATGGGAAGACTGCACTGGAGCAGTCTCCTGGCAGGACCTGTGGACCCATGGAGAGCGGAGCCCAGGCTGGAGCAGGTTTGCTGGCAGGACTTGTGACCCCATGGGGACCCATGCTGCAGCAGTCTGTTCCTGAAGGGCTGCACCCTAGAGGGACTCACACTGGAGCAGTTCATGAAGATCTGCAGCCTGTGGGAAGGACTCACATTGGAGAAGTTCATGGAGAACTGTCTCCCATGGGAAGAACCCCACGCTTAAGCAGGGGAAGAGTGTGAGGAGTTGTCGTCTCTGCCTCCCCTGAGGAGGAAGGAGCAGAAGAGACAGTGTTTGAAGAACTGACCAACCCTCATTCCCCATTCTGCACCACTGGCAGGGAGGAGGTAGAGAAATCAGGAACAAAGTTAAGCCCAGAAAGAAGGGAGGGGCAGGGGGGAAGTGTTTTAAGATTTGTTTTTATTTCTCATTACCTTAACTCGAATTTGATTGGTAATAAATTCAACTAATTTCCCCCAAGTCTAGTCTGTTTTGCCCATGACTGTAACTGGTGAGTGATCTCTCCCTGTCCTTATCTTGACCCTGGAGCCTTTCATTAGATTTTCTCTCCCCCATCCAGCTGAGGAGGGGAGTGACAGAGCAGCTTTGGTGGGCACCTGGCATCCAGCCAGGGTCAACCCACCACAATGGTTTTCTTAAAAAAAATAAAATCTACTTTTATTAAGTAGCATGATTTAAAACAGAATCATAACATTAAGTTCAAAATGTCTCATATATGGCATCATAAATATATAGACTGGTTTAATCCAACCATGTGTGAGAACAGGATAACCCTCCAATTCAAAGCAGAATGTATATGCAATTTATAAAATGGTCATGGAATAATTTTAAAATCTGTATTTCCAATATCATTTCCCAAGTAAACACTGAAGATTTAATGAATCCAAAGTCAAACAGTGTTGGGGAACACACAGATCCTTTCTACATAGCTTGCTTTTAAGAGCTTAGTTCTTACCTCCTCTTCTTCCTCCTCTTCTTTCTCCTTTTCCTTCTCCTTCTCTTTTTCCGGCAGAAGTTCTAGCTCTGGTATTAGCTGACAGATGTTTTGAGGCTCCTCTGGAGGCATTTCTACAGGTGGTATTTCCAGCTGTTGCGATGGTGGATGCTTTAAGAGTACACAACACAGTCAAACAGCATCATTTTATCAGTGCTTTTACAATAGAATGCTGATGCTACAAACCAGTTTCACAAAATCCAAGTCTCTAAAATGAAGAGCCTTGTTTTGTTTCGCTGTCCGTACATTTATTTTTAATCCTTTAGAATCTACTCAAACCAGGAATTACAACACGGCTGTAAGGAAAAAGGCTTTCCAATAACTTCAGGTTAGTCCACCATCCAAACAACTGACCTCATTTCTTGGATCAGAACGTGTAACTTTAAAATCCCACATAACCAGATGCAGTGCTACATGAAGACACTTTTAACTCACTGGAACAAGTCATCCTCAAAATGTTGCTCTTTGCAATACAAGCATGAAGGAATTAAGATGTAGGTACTTTGTAAAGATTTAAAAAGTGTATGACTTTGGTGCTCAAGTATCATTCTCAGAAGATACTTATATCAAGAAGAAAATCCAGAAGAGTACGTTAACAGGATCTATGCAGTCAGTTTTAATAAAATTACAGTATTCTCCCCTTAAATCTATACACAAACTACTGTTTGCCAGAAGTTACCTTAACTCATTAAACTGTTTCTACACATACCCCAAAATAGCTCAAAATAACTTCTGTTTTAGAGTCATACAGCAGGTTATTGCTACAGGTACATTGCTAGAGGCCTGATCTGGTTGGTGTGATAGCACTGACTTCAGTACAAAGAGCTGATGCCAGTTTCACCCAATGACATGGCCAAGAGGAGCAGCAGCTGCCACTCTTTTTAATAAGATAATATAACATCTGACAGTCTTGTTCTACAGCAAACAACCGTTCACCAAGAAACATGTGAAAAATGGGGTGTAAAAATACACAAACGTGAGTAGGACAGCATAAACCAGGGCTGCTTTCACTAAGTAAGCATTCAGAAAAAGAATACACCTTTCATTCTTTCCATTTCCTCTCCCCTTTACAATATGGTTTCCTATCACACTGCATCACAGCTTTTACAGAAGAGGTAGGTATGTGAGCTAGTTTCCAAGTCTACTCATAACTCAACTAGGAAACCTTTCCTGAAGATCTGAGTTCTCCTTTGAAACCTCAACCCTGGAACACTAGGACTATCCTAAAAAGGAAGTTTGTACAGCTAGCACAATCCCTTCTTCATCAGTGAAAGTTGTTCACATACACTTGCCAAGCAGAAGAATTTGATAGCTTTGTAAGCAATACACTTTACTCCTCAAAGACTTTTTCTGGATGAAACAGTGTCATTTCTTTAACCCACCTGCATTTTAAACGTTTTAGTAAGATTCCCATTTAAGAAAAACACCATAAAGTCTACCCAGTGCCAAAGATTCTGATACTACTCCAGCATATTTCACAACATCACAGAAAGCTAATGCCTCAAATCTGCTCAAAGACACTACCCACTTCTCAAAAGAAAAAATAATCTTACTCACAGGTAACACCGGCTCTGGTTCTACTTGCTGCAGTTTGCGTTTAACACCTGTCTGAGGTGGCGGGGGTGGCATAACAGATTCATCCAGGTTGGTTCTGCTGCCTTCCATCATCGATTCTTGTAAACGACTCGGTTCTTCCATAATAGGTTCATCTAATTCCACAACAAACCCAGTTTCAGATACTTTAGTAATGTAATCTCAAGCTGTACCAAGTCCAATCTGCTATTAATTTAGAACTGAGCACTCTTAACAGTCTGCATAGATTTCACAGTGATTTAAATAGAATTGGTACAGATGTGCAGAGAACCCAATCGAACACCCATTTAATCCACTGCATCAAACTGAACCTCTAAATGTCTTCTAGTGAAAAAAGCTATTTAAATCACAGACTGTATATGAAGCTAAACAACTATTACAAAGCTGTTTGTTTCATTCATCATCTTTGGTGACTTAATATAAAACACAAACAAAGGAGAAAAATAAGCTCTGAGGGAAAGCAGAGCATCTTTGACAAGACACAAACCAATGACATCTCGTTGCTGCTGTTGCTGCTGTTGTTGCTGTTCCTCTCTGGGAACCTCTGGGTTTTCAAAGTCTTTAAGGAACTCATCAAGATTGTCAGCCTCTCCACCTTTTCTCCTCTTTCTTAGGTCTTCTGGTACCAGGGGCGTAAGACAACGAGTAAAGAGCTGCAGAGGAAGAGTTACATTATTTGCTATTGTAGTTCTCAGTGTCTTCAATTTCGTTTCAGATCAAGTAATTATGAGCCATCTTCCTTCCCATTTTTTAAGCTCCTCTGTAACAGCAGTAACATTTTTAAATAAAAAAGTTATTTCTGTAACTGGTATTTTAAGCATTGGTGTTATTTAGTTGTTTTAATGATTTTTTTTTTAAAGGGTGAATACCACTATCAGTATATTGGTATTCATATACTAATGTTTGCTATATGAGGTACAATCCCGAATATAGTCCATTTAGAAATGAATCGGCACAAAAACATTACCTTCAGTAGCCTGTTATTCCACAAAGGCTGCGCAGGCAGAGAGAAAAGCTTTTCAACTCCGCCAGTTTCTTTCCACATCATCAGTTTCTTAGTAGGAGGTGCCAAGTCCAAAGTAGTAACAATATCAGAGTAGTCGCTTAATTGGGCTCGAATAGTCTTGCTATCCAGTTCTTTCACACTGTCCACAATCAGCTTTCTCTTCCTCTTTGCTTTGGTTTCCTTGACTGTTGAGATTTTTAGCAAGTAATGAAGGTTAGTTCAAAGAGATACCATACTGTAGAATAATCTTGCAGGTTCTCTATAGGTTTTATCTGCCCCTGTATAAAGCTGCCTCAAGAATCTAAGCCAATGTTAGCTTTGGGAGAAGGAATGAAAAGCTATAATAAGCACTATGGAAGGTCAAACACTGCGAATACTGTCCCACAAGCTACAAATTATTCTGTGTATACTCATAGTTCTACTGAATCTACTTAAGCCTGATCAGTGTCCTCAGCTGCATGTGCCTGCCTCCCTCCCTCACAGCTTGCTCATCAGGCTGGTGCAAACCCCTGAGACACAAGGTCCTCTGACCAAAGAGTCAAAATACCACACCAAGTTTTGCCCCTAAGCCCTATCTGAGCTTTGATCGTGTTAACGTGGGTGGTTATCTTACCTGCACCTCCCATCCTGCTCTAGAATGACTTTAGTGTCAATTGCTTACAGCCTGGCACTCTGCAGCAGACCCTGAAGCTCTGGGAAACGCTGTCTTTGCTGGTCCCAGCTGATCAGCTAGGACCCCTGTCGCTAGCTTGCCACCAGAGGGCAGTGCTAGGGCTTTTTAATTGGCCAAGCAGTAAATCAGGGCCTGGAGTTCCGTCTGAAAACACAGGATAAACTACATTTTTTCCAGATCTTAATTTTTTTTAAATAAATCAGGGATCTGTTTATAATAAACCAAATACAGTACCCAGTTAAGATAAGAAAGAGTCTTGCATTAGAGAAAAAGATAAGGAATTTCACTATTTAGTAGAACTTCAAAGGTGAATTTCCTGAATTCAGCAATTCATTAAAGCTATGAACCACAAGAAGAGCACTCATTCTCAGTGTAAACAGTCACTCCTGGCTGTCAAAGATAGTGCACTGACAACTGCTCTGCACGACAGATACTGTGTATTAGAATTAAAGACACGATGAGATCTATTCCAACTGGCATGTTTATCAAAAGCTACAGTATCATGCCTGGCAGGTGGACTTGCAGCCCAGAAGGCTAACTGCATCCTGGGCTGCATCGAAAGGAGCACGGCCAGTGGGTCAGGGGAGGTGATTCTCCCCCTCTGCTCTGGTGAGACCCCACCTGCAGCACTGCGTCCAGCTCTGGGGACGCCAACATAAGAAGGACATGGACCTGTTGGAGCGGGTCCACAGGAGGCCACGACAATGATCAGAGGGCTGGAGCACCTCTCCTGTGAGAACAGGCTGAGAGAGTTGGGGTTGTTCAGCTTGGAGAAGGCTCTGGGCAGACCTTATAGCAACTTTCCAGTACCCGAAAGGGGCCTACAAGAAAGCTGGAGAGGGACTTTTTACAAGGGCATGTAGTGATAGGAGAAGGCGTAATTGCTTCAAACTGGAAGAGGGGAGATTTAGATTGAATATCAGGAAAAAATGTTTCACTCTGAGGGTGGTGAGGCACTGGAATAGGTTGCCCAGGGAAGCTGTGGATGCCCCATCCCTGGAAGTGTTCAAGGCCAGGTCGGATGGGGCTTTGAGTAACCTGGTCTAGTGGGAGGTGTCCTTGCCCGTGGCAGGGGGGTTGGAACTAGATGATCTCTAAAGTCCCTTCCAAGCTTCTATGATTTTATGCCACTATACATACTGACTGCAGAAACAACAAACTCTTGTAAGCTACCAACCTGGAACATACTGGAAGGCTACCATTAGAATAAAAGGAATTCAGTACTTGGTCCCAGGCTTCTCTTTCAACTGAGTAAAGTCAGCAGCAGTGCCAGACATTCATTTCCACTCCATCGACCTATGGCGGTCTCTGATGACCCAAGTAAAATATTCCCAAATAACTTACTCACCGGTTATGTCAATAGGCTCCAGAGCAAAAGCTTCCTCTTCATTGGGAACAAGTGTTGTCTGATCAGTCATAGTTGGTAAAGGTTCAACTGGATCTACCGAGTCCGGGCTGTCTGGTCCACCCACTGCCAATTAGAACAAGTATCTTGCACTATGTCAAAATATTAAGAAACTGTACTACCCTTTCCAACCCCTCCTCCACATCTTAAAGTGGTTTACCGCATTTCATACTTCTGAGCTCAACATGCTTTTAAGGAACGAGAATCCCAATTAAATCAGTGGAAAGCAAGTAATTCTAGATCTAGCCCTAGACCATACTCACTTGATACATTATCATCATCATCCATATCATCATGGGGAGGTTGCTCTGGCATCATTACTCCACTTTCTGAGAGTGCAGGTGGGTCATCAAAAATACCACCATCGTTATTACTGAGCAGTTTGTCATCTGAAACAATCACATGAAAGACTCAGTTTTGGATCCACACATTCATGAAACAAGTACAGACAAATTTCTGAAAACACACATAAAGATAGTGCAAAGGTTAGAGAAACCTATACTTCAATGCTGACACAAAAGCAATTAGGAGTGCTTTTTCAAGGTGCATTTCAGCTAAAATTTGGAACTTCCAGATAAAGGTTATTAGAATCGTCACATATTTGCATCTTACTAGGTTTCTTAGTACTTCACAGAGAAACATTCAGTACAATTCTCAACATATTAATTAAACCCTTGGAAGGAGTCAAAGAACAAGAAGAGTTGCATATTGATTTTTCTCTAAAGAACATTACATATAAAATGGAAAAAGACTGGATGATTTAATTTTACTTCATTTGAAGTATGCCAACACTTAACAGACTACACATCATCTATATTGCTGTAGCACCCACAAACTAGAATTCTGCTGCTGAAGGCATAACTTAGAGTGGGACCTCGGCAACAAAGAAAACAACCCACCCACGTTTCCTCAAGGACTAATGATTAGGCAGAACGTAGGGCAGAGGAAAACCAAATTTTTCAGACTTACCCAATATTCCACCATCATTTCCTTCTCCAAAATTATCATCTTTGTATTGGTCTTCATATTCCAGATGATTGGATTTCTCATTGAGGTGACTGGTGCTCTGTTCCGGTTCCAGGAGGAGATTGGAAGCACTGGTGCTCACTAGCATGTCATCCTCAAATGCACTACCTTCTCTCATCATCTCACGATCATCCATCCCAAAGTCACCTGCAAGAATACAATTTCACTGCTATAAACGCTAAAGAACCAAGATACAAGACGCTTAACTAATCAATCAGCAAAGGCCCAAATGCAAGACTAAACTTCAAGTTGTCTTAATTGCAGCATTAATGACAAGATGTAAGGAATTACACCCAGCAATACCAAAATGAAAATATTGTTCAAAAAATTATAAAAAACCCCAACTCCTCTTCAGTGCATTTTATTATACTTATATGAATTGATTTTATCAAGATTCTACTAAATTGTAGCTGCACTGAAACCAAAGAATTCCAAGGAATTCAAAAAAGTTATACCTTCCGCCTCGAGGGTGGGCTTCATGTAAAGAAAGCAACCCAATACCAAATCAACACCACCACCACCACCCAGATTATATTTTCAGAAACATTACTAAATTATGGATTATATTATTGTAGTCTGGAAACTAGATATTCAAATACAATTGCCTTCAGGCTTTGATTCAAGGACAGTGTTGAAGATATGAAGATACTGAAAGAAGTAACTAGTCACCACTAACTGCTTCAGCTTTAGAAGTCTCATAACAGTTTCTGACTGAAAACGTGCCTATGGTTAAAACAATGGCTGACTTCATATTCACACCACGTTTTGAAAATTATAATTGACACAGTACTTCACTAATTAACCTGAATGAATATTCTTCAGCTTTATATAGGCAGCTAGAAGCTGGCTGAATATTAGAGGGACAGGCTCTTTGGAAAAAACAACATGCACAAACTGAAACTTAAATGTATGGAAACACAGCATGTTTGAGCTAATTGTTTTGTACTTAGTAGTGGGAATTCTGTAGTAATCACAAAAACAGTTTTACAGTTAGCATAACTAGCTTATTAACACATAATAATACACGAGATTTTTACCAAAGTCATTATCCTGGAGGATACTGATGTTGCCTACTTCTTCTCTCATTGTGATTTCTTCCACTCTACTCTGGTTCAAACTGAACTGCTGAGCCACATCAATATCACTTAAACAAACAGAAGGCAATTATTAAAAATCTCCATTAACAAAAATTAACAACAGATAAAGCCTGCTTAGATAAATGTGAAATTTATTCCTAAGACGTACACTATATGCTGAAGTCAATTAATGAAAAAGCTGATGGTGAATACAGAATAGAAAACCCTACTTAAAACAGTAAGACCATTCATGGTTAAAACCCATCATCCAAATTGCGTTAGCTTCTGGGGAAATGTACCAGTAAGCTCTCTTACTCTTTTCTATGCTCTGGTCACTGATTTTAAAGGCCAAATTAGTAACCAAGAACAGAGTTTCCCCCTTTGAACTTCAAAAGCTATTAACATAACTTACCAAAAGTATATCTAGTAAGAGTACCAAGTTAACACTCTTTGTGGTATGTTAAGTTACATTTCTTAGAAGAACACTAAATTTTTTGTGTACTTTCAAATTAGTTTCTACTGTAATTTGAATATAAACTAAACAGTTTGAGTAACAACAGTAACTAACAGTTGAGTAAAGCAAACTGTATCCCAGAAATTCCATTATGAATAATCCAAAGGGGTAACATCAATTTTTTTAAAGATCAGGGACTATGCAAGTTATATACTTCTTATGTTTACAAGTAACCCATTAATATTAAAAAATTTTAAAAATTAAAAGTGTCACTACAGAAGGTCAACAAGGACATTTCCATAAAACTAATCTTGTCTAACCTGAGAACGTAAGTGATGTAGAGTGCCTTGCATAGAAGGAAAAAGAAAATAATAATACACATCTGAGTTTTTCAAAAACTTCTGTAAGGACGGCTTTAACTTTGCTTAAAATTACATACTACTGTGAACCTAAAATCAATACGAAGATGATTGCATACTACTTCCTCTGTGTACTAAAAGACTTAAGAATACAAGCTACCTACAGACTTTTTATTTCAGGAATGAGTTTGTTGTTTAAAACCAGGTTCTCCTCAACTAAAGCCAAACATCATTTGCATGGAAATAAGAGAAAACAAACCAAGCTTACTCTAGATCAGGAAGTGGTTGGTCAAAATCATGGAATTCCTCGGGTAAGGTAATGGCATTGTAAGCAGCCTCTCTGTTTTCCTCCGGCAAATCGACAACCCCTGCAGAGAAGAACATTCAGACATGAGTTCTCATTCCTTACAAGGACAGCATTTCCCCTGTGCCTTCAGCATTGCTCTCTCTGCATGAGCTTCTTGTCTTTCAATAGCTGAATTGAACCCATGCTAGACACCTATGAAGAAACCTTAAATAAGGTTAGTACTGAAATTCAGTCTAAATACAAAATATATACCCTCAAGCCCTTTTACTGTTTTGTATAAACCTGGAAGCCTCAAATCACTCAATGCTCGTCTAGCACAATGCAGAGGTGTGTAGCTAACACAGGCACTGTATGTCATCACAACACTATGCAGTTACCTGCTACAAAATCGTTTTATCATGATGCTCCAGATGACCTAGTTAGTTTTATATTTTCATTTGGGTAAAGCAGTGGTAACACAGTACGACTACTTTGCAACCAGCCATTTAGTCAGTTCAATTAGCTCCCAGCATCCCAGTACAGTACTGACAGTACTTGGGCCACACAAACTCTTAGGCTTCTGCATTTAAAAGAGCTGGATTATCTAAACCACATACATACCTTTTCTTATCCTCCTGAGATGCTTAATCTGCTATTCAGCAGGCATTCTCGGAGCATGACTATCAGATTAGGCATCACACAAAACAGCAGCCAGTAGTTGGTGCCGCTCTTTTATTCAAAGGCTTAGAGGTCAGGACACTTGAAAGTGCATAGGAAATGTAGGTTCAGTTCCTTCTGTAACTTGCAGAAGATTTGAGCTCTATGTTCTGCCTTCTGACCCACAAAACACAGGCAATTACGAGGTACAGATACTTCAGAAACACTCTGCCCACTGTGTTCCCCTCCGCAATGAATAATCAAAGAACCACTGTCCAGAGAGACCAGGAACCAGCATGAGTCTGTAGTTTACTCATCTTGGTACTTGGCTAGGAATGAAGAAACCTAGTCCATCCTTTCAGGGCTATCCAATACTTTTACCTGTTGGCTGCTTAAAATAAAACAGGTAAATGATTCTCAGAGCAGACAGGATCAAGACAATGCCAAAGCTACAGAGCTGATAAACTGAGAACAAAGACAAACACCACAACTTGTTTCAGGTCAGCATGCCATTATTTGTAAATCTTGTTTTAAAGTGCTTCACCTTCTACATGAGCTCTGCTGTGAGTGAGAAAATTGGGAAAACAGATTGTCTTGTGAAATTAGACAAACATATATGTTCTTGTCACCCAGGGGAGTTAAATACAATAGTAAACAAAAAATTGGCAACAGTCAGCAAATTGCCACTGAAAGCTACATAATGTTTAATGCCTGAATCATGACATGAAGATCAAAAAATGAAGATGAAGGCATTATATACCTTAACTTCCCTCAAATTTACTGTTGCATTGGCTTTCAAGAATTACCTTTCAAAAAAAGAAAGTCTTAAGTTTAGCTTTTAAATCTATTACACCCACAAACTTAAAAAGGTAGACTATGATTCAGCAGCTGAGTATTGAGCAGCGTCACTGCCACAGCTACACTCCAGCTGGAAAAAAGCTTCCCAGGCCGGAACTAAAGAAAACTATCAACCATGTGTAAGCCAAGTAATTAATTGCAGTCATTTCAGGTATTAATATGGCTCCCCATCTTCATGGAAAAACCCTAGAGTAAGCAACAACAGAGGGGGAAGTACTGTGTCACACATACAAAAGGGAAGTCATCTGTGTTGCGCACATTACTGTTCACATTATTTCCAGAAACTAAAACACAAAAGTAGTAAAAAAGCAGCTTACTTCTAGGTTTCTTTTGTAACTCAAGGCAAGGCAATCTTTACCCTTATGGAAAAAGGCTCCCTTCTGTGCATCTATTCAATATGTGCAACTGGCCCTTTTCAGGCTTGTGACAGAAGGTACAAACCATGCAGCACATTTCCATTTAACATCATATACCACAGCAGCCAAAATCATCATTGAGATTTTACTGAATCAGCACTAACAG
This sequence comes from Chionis minor, assembly GCA_013398295.1. Lineage (NCBI taxonomy): Eukaryota > Metazoa > Chordata > Aves > Charadriiformes > Chionidae > Chionis > Chionis minor. The sequence continues at coordinate 198,227 of VZSF01001908.1, read as the reverse complement.
AAAAAGCTTTTATTCAGAATTCAATTAAAATATGTTTTTCCAGCATACAACTCAGTCACACAGCCAGGCCGAAGCTGCACGAAAGAAAATAGCTTCTCCTATAATCCTGTACAACTTGATGCAACTCTTCTCCAGAGACAGGAAGGTAAAATTGTATACCTTCTAAATAAACACCATTATATAACAATGTAACTTTTCAGAGTGCTTAGATAAAAACAGATACCTGGACGAAAAGCCATCTTAATCTTAATGAAAGCCTCATTACAGTCTGCAAGAAGATATTTTGCTTTCCTGTGGTAGATTCTAACAACGCCTAGCAAGAGATGTCCTGAGGTTCGAAGTGCCATCTTCACCTAAAAACATATTGCACAATCAGTGAATTAAATGTAGCCTTACTTTTTTTTTCCCCCCCTTAGTGAAATTTCAGTCAGCTTTGCATGAGTTTTTCAGTAACATCACATATCCGAAACACATAAAAATCAGCAGAAAACTGAAGAAAGAAAGAATGCAAAGTCTATAGTTCAAGATGACACTCTACATGTTATTTATGGATGACCTGGCAAAACATCAGTAACTTAGAAGCAGCTCACTCCAGGAATTCCCAAACACTGCTCTGGCTAATAAAAACACCAGACAAGACAATACCCTTTTACCACATCTTTTTCTGACATCTTTGTTACTTTAGTTGTGGAAAAATACAAAAATTTGGACAGCCATAAATTACAATTTGGTTAAGCAAAATTTGGTTAAAAACTGTTACTTGTTACCTCGCAACCTTCTATCCTGCAGTTAAAGATAAAATCAGAGAGAAATAGTGCAAGATATGGGGTGTCCATAAACAAGCACTGTCCCATCAAAACAAGTTTAAGTTCTTTTCCTCTTTAACATCACTGCTTTACTGTTTAATCAAGTACCTGCTGTGGGAACAGAAAAACTGACTCTTCTTAAGTACTTTAATATGAAAGAGCATGAAACTTGTGTTGAAGGGTATATGGAAGAATTGTCTCTCAGAAAGATTAAGCCATACAGGGTTTAACCTCAACCTCTAAGAATTCAGAATTTTTATTGCAGGCAATGCCTTTCTAATATTCCAGCTGATTAAAGTGTTAGAAAAGGTTAAATATATGAAAGAATGCCTGTCAATTTCTCCTTTTTCTAAAAGAACACTGCAGCTCACTAGTGAGTCCATGAACATCATCATCTTCTTTCCAAATCCTACAAGAGCTGAAGCAAATCACTGTTCTGGAATAGTAAACCTCTGTGATTGTACTATGCAGTTTGTGCTTATAGTTAGCAGTTCTTCCAAAATCCAGAGTAGCATTATAGAAACATTGTTATATCTGAGTCAACCAAAAGGAAAGCTAAAAATGTTTTCTTTCTTTTTCAAATAGTTGCTTTTCTTGTAAGACGCTCAGATATCTGTTAAGTGACAAAAAGTCACAACGATATCAGTCCGCTAGATCTTAAAGGGAAAAATTCATTTTCACGAGTAGTAGAGGGAAGAAAACCCCAACATTTAAACACCCAAGTTTCTCAAAATTTCACCTGGTTTAACAACAGTGATCTAGAAGTGTTATGTTCTTTCAGTTTTGTTGCTATCTATTCACATCCTAGAAAATCGGAGACTAAAAGCTTCAAAAGCAAGGTTTTTACACTACAGCATAGTATTTTTATTATATGGAAAACTATCCTCATGTAACCATTAACAATCCAAGCTACCATGGTACTTCAGACCTTTTGCTGTAGCTAAGCAGAAACATGCTTTGAACTTGGGTCACAAGCATATACAAGAATATCCAAGTGTTATTTCTACAGCTCCCAGCAACAGCACTGAAAAAGCATCATCATAAGGCCTTAGAAGTTACTACTTAGAAAGCCTGGGACTTCCTCTCTTCCAAACATTTGCTTCTAAGTGATGCATGGTACATCAAGATACAAGTCCTCCTTTTATACAGAGCAAAAACATTTTGTAACTAAACCGCACAATAGTTTAGCATTAGGAAATTGACAAGAAAATACTCTTCAGAATTGGAGTCAATAAATTATTTCACACCTGATCAGACCTTCCAACCTTTTACTTTTAAAAGAGCAACATCAAGAATTTTGTTTTAGTGACCCAAATAGTAACTACCACTTGTACACACAATTTCTTTTCACTATAAGACAACATTACATCAGTGCAAAACAGATACCTTTGGTGAAATGATGCTCTCCACGCTGCTTTCCAGATTACATTCGAAAACGTGGGCTTTGGTTAGCTTCTTATCCCAGTGGGCCGCCAGCCAGATTTTGGCCAGCGGCCCACGCTTGCTCAGGACAAAGTGGGCATAGAACATGGTCCCAGATGTCTAAAACAAAGTGCAAACCTGTAAAGAGAAAGGCAATATTTTTTGTTGTTGTTTCTAGAATTTTATGACAGACATCCTTGTAAACACACCCTTTATCTGCAGTAAGCAAAACACATATTGGCTTTTCAATCATTAAGTCAAACTATTTGTATAAAACATTGAAGAAGCCAACACTTAAAAGTGTTTGCCATGTAACAGCAGACGTATTTATTGCAGAGAAAATCTAAAGCAGGAATAACAGCAATCAATGACATAATTTAAAGATGTTTACCACCCCACAAGAAAAAGAATCTTGAATATAAGAAACTGTATGGTAATGATACCAAACTCATATAATACAAACACATCTCAAGTTTCTACTCTTAATTCAGTAGCTACTACTATACCAGTATTTATTCTACATCACTTCAGTTAAACATTCAGTATTATAAAATACACAGTCCTAAGGTTTTTGGACTTCACCATATTTTCTTAAACAGAAAGTACAGTTCATTTCTGAAGACTGCTCTCCATTTCATAATCCTCTTAGTAACACTTCATGGTTTTTTATTCAAGCGTTGATAAAAACAGTAAGAAAATTGACTGCATTATTCCAAGCTTCCTGAAGATTTCATTTTCTTCCTTCTCCTTCACCAGAAAGGCAGACTTCCTTTTCTCTACTTAGCTAGTAACTACCTTCTTACAGCTGACAAGATGCCAACATATGAAACCATGGGGAAGCAGAACAGCATGATATTTTGTAATCCAAACACGCCAATTTCATGGATGAGGTACACATATGATTCAGTTCAACTACAAGTTAAGAAAACAGTTTGCTTTAAAGAGGTAGAAGATTCTCCACAAACAGCTTGTTCTCTGGCAATATCCTTAACTAGGGAAAAAGGAACAAAAAAGAAGACTAGGACAGACGCACAGGCGCGTTTCAGTTTCTACCTCCTCCACGCCTACAAAAAACACTGCCAGAGGAAGCACAGCAACCTGACGGTAAAAGCAGAGCAGCCTAATCCGGACACACACAGTCAGTGTGAGGAACATCCATTTCTAGCCATAAAAAACCCAACCCAGTGCTTCCCAAATGCATGCTAAAACAACTTATAAGCAAACAGCGAACACAGGGAAACACAAAGCACTGGTAAACATGACAGTCAGAGAGAAATTCTCAGGAAGCTAATTCCTAACCCATACCAATTCACTCGCAGGTGAAAGAAACAAGTTTCAAAGCAGCTAGGGTAAAGCTGTTGCTATTTCTAGCATATGTTTAACAACAAAAACAAAAAACGAGGAGCAGCACAATTGTGACTGGTAGAGAAATAAGTATATAGGGGCAACAGAAGCACTGACATTATTGGTTCAGTGGAAGTAAAGACAACTGCTAGATATCCAGGCAATAAATGAAAAATTGTAGATCTAAGGGAAGATCTCTGAAAGTAAAGGCCAACGGTCTTTTCTTTTGGGGGTGTGTGGGGTGTGTTATGTTTAATAAATGGGAGTTGAAGGATAGGGAAAACTATCTTTGTAGTGGTACCTCACTCTGTACTTGTACTCACTCATAGGTGTCCTTACACCTGCGAGATGGGCAAGATGAGAGAGCTTTGAACTTCATCTGCATTAAACAGAACAGAGTTGTTTGGACAACAAAACAGATTACCAAGCTGATCTGTCTTAATGGCAGAGTGGCCTCCAATGCTGTTCATAACCAAGAATGGGCACAGTGGAGAGGATTTAAAGGCCGTGTTCAGCTTCAGCTTGAGTTAACACAGTAGAGAAAAGGATCAAAACTACTCTTGGGAGTGAAGTTAATAGCTTTGAGTCATAACAAAGCTGCAGATTAACAAAAAGTTAAAAAAGTAATTTTTATTTGTTGAGATCATGTAGGGGCTAAGGACAACAGTGCAAAAAGATGGACATGAGCAAGGTTTTCTAGGGAGCACAACAAAACGATTTGGAAGTCTCCTTGATCAACAAAAGTTATCTAACAGGAGGTATTCTACTCCCCCTCCCCGTGTTTTCTGAAAGACATCATACTGTCTCAGAGGCCAGGAGACCATTCAATCCCCTGCACATCTTTAAGGTCTTACAATATTTTTGTATATCCAGAGATACACAAAATTTTGCAGCACAGCATTTTGATATCTTGAGTTGCCACCACCACCATGCACTGTTCTGGAAACAGCAGGCCTGTAAGTTACCCCTAAATGTGAGGAACAGGGGAAAACACAATATACAGTTAACAAACCCACTTGTATTACTCTACTAAAAACTTCCAACAACAGTTACAAAAGAATGTACTTTAATTCATGGAGTTTGGCACAATTATTCACCGATGCTTTACAATCATTAAAACACAAAGCACGGGCTTCACAAAACTCCCAACATACAGTTAACTGCAACCCTGAAAATACACTGAAGATTTCCTGTTAAATGTGAAACACATCATTTGGACAAGTCAGGCAGAAACAACTTACCACTTTAAATCGCAGATAGCAAGGGTAATGCTAGCATAAAACAAACAACTACCTAAGCTATCTAAGAGAAAGCAAGGTCCCCAAAAAATGAAGTATCGGGATCACACCAAGGGTAATGATTTCACAACTTTTTTNACCCCCCCCCCCCCCCTTAACTTCTTTCTGGCTTTTAAAGAACTGACAATCCAAGTCAAAGTACTCCCTGTAAGGGGGATTAACATATGTGAATGGGTTTCAAAACATATGCTTTGTTAGCAATTAAATCAAAGAAGAGAGGCTGAAAACCACTGCACCAAGGGAAGGCACAGAAACAGGAAATGGTCACCTGCATTCATGGTGTTTCCTAGGTTTGACCACCACTCAGTACTGGAATTATGGATCAAACCCAAAACTTGACTGTAAGACTAATAGGAAGATTATACTACATGTGCAGGTTACTTAAACTTCTGGAGTGAATCAGAATCAAAAACAACTAGCTTCTGACAGAGGTCCTCTATTTCTCTTCAGCCATTAACGAAGCCTTGCCACAGCAAAATGAATGAAGAGAAACAGTGACAATCAGACTACCTATAGTTTTAAAATCTGTTTTAACCTTAACTACTATGAACAAATACTACTTCTACTCACCAAACCACTGATTTCTTATGTCATAACGAGTCTCTGCCACTTCCAAATACCAGTAAATGTTCTGCATGGCAATGTCTGGGTTACAGCAACTGTACAAATCCCACCGTTAGGGTTCTGAGCTGCAGCAGGTCAGCTACCATTGTTTAGAGCATCAGCACAATTGCCTAAAGCAGACCCCAACACTTGCTCTCACCTTCTCTGGATTTTTTTTTCCCCTTTCTTTTCAGATAATCCTTTTTCTTATTTCAGTTTTTCTGTCTGATATTTAATTCATATGGCAGTATGCTGATGCAGTGGCATAAAAGGAAAAGAAAGACTTTCTGGCATAATTCAAGACTGGGATAAACGTTAAAAGAACTAAGAGTTTCTTGGAGTGGCAGGGTGTTCATGTAGACATGTAAAACATATGTCATTGGCTGCAAAAGCAACTCGTAAGAATCCTCAAAAGAAAAAGGGTAGCTGATGGCTCTTAAAAAACTGGTACAGTAAAATATAGAATCGTAGACTCATATCGTTTGGGTTGGAAGGGACCTTAAAGGTCACCTAGTCCAACGCCCCCGCAACAAGTAGGAACATCGTCAACTAGATCAGCAATGTTAATTAATATAACTGTTAATTTTTGAAATTGACTGGATATGAACTAGGAGCTTAAAAATTGTTCTAAGAATTTACTTATTTTTCTGTCTTGCTTGCACCACTCTAAGACAAAAATAATATGTACTCACACAAGACCAGGTAGGACCAAATCCCAATCCTGCCAAAGCATGCTTTGAAAAGACTTTAAACTTGATTTTAATTAACTTCAAATTTCAATGTGCCGAAACTGTCTGCAGGTTCCTCTGCCTAAATTGGTCCTCAACAATTGCATGACCTTATTACTAATATTTTTCTTTCTGTAGAAGCGTAAAAAAAGTCTAGAATTCTATATACAAAGTAACTGAACATGTAAAGTGAAAGTAATACAATACAGGTAGTACACAGGGTCTGATCCAGAATCTGGCTGTTCCATTCTCCTATCTGACTATCTGGTAATTGATCCTCCCAAAGAAGCAACAAGAAAATTGGGTATATGCTACCTATGAACTTAATCTTAACCATCAATTCAAAAATAAAGCCTTAAAATCCTTCAAGATTTTAGAATGGCCAAGTGTCTAAATTCTGAAAAACACTCCTGCATAGCTTGAGTCCCATCCTTCAAGACATTCCGAAGGAAACAATAAACTAGCTGTTGACAATAATATTGCAGACAACAGATAGAACATTCACTGTATTTAAATTTGACTGTGGTTCACTCTAGCCCATGAAATCCACTTGCCTGTTACTCTTCTAGGTGAGGTTATGTACACATACGCAGCAGCTCATAGGTTAAATTCAGTGATCAATTTGTTTTATTGTCACCTAATTTTGTTCCTGTTGTAAGGCTGCTCTAGAACCACATTCACCCACTGATGAGCAGACAACTTCCACACTACAGTGTAAAAATCAGCCAGTCATTTTAATTCATTTGATCTTATGCTATCCTTCAACCTCTCTTCTCTGCTGGTGCCCCCCCCCCCCCCACTTTCTTCTTATGCTGTTTCGCTAAGCCAAGCCAGCCCTGGATGATCCAGGGAGGAGCGAGCTCACCCTGTGCACCTGCAGCAGCCCAAGGTGGTCCTGGCAGACTTCAGAACTTGGCAAGGATTACCCTGAGCCCACAACTGTACTTTGAGTTCTTCAGTTTTACTTCATAAATCTTCACCATACAGTCCTTCTAAAATGTCTAGAACTTCCCTGCTGTGGGCACTTACTAATATCTCACCAGCAGGTTTCATTAGCACAATGAACACTTGGTGCCACTAAAAAAAAAATAAAATTCATCACAGTACCATCTTTACAAATTCCACTAATAACTCCTTACTCCAATGTCTCTTTTCAGCACTACCTTATTTCATCTCCTTTCTTCAATCACCTTTGCAATTCTCTGGTTAATCCACATTTTTCTGAATTTTAATATATTTGTGGCACCTGCAGCTTTACTGAAGTTCACTGACAAGTGACCTCAATTTCTTGTGTCCACAAAATCAATTATTGAAAAGACGAAACTGAACTAGTCCAACTTAACACACATTTGATAAATGCATAGAGCATTTTCCATTTGTCTCCAGGTCATGGTTTTTCCATCAACATTTTTTCTGAAATCGTGTGGCTGAAGTTGCACTACAAGGTCTGTAATTGCTCAAAACACACCTCTCCTTTACAAGAGCTGCATTCACTGTTCTCCAACTACAATCTACTACACACCTACATAATCAAATTGCTAGAACCAGCACCCCACTGAAGTTACTAATTCAAAAGGCAGATCCCTCAGAATTAGTGTACAGTCTGACATTACTGAACTCTATGAACACTGTCGTCCCCCTCAACTCCATTCTTATATCTAAACCACAGCAGGTATCCTGCCTATTCCCCCATGACCAATCATCCAGGGGAAAAGAATCTTTTAAATTACAGGCCCTATCTTGATTATCCCACTTTGTTTTGTGCAATTCCAGTTCCAAGTCAAACTAATACACTTGCAGAAACCACAGATTAACACACTCCTTAAATGTATGTAAACTGAGTTAGAGAACATACCTAATGTTACTCCGTCTTCTGCAGCAGCTATTCCTCTGCACTGTTCACCCAAAGAACCTAAATGTAAAAAACCTAACTTTGTAACATTTTGCCTCAAAGACGTTAAATTCATTTATTAACTGAGGAAACTATTCTCATCTCTGTGGGAAATCCCATGATATCAGCAACCCTGATAGCAAGACTAAACTAATTAAATTGTGTGGCAATTTAAGTTTATTGTAGGTCTCACTTCTAGCTCCTCCTTTCAACCCTGCACCACACTGACTTCCTCTCCAGTTAAAACTTTAGATCAGTCGGGCTTATGTTTCCAAGTTTCACTGAATGTAAAATACTTATAAATGAATCTTCACAAAATAAAATCCAAGCCTGGCCCTACGAACGGTTCGATGGTTACCCACTTTTCACGTATTGAGTTTAACTGAAGAAGAGATTAATGAAAGCATATGCTTCTGGCACACATTCACACAATATGGGCCTAAATGATTAACTTCTCCAAATTTACAGTTATCTTCTTCCAAGTGCCTAAATTTAACAAAAAGACACTTTCACTGAAACAGTGCTATGCTAATATGCCACAGTGACTCCAAAATTGCTTTGTTATTGATAAAAACCCAATACCTTGCTTTATATTGAACAGAAGCCTTTCATTCAGGCTTGGAAAGAAATCTTAAAAAACATAGGAAAATTTTTTTATAAGTCTACACAGGAGCTGCTGGAGTAAAATCTTAATTCTCCAAGAGGCAGGCGTTTTTAAAGGGGCCTTTTATTTGCAGATCCACAGGCACAGCGCCCAGAAGCTACACCACACGTTACTAGCGAGGACTGCACGAACATCCAACAGCCTGCTTTGTCCCAGTCAGAAGTCAAATCACATTGGAAACGGGCTGATGAAACTTTGCCCCCCTCCCCAGAGCGCAGCAGTCCCGATCCTTTCACCCACCCCCAGCTTGGGATCTGTTACACCATTCCGGCCGCCGAACACACCGCTCCCTCTGCTGCCCCGCGAAGCGGCTCTCCCGTGGAAGCGGGCAGGTCGCTGCCCTTCCGTGTGGCCGCTCCAGGCTCACAGACCGTCTCCCCCCCGGAGCGCACCACCCTCTGTCCTCCCCCCCGCCACAGGGCCCCGCCGTGCTCGGCCTCGCCGCGGGTCACCCCCACCACCCGGCTCTGCGCCCCGGGCCCTGCCGGGGAGTCCCAGTCGGCGCCGCGCACCGGGCCCGGCCCTGCCCTCCCGCTGCCACTCGGCTGCCCCCGCNGGCCCTTCCTGCCGCCCAAACCGGCCGTTCAAATCGGCAGGATGTTTACTGTTAAAATGCCCCCTCCTCCCCCCGCACCGCCCCGCCGCCCACTGCGCCTGCGCGGCCGGAGCGCGACCCGGCCCGTTGCGCATGCGCCCGCCCCGCCGCCCCGCTCCGCCGCTGGTGGAAGAGGCGGGGCAAGGGGGGATGAGTGACAGCGGCATGCGGGCGCCGTGGGGGATAGGGTTAAGGCGGGCGGGGACAGCTGCGCCTGCGTGGTTGGCCGCGTCCCGCGGCTGGGGGAGGCGGAAGTGGCTATTGGGCGCGCGCGCCGTTGCCGTGGCAGCGCGGGGGTGCGGGGCGGGCCCGGCCCGGCCGCTCTGGGCCTGTGGCGGCGCCGGGAACGGGGCCTTGTCCGAGGGGCCCGGGCAGCTTGCCCGCCGGTGTGCCTGAGCGGGTCTGCGCGGTGGGGCCCAGCCTGGGGACGCTGTTCTGTCGGGGGTGCATAGCGCGGCTTTGAGTCCAGCCCGGGCTGCGTGTGGTGCTGTCGTGGTTTGGGCTGGATTGGCCCAGGCAAACCGAGCAACAGGCGTTCTCTCTCCTGTGACAACAGTTTTTCTGCGAAATAGGTTGTCAATTTCAGCAGTTAGAAGAGGCCTAGTTAGAAACAGTGACTGAACAAAATTATTCCCTGTTTTACCTCAAACTAGGACTGGCAGTTAGTGCTCTTGTTACCCAGCAAACAAAAAGCATTGCCTTGAAGGTGGCACTGGGTTTTCAGTTCACTTGTTTTAAAACAAAACAAAAGGCTCTCCTTTAAAACAAGCTTCCCTTTTTACAGCCTGCTTCCATAAAGAGGTTAACGCACCAGGTCGTCTTTCAGAGCTTTGTGGCTTACTCCTGCTATCTGGGGCACTGCAGGTGTTTCTTCTACACTGAGGGGGTGTTTGCTGACTGCATTGGGAACAATTTGATTTCAACAGGACTTTGAAAGGCTTTCTTGTTTCTAATTTGCTAATCTATCATAGCCACCTGTGCTATCGCAGAGGGAACTGTGACTACAACTGGACTTAGAAGGAGTCAATGACTAGGTAAAAGGAACGGAAAGGGAAATCAAGGAGGCCGCTTGTGGGAATAGGATTTTTTTGTCTACGCTCTGAGGGACTAGAAAGTCTGAAGCTACAAGTACATAAAATAACATTCAGGATCAACAACAAACAGTCTTTAGCCTGAAGAGACCCCAAATACAAAAAATTTATTAAAATAACCTCTCAGAAATAGTATTTTTGGGGTAATGGGGCATCAGTTTACAAAAATAATGTTAGGATACCAGGAAAATCTGCTTACCAAGGGTTGAAGAAGTATTCCTGCTATTTGTGACACTCAGATAATGTATCTTGGTGGATGATAACTAAACAAATAACATGTAGGAACATCCAGGCTGAATCTCCCAATTCTCTTTCTTCAGATACAGTTTTGCAGATTTCAGCATTCATTTTCATTCATAATGTCTTACTAGAACCTGTATTCAGAACAACTAGTGATTCTCCGTGTGCCCCATACGGAGTTCTGCTAGGTATAGAAACGTTTCTAGGGGGTTTTTTTCTGCAACAGAACATCTGCCGGATCACCACTGTGTATTCCCTGCTCGATCCCCATATGAAATGAGTTAGTAGTCCAGGCATTGAACCAGAGAGTGTCTAGGCTACAGGCTATTGGACCACTGATTAGAAACTTAAATTTAACAGTGCTGATATACTGGATTGCATCAAATCCGCCAAAAGTGTGGACCAGCAAAGGTGCATTGTTTGTTGCTATGGGAAAACAACCACTCACGGGGGTGGGGTGGGGAATCCACACCAGTAAAGCAATAGCACAACTGTGTGAGTTGGAAATCAAAACTCTTCATACCCCGCCCCACGTTATGACTGAAAAGTCTGTAGCTTAGCCTTGCTTTGGCTCTTGCCGTGCTGAGAACTTGTCTCAGTTGCATGCATTTAATAAGCAATCTTTCTTTCTCTATTTCAACAGACGCTATCAGTGGCTTTTGGCCATTAATTGCTTTTCTAGCTAGTATTGGCCAATGTGTGCTGGTTGCCTGTCTAGACGCCCTTTCTTAATTCTTAATTCTTAATTCACTACCATTTTCTTAATTATTGCCCTTTTTTAAAAAAAAAATAAATTAAAAATGGGTCTTGGCTTTTTTTTCCAGTTCTAGACTGTTTGAGCAAGCAATTCTGTCTATAAAAGACATCCTTTTTGAAAACGAAACTAGGATGCTTAAAGTTAAGGTTTTGGTAATACCTATCATCTAATTAAAAGCACAAAGCTAGTACATAGGTCCAGTCCTTTCTGGATGACTCTCTGTAGTCAGATTTTGCAATTCCTCCAAAGTTTAGTTTCCAGTCTTTCCATACTTAGTTATTACAGGGCTTTAAAAGTACATACTTCAAAGAAGCAAGTATATGCAAATCCCTGAGAGTTTATAGTCTAAATTTGGCTCAATTTAAATCTAAAGGATTTGAATTGTTATCACATCTGTTTCTCATGGCAGTATGTGACTACTGCGAAGATCAGTCTGTAATCTTGTCCTCTAATTTATTCTTGAATGTATTCTAAAATGATGCCAGTCTAATTTAATATGGGTTATTTTTTCCAAGGTCCTTTAGTTTCATATTTTTCTGCTTCATCTAACAAGAAAGCTTCCTTCCATCAAAATTAAAATCAAGACAGTTCTTTTGTGTGGCCCAAAACTGAGGTTAATTGCCCGATGTAAAAATATTTCATTTTTACAGTGGAGATGAATGCACTTCATGAGCAAGTTGATATTTAAACTTCAGAGTAATTTTCAGATATTCTGCTAAAAATTAAAACAGTTGTAGTGCAGTAAACAAGGCAGACGAAAACACAGTGTATTGGAACTCATGTCGATTGAGTTCCACTCACGGACCTATCCCTTTTAAAGAACATAAATGAGCTCTCCTCATTATTAATCATATATTAATTTGTTGCATGACTCCTTCAAATGTGTGTGATTAAGTCAAATATTTTCAATGGTAGTCTTCTGCACTTTGGTTCTCATGAAGATCAATTCTTTAAAAAAATATATTCTCCATACTAATGTTTATTTACTTTTTCCCTTTCACTCAGACTGGAAAGTGCTCTGAATGTCCTGGCCTGAGACAGACAGCATCTTCCTGCCCCATATTTTTTTTTTTTCCTAAAGAACTACCACAAGAAAAGAAGCACGCTGTTTGATTTGTATGCGGCACTCAGTACTTTGCTGAATTTCTCCTCTGGCTCTGCTCAGACACATGCATTCCAGATGGTACTTAAAAAAGCAAGTTTGTGACTATTATGTACACACTTGCTGGCATATAGCAGATCACATTATGCAGTGACATTTAGAAAGAAACTAAGGCAAAAAGCATATTTTCATTTGCAGCTTCGGTCAAGTGTCTGTATCAGGCAATGTACCCATGATTTTCAAGCGCAGAAGAACTTAGTTCACGTATAAATAACTTTCTCTTAGGAGAAAAGACACGTTGTAATTCCTTTTGAATAACTGAAGTAATCATTTTCCCCTGATAAACATTTTCCCTTGAAATTTGAGATCCAGATCCTCTCTTAAGTCACACACCATCTTCCAGTTCCTTCCAATCCGAGTTATTTTGCCCAGTCGCTTCAAAGTAGTAGCAACGTGGTTGCCAGATAAATTGCTTTTTTGAGCCATCAAAGAAGAAATTCAGGACAGTCACAGTCATGCTTCTATCACGTGAAGTAGAAGTAAATTGATTAGAACATGTGCGTTCTAAAAACGTCAACACTTCAAGGCAGATAATCCAAAATCTGTCCAATATATTGGACCTTCTCTGGGGAAGAATTTCAGCCTCTCTTCACAGCAAGTCGTCTCTGCCGCAGCTGTGTGGAAGAGCGGGAGGTGCTGGAGAGGGACCTCCTGCAAGTGCTCATGGAGAGAAGTTTGCAGCCGTAAGCCACCACTGCCTTTAGGTGATCCATGAAGCTGGCCTTCAGCTGCCACCACCAAATCGGCACAGTACTCTGTTGTGAACATTGGAAGACAAACATTTGCCCTCTAACTGGTACTTTAGACTTCCCATTTTCAGTATGGGCCACCTGGCACAGATCCCACGTGAAATATTTGAAAGATGGGAATAACTGAAAATGCCGCATTCCTCCCCTTCGGCTTTTTGTTCACAATATATCCTTTTGCCAGTAGCTCCAGGCAGAAAGTTTTTATATTTGCTGGGAATTCTTTACATGGCAAGTCAAAGGTGTTTCCTATCACTTTATTTCATTTGAGGAGCACAAAGAGATATAACTGGGGCAAAAGAAAAAAAAGTCTTGATTTGTGAAATTGCAATGGAAAGTCAGCTCTCGACATTTGCTAATACAGGGTAGGTGGAATGTTGTTAAGATCTGACACAGCAAATCCTGCACCACGTAATCAGTACAAATAAACTTGTTTGTATTGGGGTTTTCAAGGTCTCCGTAATTTTGTTTCTTAAAATGAAAATGATTTTTTTCCCAGCTCAAGAGACATGGTATAAGAATTTCAAATTATAGACTTGTTATTCTTATGCTGGCCTTCTTGACTCAATTACCTATCAGCCCACTTCTGCTGAATGATTTTTAAAAGACTTAAGTTTTTGCAAGCATGCAAGCACATTTTGTTTCCAGTAAACTGAAATATGCATTTAGCCATTTGTAATATTAATTTTCTGGAAAGGCTTTTTTTTTAAAAAAAAAAAAACAAAACAACAACAGCTTATCAGATGAAGTTTTTCTTGCATACTGGAGCTTAATAGGTTTCAAGTTCAACCGATAAACACCAGTAATGCTTTCTTGGACCAGAAGGTTTCAACTTACTGCTCAGTTGCAGTCTTTTCTCTCTCCTCTGTTCTGTTACACTCTTCACACACATTTTTGCCTTTCTCCTCCCAACCCGCTAGCTGCAATTTGTGCTCATTCTTAACTACTAAAGTTGATCAGAAGGGTGAAAGTGTTGAGGAAGCTGGCTGGTAACGGATGGTCCAGGGAAAAGGACACAGGGACGGGACAGGCTGAAGGCGACCATCAGAAATACATAATAAACGTAGATTTTTAAATGGATATTTAGTCAAAACCACCGACTTTATACATACCTTGAGTGCTGATGCTCTCCAGCAGTTTAATGGAGAGTGGTCTTACATTAATGTAAATTGTAGAAATAAAGTATACATCAGACCTCTATCAGTGTGGTGATATTCATGCAATACTTGCCATGGGAGTAGTTCAATACTCAAATGCTGTTAGGATGATTTTATCTAATTCATAGAACCAGAAAGGTGTGTAGTGCTGATGTATATGAAAATTATCTGTTATTGGTAATGTCTGAAAACATTCCCAAAATACAATCCACAAGGAGTTACACTATTTCTTACTCATTATAACCCACCATACATTCCTCTAAATAGAGAACTTTTAAAAAGAGTACATAATTAAAATCAGTAAGGAATCATCAAACCTTCTTTAACTGTGTCTTTGAGGCTTGTACATCTCTGAGAGGTAAAGTACAAATTAACTAGATTTCAGCACACTATAGTAATTAGATGGATTAGAAAGTTTTAGAATTCATGAGAGCATTAAGTATATATTGTTGGTCCAGTGTTGATAGGCAGTTTGATTTTATCTCCCTTTTATCCAACTTCTCAGGCTCCTGTGGTGTCAAGTGATAACATTATTATTTTCTATGTGTTGACCTAAAAGGTGTGTTTATATCAAAGCTATTGTTGATATAATCATAGAATCACAGAATCATAGAATCACTTCAGTTGGAAGATACCTTCAAGGTCATCGAGTCCAACCATAACCTACACTACCAAAATCACCACTAAACCATGTCCCTCAACACCACGTCTACCTGTCTTTTAAATACCTCCAGGGATGGTGATTCCACCACCTCCCTGGGCAGCCTGTTCCAATGCCTGCTAACCCTTTCAGTAAAGAAGTTTTTCCTAATATCCAAACTAAACCTCCCCTGGCACAACTTGAGACCATTTCCTGTTGTCCTGTCGCTTGTTACTTGGGAGAAGAGACTGACCCCCACCTCGCTACAACCTCCTTTCAGGGAGTTGTAGAGAGTGATAAGGTCTCCCCTCAGCCTTCTCTTCTCCAGGCTAAACAATCCCAACTCTCTCAGCCGCTCCTCATAAGACCTGTTCTCCAGACCCCTCACCAGCTTCGTTGCCCTAGTTGATAGCATAGTTGTACTATGTTGGTAGGCATAAGTTTTTTGAGTTAAAATTGTCGAAGACAAGTCTGGTGCTTTGGCAAGTATACGCTTGTGGCTTTCCAAGTTCCGCTTTCCTGCATTCCACCATTTGCTCAAACTGATAGCCACGGAGCAGGCAATGACCTGCAATGTGATCTTTCTCAGATGCAGCAAAACTATTAATAGTCTCCTGGCAAGCCCTAAAACATGGGTATCTATTAAAAAATGCCACCTGACTTCATCACAAGGTTTCTTGCTGTCTCTACCTCATTGTAACTTCCCAGCAGCGATGCAGAGCGCTGCGCTTTCGGAGGAAAACAACCGCACGTTTTGGCACTCCTGAGGCAGGCTCTGCAGAGATCACCAGGGAAGGACCCATCTTCCTTCTGGTTATATTACAGCTCCGGCGCTAACTGTACCTGAGGTACCTGTCAGTGTTTTTCACAGGTCTGGAAACAGTTTTGCACGGAATGAATTTGCTCCAACAGCCGTTCCCACTGTCGCCCATTGCTTTCACTGCAGTGGTAAGGTGTAGCTTGCCTTTTGAAAACCGCTGTCTGCGGCTGTGCCTGCCCCCAAAGGTGCAGTCGGCCAGCGATGCCTTATCAAAGACAGAAGGAACAAGTTGTACCCTGCTCCCGAACACTCTCCTTGCAGCACAGGAGACTCTTTAGAAAGAGTATGGAAAATTATATCAAGATAAAATTATATTATCAGTGATGTCAGGAAACAAATCCTGCCACTTGAAAAATTTGATTCCATACTCAGAATTGCATTGCCTTCCAACCTAACTGGCTTCTGTTAAGTATCCTCCAGGCCTTCAGAGAAGCTGTCCTCCAACGCATGGTGTTTGAAAGGGGAGTGAAGAGAGCAGCACACTTCCTTCCCAAGTTGTTATTCAAAATAACTTCCATTCTCTGAATAGAAACAATGCATCATGGTAAACTATGTCAGATCACTGAACATGGCTGAAGCATCCTCAGTAGTATGACATGACAATAATGAATATTCTTACTGCAAGGTAACCTTCTTGTAGGCAAGGCTGCAGTCTTAGGGAAAAAACGTGGAATAGAGATTCTGTGTCAAACTACGTAACATTAGTGGATGTTGAGCAAGGTTGCCCAGCAGCATAAATCAGCCTGCCATTAAGTCAAGTACTGGAATTTAGTAGAAATACAGTACTTCATATCAGATAAGTATCAGGTCTTAAAATCTCTTGCTTTTAGGAATGAAAAGACAGTTTTCTCACTGAATGAGCTTTTTCTTTAGCTATGCACTTTTCCTTTGTGAGTTCTTATATTTCACAATTCCTGTTTAGAGTGGCTTTACACTTCAAAGTGGTCATTTAAATATTTTTCAATACAAATTGTCCGGGACTGTCTATCTGTTGAAATTTTCTCCTGGATATGTTACTATTTTATATAGATATGGCTATATTTATTTCTTTGATCAAGGAGAACAGTTATTTAAACCATTTAAGTGGCCTACATGATTTATAGAGAATTACGATAGAAGAGCAACATGGTGGATCAAAATAGCTATTAAATATGGAATGGAGCCAAATGCTGTTTAGCCAGAAAAAAACCTATATATTATATATTCAGTATAATAGCTATGCTCTTCAATTTCTAGTACTATTAAATATGTCAGCATAGTTTCTCTCTCTTTATAATCGTGAATGATTTTTACAGGATACTGTAATTTCATTCTGTTAATAATAAAGATCTGTTTTATAGAATGTAACCCTCCGAACAATAAATTTCTGTAGAGGAATGAATCATACTTTATACAAAGGGTACATTTATAAATACTTCATGTGGAATTAATAGATGATCAGTAAATGTTATAAGTAAGTTACAGCTACATATAGATTAAGCTGAAGTTGCCTGGAAGCATGTAAGTGGAAAATGTTAGAGATTTTCATATACCAAGGTCAAAAGAAAGCTATAGACATGTTGGCTGTTATGGCGGTCTTGAAGGGTTTCCAAGATGTAGTTTGATGTACATTTGTAGACTGATGAACCAGAAGAGCCTGCTGTGGTTGTCACCCTTCTGTGGACATGATATGACCTGGAACAGATCAGGGGTGACTATGGCAAGCTAGGGAGAGATGCTCGGGAAATGGAGCATCTCTTTCCATTTGCCCTCTACTCATTTAGCCTTCATTTACCTTCTCCATTTACCCTCTGCTTACGCTGGTGAGGGCATATCTCAAACACTGTATGAAGGCTGGGCCCTGCCCCATACAAGGGAGTTGTCAGCAGACTGCAGAGGACCACTGACCTCCCCCAGGGTGAGGGAGTTGGAGTATATGGCATATGAGGATAGGCAAAGCGAAGTGGATTTCAGCCCAGAGAAGAGGAGGCTCCAGCGGGCTCTAAGAGCAGTCCTCCACTATTTAAAAGGGGGCTTTAGAAAGGACAGGTCTGGCATAGTGAAAGAACAAGCAGCAGCAGTTGCAGGCTACAGTGAGGGAAATTTTGATTTACGCATCAGAAAAAAAAAAAAAAAAGCTTTATTATGAACACGGTTTAGCTCTGGAACAGGTTCCCAAGGGTCTGTGAATCTTTGGCCTTGGAGATCTTTAAAAATCAACTGGATGAGTAGGAAATAATGTTGCAACATTGTTGACAAATCCATGTGAAAGGTCCTGTGGATGTCAGGGCCCTGAGAGGCCAATAAGCCTTAATTGCCCTGATGAACCTCACCTGGGATCCCCACCCTCTTCCCTGGGGCCCTGGAGTCCCATTTCTGCTCAGTCCTGCCTGAGCTGTGCTGTGGGTAAGTGTGTCCCAGCCCTGTCCCTTGCTGACTTGCTAGTGGGACTTCCTGGGCTGATCTTGGACCACTACTTTGCATTCATCCGATGGTCACTGGGCTGTCACCAGACCCTGTTCCTGTCAACCCATCCTTGATCTCCTTGCTCAGGAGTGGTGGGAGGGTGCCCGATTGGTGAGGGCACTGCCTTTGTGCATGATCACCCTCGGCTCCTGGCTTGTCTCCCCTCATGGAGCAACCATGCTCTTGCTGCCCCCTGAAAATGGAACTGGAAGGCGATTTACTTTAAAACAATACTGATTTCGCTCATGCTCTCTCACAGTCTTACAGACAAGCACCAGGACATATATATCCAGATAGTCTGTCCAACGTGCAGGCGTCAAGATGGTTGAATCCAGGTGTTCTGTCCAGGAGTCCTGTTGAAGGACAAGGATGCTGGATATTGAGACCTCATCTTGTCTCCTGGTCTCTTCTTAGGTTGGGAGCTATGTGCTGATTTTTGCACATGCCTTTCTGTACCCTTTAGGGCATCTCAGTGATAAAGTTTCTCCATCCTATCCCACCTCTCACCTATTTGAGTTGTCAGCATTTACTCACTGGTCTTTGTCTCTGGTCTGGGCGTCTGATATCTATGTGCTAGGATCGTGATGAGCTGCTAATCTCTAGGTGCTTTCAGCACAGGTCATTCCTATTCCTCCTGCCTTTGATCCTTCCTGCTGCTGCTTCCACACCCAGTGATCTATGCCCAAAACTAGCCCTGCCTCAAGCAGCGAGGTTGGACGTAATGATCTGCAGTGGCTCCTGCAGTTTACCTTTCTTAAAATTCTGTGACGTAGTCATAATAATATAATGCAGCCAAGGATTGTCTCTGTGAAAAAGAAGATTTCAGGATAACCAGCTCCTAGAAAACATTTATGATAACAGTACTGAACACCAGGAATACTGGCCTCTTGGGAGTCTGTTATGTGAGTGAAAAGTGAGAGGAATTATGAGAATTATGAAGACTGCAAGCGACATCTGATTTTAACACAAAGAAAACAAGATCTGATTAAAAAGTATACAAAAAAAATAGATCAAAGAGTAGGAAAACACTGTTGGCTAGAAGAAAGAATTCATATTAATGAAAAAAAGACATAAAAAGAACTGTGTCTCATCTGTCTGGGAAATTGGATATAGTCACTAAAAAGCAATTGAAGTATCCATACAGTAATTATAAGGGGCTTACACAAAAGAAATGAAAGAAATCAGAACAACCAACGCAGAATATGAAACTAGATGTTACAGGAACAACAGGGACATAGTGAATAGCAATCATCTTTTTAAAGCAGAAAATGTTCAGAATTAAGTAACTAGAAGTCGCATCTTCAGGAAAAATGTTAAAGGCAGTTTGGAGTGGAACAGATTGGTAAATGCTAGAGCCCATAAATGGGTATCCCCTTATAAAAGTGGATACAAAGAGAAATAAATTAGTTTTATTATCCCTTTGGTGACTGATTGTTAAAAAAATAAGGTTTCCTGAAGGGAATGAATGAAGTTTGCCAGAGATCTCCCCTCAAGTTTCAATTTAGAATAGATGTGATTCACTGAAGTGTTAGTCTGTCGTTCTGGTATAGATTGCAGAGAGAGAACAAATAGTAAAATTCAGGTATTTCTGAGCCCGGTATCTGATAAGAACATGCACCAAACGGGCACAGAACCGATCAGAAATGGTACTTTATTAGACTTGCTTTGTGATGTGATGTTATTGAAAAGGTGGTCATTGAAAAATACTTGGAAGTGAGTGACCAGAAAGTAGTTTAGCTGCAATTAAATGACTGTGTAAACAAAAGCAACTTCTAAGGGCCTCAACTGCAAAAGGCTGATTGATGTGACGTCACTCATGTAATGTGTCCATGAAAACCGAAAATACAGTCATCAGCTGTATCAAAGTATCTTCAGTGGAAGTACTGACAGCATGTAAATGAAGTCTCATTAATGTCTGAAATTCTGTGGCTACACCTATAAATGGCTCATAAGCCATTAAATGGTAAATAAATGGCTCATAAGCTTAAATTGCATTCCCCCTTCCCCACTGCCCGGCCTAAAGGAGAAGTCCAGGATTCATCTCAAAGCGGCTACTGGCAATACCATGACTTGACTTGCTCTGTCCCCCGGATTGTGTGTTGTCCGCAGGGATGCTGGATGGTGTGGGCTAAAGTTGTGCCAGGGAAGAGGCTAGACCTTTGATGGTGTGGATGATCCTGTACTTGTGCCCTCATACCCTAGTACTACATAATTTCTTATTGGTATAAATATCATCTTTACAGTTTTCCATTCCTAGAAACACAGACTGGACTTGCAGTACTGGGAGGTGGGCGTACTGAGAGAATCGGGAGAACAAGGGACCTGTTTTTGTCAAGAGAATATAAAGGACTGGTGTCTTTAAGTTACTGAAACAAAAGCAGAGAGGGTTATGATGGGTTTTTGGCGAGAGAGGTAGATGCCAGAGAAGGTGAAAATTCAGTTCAGCCAACTAGCAGTAATGACTCAAGGGCAAACATATAACCTTTCCACAGGAAAACTGAGGCTAGAAATTAAAATTTCCGAACATCAGAAAGCTGTGACTCTAGGACTGGAAATGCAAGAGTCAAAAGAACTCTCCAACTGTTTTTAATGTAAAGCCTGGTTAGTTTGTAAAGGGGTGATTGGCAGATAGTTTCCTATTTGACGTTCCCAAAACCTGTTATTTTATTTCCTAAATCTTTACAGATAATCTCTCTTTAAGAAGCACATTTCTATTGCAAGTAGAGATAACTAAAATGTGTTTAAGCTATTTTGTTATCTTTTCAGCACAAAAAAAAAGCATTGGTAATTTTTCTGAGTTGTAACCTTTCTAAACTCATATACTGTGGTGGGGATGATTATATTTGTTCCTGAATTATACTATGATGGGCCTAGTTCTGAACGGCTTTCTCGATCACAGCTCCCTCTAAGCTGTGAGAATCAAGCAAAGGAGCAAAGCGATCAAAGGGAGATCAAAAGGCAGGAGGGGCTGGGTCTGAGTGGGAGTCAGGCAAGGCGTACTGTAAGACGAGTGATAAAAGAGGAAAACACACACCATTAGCCTGCCGGAGACCCAGGGGGCCAGGAAACAGTAAGGTTTTCAATGCCTCCAGCCGCTATCCACAAAGATCAATGGAAAAAAGTCTTATTTATATCTTTGGGATTTGAAGGATACGGTGGAGTTTATTTTGCTTAAGTTGTCCTAGTCTAAGTTAGTAGACTGGACCTTCTAGCCTGAAAGAAGGTCAATAAATAGGCAAGGTTGAGGAGAGGAGAACGTAGCCTGCCCCTAGTTTGTAATAGGCTGCAAAGTTCAGCCGCTAGCAAAAGCTTACAGTGGAGCCCGCACTGCAATTAGAAGGCAATATTTATGAAATTAATAAAAGAAAACATGAAGCATCTAATGCAAGACTGACCCATGGCACTCATGGTCAGACTCAGGTCAAGGGCTAAGTGAGGCACGTAAAAAAACTTGATATTTATGTAGATAATATACTCACATTTAGACAGAATTATCTCCAGTAATATAAACCCTGTATGTCATTGCATAAAGCCACTACTGCTGTGTTATGAAAACAAGGGAACATTTTCTCCTATATGCAGGTTGTCTCCAGAACGTCTGCCCTGGAATTGTGAACTACAGGGCTTCTAGAATTTTCTGTTGACATCTAGTACTTGTCAATGTTTTTTTCTGTGATACTATGATCACACATTTTGATACAGAATATACGTTGTCTAATGAAAGTAGCAGCAATGTTAAAGCAGTAGGAGAAATTAAGATACAGTTCACAATAATAAAAGATGCAGTAAAATAAATTGACGTACTGCTCTCCTTTCTTTGTAGGTCTGCAAACTCATCTGTTACATTACAGAACATTTTTCACAGAACTTTTTTCAAGTTTGCCTTCTATTGAGGTGATGCAAAAGATAAAGGAATTCTTGACTTTAATGTTGTAGGTATTTTAGAATGAGTTTTAATTTGCTGGAAGAGCTTTCATACTCGTTGTAATAGATAGATCAAAAAAGATACAAGTATTTCAAATCTAAATACTGCAAGCAAAAATTTAATCTTACAATTAGGAAAGAAAAAGAGAATTTTCACTTTTATTGTTGTTCTTCCCTTTACCTAAAGTGCCCTTCTTGTTGCCACCAGAAATATCTTTGTGAGAGGAAAAATATCTTTCTGAGGTTCAGATAAAGCAGGGTTAATCGGATCTGATTACATACATTTTGTATATGTATATGTATATGTATATGTACCTATCACAATTTTTGTGACCTTCTTGCCAAAGGTCAGTTCAGCAAAAAGGCTTGTGTGTGATACCATGATGATTATGTTTAATAAGCAGGAAGCCACATGAGCAGCAGAACTATTTAAATCTAATTTCCTATCAATTTGTGTCTATATTACTACATATTCCCTCTATCATCACCTGGGAGAACACTAGCCTCCCTCATGGCCCCTAACACTTTGCCTTTTCTTAAAAAATTCCCCCCTGTGTTCCTTAAATCTTTTTTTCCCCACTTTGTCCTCATTTTCCTCCCATCCATGGGCAAGGCAAGGGAAAGTGTGCGCTGTGGCTGGTCCTGGACTGCTGGGATTCTAATTCCCTGGATGTACGGCTGCTGAGGAGCTGCCTGGCAGGCCAAATACAACAGGTCATTTGAGCTCACTTGTCTTCTCTGGGTATGCAACATTTAGTTCTTCCTTCTTTTTGTATTTGCTTCTTTTCTGAAAGCTTTTAGGAACTTTGGACTGCAGAGACTTCAGTCCCCTTGTTATTTTATTTTTTTTAAACTGGCCATCTGGTTCAAAAGTTATTAGGGAAGGATTGACAGAGACCTTAATTGAATAAGCCTCATTTCCTTTCAAATTCAGGCTAACAGCTTGCTCTGCTGCAGGCAGCATTTCACAGAGAAAGGCAAAGGCGGATCAGCGGGACCGTGCTTGTATTATGCCAGGCTCCAAATTCCTACTTCAAGCCATTGGAAAACTAAAGCTGCTAAACCCATCTAAATTGCTTAACGTGGAATAAATAACTATTTTTCCTATCTTGTGTCTCCCTCTATTCCCAGAAAGACATGAATTGCTTTTGGTTGAAATTTGGAAACAATACTAGTACATAACCACCTACCTACTTACCTACCCATGTTCCAGTTTCAGTCTAAAAAATCCTGCTTATCTCTGCCTCCGATATATAACAATCTCAACATGAAGAGCTGTTTTTCCAGTTAGTAACTAAATCTATTAGTGTGAACATTTAACAGGCTAACTGGGGCACAACAATCCCAGTTTTTTTGTTGCCTTTATCAGTATAGTGTTTCGAGGATGAAAGCCATATACGTATACACACCCCCTCACATCCTATTCTGAGGTTTTTATGTATCATCAGAATCAGGTTTTGCATAAACCTTATACAATCTTTCAGCACAGCAGAGAAGTTCACCTAGTCAGCATATTATTTTTTTTATAAAAATGAAGTTTTTCTTATTTAGGAACAAGCCAGTACTATTTGCCAATATCATGATAATATTTGTTTTGGGATAACATTGATTTCACTGAAGCCCACCTGAGTTATGATTCAAAATCTAAATATTCCCAGAGTTGTCATAACTAATATGCAGAAATCCCTTAGCTCTGAGCTTTCCAGTAAATTTCCTGTATATAATGTCTTAAACTCCCAGCAATTAAACACCACATGCTGTTATAAATTTGGTTTTAATGTTCCTTCAAAGCAAGGTGAGGAGGAGGAGGAGGACAAAGAGAAGGAGGAGGAGAAGGAGGAGGAGGAGAAGGAGAAGGAGGAGGAGAAAGAGAAGGAGAAGAAGGGGAAGGGGAAGGGGAAAGGGAAGGGAAGGGGAAGGAGAAGGAGAAGGAGAAGGAGAAGAAGGAGAAGGAGAAGGAGAAGGAGAAGGAGAAGGAGAAGGAGAAGGAGAAGGAGAAGGAGAAGGAGAAGGAGAAGGAGAAGGAGGGAGGGTGTCTGATTTTAACTATTGAGGTTTGTAGAGTTAAGAGGAAGGATTGGACTAATCTGGCCCTGGGTCTTTGCACAGTGGAGGCCAGCCTAGTTTAGCAGCAGCATTGGCTTTACTGCGCCATGAGATAGCAGCAGTTAAGCCAGCAATAGCAGAAATACCCAAGGAGCTGTGCTTCGGAGCAGGACTTGGACTCGGGGAGATTGGTGAAAGAAAGGTGTTCCTGTGCTCAGCTGAGTCTGCTTACCCCTGAGAGCAGTGTTAGAGGTGAGCACAGTTTGTGGGGTGGACAAGAATGCTGAACCGTAATGACTTGAAGTTCTGGGGTTAGCCAGGCTCCTGGAGTGCTGGTTTGGATGCTTCGTTTGGATAGTTGACTTTGATACTTTCCAGGACAAGCTTTGGGCCAGGAACACTTCAGCAGCTTTTGACTGACACACAGGCTCTGTGCGTACCTCCACGTATCACACTGCTGCAGGCAGAAATACTGGGCAGTATCGCAGATGTCTGAATGGCAAAAAACAAAGTTAAAATGGCTCTGCACCGAAATTAATAAACATAGCAGGAGACCGCTTGGCTCCAATACTTCATGCTGGCTGATGTTTTTAAGCTGCCACTTAAAACTAAGCAGAAGTGTAGCCATTAAGGACAAATTCTCCCTTTGGACATATACAGACTACTTAGCAGAATCTGTGCTAATGGCTGAAATCCTATTTTACTATGATTTTTAAAAGAGTTTATCACATCCATAAAGTCAACATCTGGTTTGCTCTGCTATAAAAAACTCTGTAAGAGCTACTATTTCAGACAGCTACGGATTTGCTTTATTATTGGGTACTGCTTATCTTACAGCAAAGTATGACATTGCAGTTACTGCTGTACAGTAAACGTGGAAATCCACAGTTTAGTGGCGTTTAAGCTGGGATTCATCCCACATAATGTTAAGCACTTGTCCAGGTTTCCTGAAATGGAAAAGGCTTGCTCTTGGCTCCTGCTGTAGTCTTCCAGCAGATCTTAGGTGGCCTGAATAGACTGAGAGTGCCTTTGTCGTGTTCTTCTGTGCAGCCCTGTGGCATGGCTCACTCTCAGGGTGTGCCTGTCATTCTCCAGTCTCTGTAGAAGGTCCCTCAGGCAAGTTACTCCTCCCATAGGTGCTTTGGAAATGTACCTAAGGAAAGGTGGAGTGAATCTGAGCCTTACAGCAGCCCCACCGCAACAGTCCGTTTGTGGTGAGCTTCATCTCACTGATCGTTGGTCATGTAAAAGTGAAGATTGTCTAAGATGGGCATATTCACATTTAGTGGGCTGCCACAGGTACATCCTGTGTATAAGAGGATAAGATATCTTATGTATAAGATAGTATAAGAGGCAGTTCCTCTTACTGGTGCCAAACACACATCATGACAGGTGTATCTTTGCCCCTTGAAGATGCTTGTCTCCCTGCAGTGACTGAACAGGACATTCCCTGGACAATTGGTTTGAACTGGACCGCCAACTTTTAGATAACAAACGTGACGATAAATGCACCCTGGATGAACAGATAAAGGTACCTTTGGAATGTTTAGGGAGACATTACTACTGATAGCACTGGGTGCAGACTTACATTTTAGGAAGAGATCTGCATGACAGGCATCCAAAATGTTGTAACTGAGGAAGACTGCCCAATGTTGAAGGGGACTGTTCTTATATCAGCTTTATTTTCTTCAGCTAGGTCTTGATCTACCAGAAAAGACATGTAAGTACAGAAGAGAACTTTCATATTTTGGGTTTGCTAACATATTTTTTAAGCACGCCTTTAAGAAAAATTATACCTTTACAGCTTGTTTCCTATGGCATTTTTTTGTATCTTACGTTTTGGTTGTTTCCTTGTTTTCCTAGGACAGTGCAACACAACTTTTAAGATAATCATTGACAATAAATTAATATCTGACTCCAGCTCAGATGATTCCTAAAACCATACTGTGAGAGTATGTCACATCATAGAAGAATTTTGCCCACAACATGATATTATATCGCTGAGATTCTTTTTCACATATAGCAGAAACAGAGCACTCGGAAGACATGAGACAGAAAGGATTTAATGGAAGAAAATGCAGCAGACTCCTTTTACAGAAAATTGCAGGTTTTTAAAGGTGACCAGCAGAGAATTTTTTAAACGTTGTTTGTATCCTGTTTGTGTTTCCTTACAATGTGCAAAGAAAGTTTGAAATGTGTTATTTTTCTTGAAGCCAGTAACAATTTCGAAAAGGAAGTGTCTTTTCAAAGAGTAAATTTCGTGCCTGCTAGGGAAAACATAACAGCTGTGAGAAACACATACCTGGCTCCGAAACCCTCTTCATGCCGGCAGTTTGTACTTCCAGCTCTCTCATCAGTTTAACCACAACCATTCAAGTACGCTTGTTCAGAGGCAGGGGCCCTTATACCTATGTGTGTGTGTGTCTAAAAAATAGGCTACTATTTTGCAGCATGAACAAGAATGAAGAGAAATAGTTTTCACTAAGCATCTACCTATTATTCATAGAACTCAACTTTGGGAAACGAATTCCTATCCAAGGCTCTACCTGCATGTCCTGGGCCTGTGTTGTGCGAAGAGAAGCGGAGATGGGAGAGAAGAGGGCAGAGCAACACGTAACACCCGTCTGGGCTGTGCTCCTGAGGAGTGCACATGTGCCATGGTGACATCACCTGCTCACTGGACAAGCGTCCTGGGAATTGTGGACCACTGCTGTAGGCTTATTGACGGGACCTTCGGTAGTGATTGAGTTCAAGTCCCATCAGAGAGGTTCAATGCATTTTCTTCAGTAGTGCTGCTCCCAGACATGAGTCAAATCACCCGAAGAATAAAATTACATCTAAATTAACCTCTCTCCATCACCTATTTCTTTTGAAAGTCTTCACCGAGAAGGCTTTTCTTCTCACGGCTAAAACATTGGAGGATTATTATTGTTTGGAGTTCATTTTATTGTTGAGATTCCTATGTAATCTACTGATCAAAGAAGCGACAAATATCACAAAAGCTGAAAACACACAGTCTTTTCTGCTCCCCGGGGCACCCATCCAAAATGATTTTGCCTCTGGAGATAAGAAAGATAAGAAATATGTAACAGATACACTGATTTATTTTCTTCTGTGCTAAAGCTGAGGTCTGGCAATTCAAACACAGAGGCTGGAGGCTCAGTTCTCTATTGTATCAGTTTTACACTGGAATAAAACTGATACAGTGGAGTAAAGGAGTAGACCCAGCATACATCAAGTATGTCAGACTGGTGCCAGGGGTCTCAGGAATGTTTTAGTCATTCCTGATGAAAGAAATTGTAGGGAACCCCTGTAGAGCTGAAATAAGATGGCAGCTATTTAATGTTGAAGATTATGATAATGTTAGAGATTAATGTCAGAGCTTATGCTTTAAATCCTTGCGTAGTAGGACAAGGTTGTTTTTAAAACTTCTTTGGTCAGTGCGTGGCTGTGCGGCACCACAGTGAGATTGTCTTCATCCCCACAGTGCCTTCGCCCCCGTGGCGTGCACGTCGCACACTACTAGCTCTACCCTGCCTCTTCCCAGGAATAAATGACCTTCTCTGTGGTGAACCTCAGCTTCATGACTCTCTGGATCCCAAGCTTGGCTAGTACATGGTGCCTCTGTGTATGGTATACTATGCCGACTAGGGATGGTGGGGGGAAAAGCCACACCGATAGCCACCTGTGTCCACTGAGCTGTCACAGCTCTGAAGGAGAGTTTTGTGTAAAACCATTTGAACTCTGCTTGCAGAAGGTGTGTGTCTGGCATTTGCTGTCCTCCCGCTAGAGGACTCTGTTGGTATGACTAAACTGACACAAGGGTTTCAGTTGTGATGGGCGACAACTGTGAGTGGGAGGGGTGATTCTAATTTATCCCCTAAACAGCAGCATCAAGATCATTAGATGCTGGTACCACTGCTCTGCCTGGTCCTTCCTCCTGGCCTCAAGGCCTTCTAGGGGTATTGCAGTGTCTGTCTGTCTGTCTGTCTGTCTGGGGCGCTGGAGCTACCTCCTCCTTCTCCTCCCTCCCCAGTGGGGCTCTGGTGAGAACTGCACTGGGGTGATGTCTCCACTACTCTGGTGAAGGGGGACAGGGGGAGGAAGGGGAGCCACCTTGCAGGCTGAAATCTCCCTGGGGCAGCTCCAAACCCCAGCCAGGTCAGCTCAGTTTGAAGAAAGGGTTAGTAATAGGAAAGAAATTATAAGCATGAAGTTCAAATTTGTAGGTCCCACAAAACTTATGATGCTAAAAATAAGTACATCCATTTTTTTTTTTTAATGCGTATAATTAGACTTAAATAGGATTCTAGCAGTTTTAAAATAAATGAAATGTAAATCCCCAAATCCTGAGTTCAATTTGTTCTCCCTGGGTTTATTTCTTCTCATTTATGAAATGATCATGTACAGAGTTTTGTCACTTAGCTGCTAGTTAAAGGTGCCAGCATAAGGAAGTTGAAGAATG
Source organism: Chionis minor (assembly GCA_013398295.1). Taxonomy (NCBI): domain Eukaryota; kingdom Metazoa; phylum Chordata; class Aves; order Charadriiformes; family Chionidae; genus Chionis; species Chionis minor. The sequence continues at coordinate 169,383 of VZSF01001908.1, read as the reverse complement.
AAATCCTACGATGATTCACAGAACAAATACAATGTAAGTTGCAAAATTGCAGGTTACCACGCAGCATCAGTACAGCTGCCCTAGTAATAGTCTGAGTAAGAAAACGTGTCAGCCTTGTAGCCATGTGGTTCTTAGCTCCTGAAGAGCCACTACCACACACGCCGTTGGCTACATGGTCAAACATTGTGCATATTCATGCAAGAATAAACAAACAAGGACTTGCAATTGGACCACACCTGATTTTCTACCAAACAGCCAACCATTATTAAAAAATACCAGTCATTAAAACACAACCTGGAGTTGTCCTGGTGCCCAGGATATCGTTCAGCTGTGATGCCTACTGTCTGAATCATGGGAAAAACTACAGGTTTGTGAGTTGTATGCAATGCATCTTCTCTCTACATTTCTGATATGTCTAAGGATGCCATGTATTTTCACCAGTCATATATACTTTTGGTTTTCAAGCATTTTGTGCCAAATCTCATCTGCCAGATTTTATCATCCTTTTACACTTCCTTTAACTTTTCTAGAGTGAAGATTTCAAAAGCAAGTTAGAAGATCTGTCAACATCTACATGAAAGACAAGAGTAGGGAAATTATATCTTTCTGTATTTCTCCCTAGGACAGACTAATACAAATGAGATAAATATTTTCTGGAAAGAGCTTCTGGGTCTCTTTCCGACTAGAAGTTTTAGCAGAGTTCTTGCCTTTTATTAGATATAAGTAGACCTGAGTTGTGAGAAATTCACATGCTACTAATCTTCAGATGTATCTATGTGTAGATTTGCATAGATTCTCTGAAGTTATTGTCAATCCAGCTTCCTAACGAGGCTAGGCAGACTCTGTACTTAAGCCATAAAAAATATGTAATCTTTGAAAAAAACCACAACTGAAAGCATCCTCCTACCATGCCATTTTTAAACAGAAAGCTGACTGCTGTGTTGCTGATTTTGTGTGGCATAAAAAATTCATTTCCAAAGCAGATGAAGTTCAGTCTTTTGGTTTGTGTCATTTAACGGGTGATCGCTTTTTAAAAATTTATTGCTTGTTTAACATCTTTACAAAGATCAGGCTGCAAGAGGTCCTGCAGAAGAAGTAAGTTACTGCCCTACTAAATGAACGTAATTATGCTAAGGCATACAATGGCAGGTGGCCTTTTTTTAAAAGCATTTTTTATTTTATATCATTTACTACTTGGTACTCTTCTGCACAAGGAAGAAGGAACAATATATTTAGAAATCTCTTACAATTTCTTTTTCTTGTCCTGTTGCAGGGAAGTTAGGTGTCATCTGCGAGGATATATTTCTTGTCAGTTATAGGGAGAGCGCCCTAGCATTTTCAATGTTGGCTACATAAAGTCACTTTTATATTTCAGATTAAGACATGAGCCAGCCTGACAACCTTAGTCAGTGGTTTACAGTAGGTCAACAACTTATTCTGTGCTCAAGTAATGCGATGCTGTTAGCACGGCTAATGCTCCACCACATATGATGAGGACGTGACAAACGGCAGCTGTGCACTATGCTGGCATTGAAGCGATGGATATTTTGGTGTCTGAGGCAAACTTACTGAATTTGCAAGGGGTCTGTAGCCTTCACAGCAATACGAGTATAGCACCAGAATACCAGTACAGCACACTACATGACTGTTGCACCTCGCCTTGGAACCAGGGCATAAATAGTTGGTGCCAAGGTGCGAGCAGAGCCTGTCTCATCAGCAGCTCTTCTGAGCAACATAAATTGTTTGGCAAGCCACAAGTAGTTTGGATATTGGGAGCTGGCCTCCTTTGCCATGATTATTTAATGACTGGAAAGCTACAAAAGATCCATGCTGACTTCCTAAACTAATCATCTAGGCACAAGTTCGCCTCTCACACCATCTCAGGTAAATCGATCTTCTAGTTACTGAGAGAAATCAAAAGCAGCCTGCCTTGATACTGCACCCTCAGGGCTGGTGTGGCCTCAGTAGTCCCCATAGTCTCCTCTGAAAAGGAAAGGCTGAAAATAGGGGTCCCCACAGATTTTTATTCTGTAATTCACAGTGCCTATAAATGTATTAATCAACCCTAATGATTCTCCAAAATATTTTCACCTCAACGCTAATGGCTAGATTGCCCCATAACTCAGGCAGGTTTTATGATATTTTGTCTAGTTCTATTGTACTTTCAGTGGCTGGAAAGCTTCCATGTAAGTTAATCTCTTGTCTCTCCTTCAGCAAACGAGGTCAACTATAGCATCAGTTTAATATATGGCACTACATCTATCGAGACTTCTGGGTCTTGCAGTTGCAGCAGACGGTTTCAAAGTGTGCAATCCTTTGCTAATATTAAATAGCAAAATCCCCTTAAAGACAATTAAAACCACTTTGATTTTTCTACCTCCTCTGTTTGTCTCTCAGTTAAATGCAGCCTCCCCTTGCTTTCTGTTGCCCTTGGAGGGTAAGAATTCTTTGTCATTACTTCTCTGTGCCCTGTGTGACATAGTCCTACTGCCCCTTGTCCTCTTATTCCTCAGCCATTTCTCTGCTGCTCTGCCTCCGTTCTCTGGCTTCTTTTGGTCATCCTGGAGACATGGTTGCACTTTCCACCCCGAGCTTTTCCCAAACCTAATTAGACTTCCAATCATTCATTCCCAGCTAGAGTTTATCAGACTTTCTTTACTATCTAGTTTTAGCATGTGCTGAGACCCCTTTCACGGATGTTCTTTCCTAGCCCAGCCAGAGGGCTTCTTTCCATCGAGATCCTCCTTAATGCGGCTTTCAGGATGACTGGCACTTCTCCACATCTTCTTCTTTTCCACCTTATCCTTTAGCAAGTCTGCGCTCTCTGCTTTCTACTTTTACCTCAAACACTATTCTCTTAGCACCTCCTCTGGTAGATCCTCCCACTCTCTCTCCACTATCTGTTGGCACCCTTCAAAGTTTCACCCTCAGTCCTCCTCCTTTTATCTTTACAGTCTCTATTTTGACTAACTCATCCTCCCCAACAGTTTCTGTTACTTACAGGGTTTTTTTCCCCCATTGTGCATTTTTGCCTCCATCATACCTTCTTTGATTTTACCGTGCCATCTCAAACTCCCTTCAGATGAGACTTTCTTAGCTGTCCCAAGGATGCTCTTTTCTCCTTTGTTTGCTCAGTTAGAATTTTACCATCCTCCTTTTCTTGTAGCCTTAATGTCACCTTTAATTTCTCATTCTCCCTTTGCCTCTCCATCTACACACATATTAAGTCAAATAATTGTATTCCATGTGATATTAGCAAGCCAATCCATGGCAATTTATCTTCATTGCTAAGCTACTTGTCCATTTCTGCCCTCATTTCCAACCATCCTTTTGCTGTTATCTAAAACTAATTTGCTAAACTCATCTTCACCTTCTCTTTTATAACCATGTCTTCCTCCAATCTGAATCATTTCACCTTCTTTGTGAATATTTATCTGTAACCCTTTTGAATCACAGAATCGTCTAGGTTGGAAGAGATCTTTAAGATCATAGAGTTCAACCATTAACCTAACACTGCCCAACCCACCACTAAACCATGTCCCTCTGCAGCACGTCTACCCGTCTTTTAAATACCTCCAGGGATGGTGATTCCACTACTTCCCTGGGCAGCCTGTTCAAACGTTTGATGACCCTTTTGGTGAAGAATTTTTTCCTAATGTCCAATCTAAACCTCCCTTGGTGCAACTTGTGGCCATTTCCTCTTGTCCTGTCGTTTGTTACTTGGGAGAAGAGATGGACCCCCACCTCTCTACAACCTCCTCTCAATGCCTTGGATCCTCTGTCCCCCCAAGAACCTCTCTGAATTTACCTACAAACCACCACACCCCCACCCCCCCCCAGCTTTTTTGACTCCCAAGGTCTTCATTTCATTGCTCTTTCTGTCCAGGCTGCTTGTCATTTGGGGAGCAGTCAATATTCTGCGTCCTGTTTCTTCATCCTATCGCTGACATTAGCAGACAGATTAATGACCTTAATGCTGTCGTGATGCACATGCCCCGACACCAGCACATACATACTAGAGGGACTACAGGTATATGCAATGGGGTGAGGCTTCTGAACTGAACTTACTATGTCCCTTTAATTAACGTTTATTTACATTGCTTTCCAAATCTCCCCTCAGTGCTAGTGCTCTGCAATTAGTATCCTTTTGTCTCACCAGCCCCTGAGATGGGGAGCAAAAGGGTAACAGGGAGACATTTTTTCTGTGTTTCCTATATGAATCTTGTTGGATGAAGCGATAGTCTTGTTCCTGTGTGTGAACAAATAAGCACTCCCCTGCAGAAACCAGCTGGGAACATTAAAATAGTGCAAGGGGAACATGTAGCCAGCCTTTTAGCCCTGAAATAAGCAGTGTAACAAGTAATGTCTTTGTCTTTTTATGTACTGTTTTATAGGATTGTCCTTTTTTTTATCTTACGGCAATAATGTTCACAGCATTCTGCCAAAATTGGCTTTTGCAGTTATTAAAATGCTGAGGTGTTTACTCTCAAATTCTATGTTGCAGCATTTTTTTTTTTTCTCTCGGGCACCAATCTTTAAAGAGACCTGTCAACAAAACTCAGTGGTACTGACTTGATTCTGTCTCTAATTCTAATTGCTCAAGTTGGTGTAATGTCCTCCTACAGACAAAGCTTCAACTGCATTTTTAAGGCCGGTGTGAACTAGCACCTTTGGTAAGTGTCACCCTGGCAGCCTCGGAGAATGAAGTTGAGGTTATTACCACGGAATATGCACAGTGCAGATTTCCTGCTAATTGTCTTACCTCAGTCTGACTGGCAAATGCTGCCACCAGAGGCTAATGCAATAATCATTGGATTTGCTGCTGATTGCCAACCAGGCTGTCAACAGGTAACTTTTTTGATATAGACACCAGTATGCTTTAAACTAGGCAACTAGGCATTGGACTCACTTCTTGTAGGACATCAAGTAACCAGCAAATGATAATTTCCATTAATGATTAGCCCGTTCTGGAATTTAATTGGGGAACTTCAGTGGAAGAACACTGTTACGTGAGCTCTCTGGCTGTATGATGTCTCCATCCTCAACTGCATGAATTTTGCTATCCTTTAAATATTTCCAGAATCATATTTGATTTGCTTATGGGACTGCGTTTTACACAGCAAGTTGACATAGCGTAAGCGGATTATTGATACATTTTCGTAACTTGTAACTAAACGACTATATAAAATGACAGTGAAAGAAAAATTGAATAATGTAGTATTAGCAAGATGCCTCCCACCTACCAGCCTGCAATAATTGAAATACTTTTCTTTCACATTTGGGGGGGAAATACCTTCTATTTCTCTGGATTTACATTGAAAATTTAAATAGCCATTTCGTGTTTTGTGTCTGTAAAATGCCTAGTACGACCCAGCAGGATTATAGCCCAGCAAAATTCCATAGAGTAAAAATAACCAGTGATTGAAATTTACTGGAGAGCAGACAATGGAAATTGTTCACATTCGAGTGGGAAAAGTTCACCCAATTTTTAAATTTATCATATGCACCAATGTTAATTACATTTTTAACCGCCTGAAGTCTGCAAATTTTAAGAGCACAAAAGAAACTATAGTAACCTGTTAGACACTTGTCCTTTGCTTAGACTTTTCTTTGGCATCCTCGTTAAGTGAGTGCTAATAGAAAGGCTGACAGCACAAGTGCATTTCTGATGCAAAACACCGAGGACAGGATGAACGGTCAAACCTTTAAGAAAAGAATGGGGCCTTTTTGTTGTGGAAATGAAGCTGCGATAATGTTCCCAGACTATAAACTGGCAGTCTGGAATGGCAAAAACCATAGGAGCTTTTTCAAATTCTTTATCAATGTCAGCAGATTTATTTTTTTTTCTTCCTGTTGGGGTTTTAGCTAAGACAAATGTGAAAATTTATGTGAAGAGTTTGTTACTGTATATAGTTCTAAGCAACAGGGCTGGAGACCATAAAGGCAAACATTTTATTGTCCATTCACCAGCCAATTAAAACTGTTAATGAGAGAAAAATTCTGTGGACTGAGGTGTTCTGTTTCCAGAAATTAAACCGCATTCAAAAATGAAAAAGTCATCTGTGGACAGGAATACTTAGTAATCTTTACATGACTCCCCACTTATATCTGCTTTACTCGGAAATGAAAGAGTGCGTGAGAACAGCCTGTAGCACTGTCCATCTAAGAATTTTGGTAATTTAATGCCACCATTATTATTAATATGTGTATTATATTTCTAGCAGTAGATGTCATGAGTGACCTCTGCGAGCCCAGGACACCTGGGGTATGTTGCTGGCCTCTTTCCCTGTCCTTGTAGCAGCCTGCCTCTCTCCTGCCTCCCCCACAGAGCATCCTCCCTTCTTCCCCCGTCCCTTACAGGCATCTTCTTTGTGTTGTCTCCAGCTATGGGGATGAAGGATGTAAAGTTTCCAGATAGGGGAACCAGCTCGGGAGATACAGGCTGCCACCAATATTTATTAGAACATATTTTATGAATTAAGCTGTTATTAACAATAGAATCAAGCTGTTACAGGTGCGTATCGGTACCGTCTGTTCTATTATCACCCCCAGTCCTTCATTTTACCCGGTTAGAGCAGCAGTGGGGAGGCCAACCCTGGGTGTTTGCTGAGAAGCAGAGGGCCATGCTGGTGCACCAGTGTTTTTTAGGAAGGTGTTCAGAAGTCCCTTCCTTCCCCAGGTGTATATAAATCCTATAGCCGGTGCTCTGTGTCTGCATATAGCAGCTGCCATCTCCTTGGCTATGGCCTGAGTTATAACACCCAGTTTTGATGCTCTTGTGTGCTAATGGCCTTGGACACACTGCAGACCGTTGGTGTTCTGAGTTTATCAGCGATCTTAGATTCAACAGGACCACGAGTCTCCAGAGCTTACCGTCTTTTGGGGAGACTTTTATAGAATAATAGAATGGTTTAGATTGGAAGGGACCGTCTATCATCTTGTTCCAACCTCCCTGCCACGGGCAAGGACACCTTCCACTAGACCAGGTTGCTCAAAGCCCCATCCAACCTGTGGGGTCTCCACAGCTTCCCTGGGCAACCTGTTCCAGTGTCTCACCACCCTCATAGTGAAAAATTTCTTCCTGATATTCAAACTAAATGTCCCCTCTTCCACTTTGAAGCAACTCCTTCTCCTATCATTACATGTCCTTGTAAAAAGTCCCTCTCCAGCTTTCTTGTAGGCCCCCTTCAGATACTGGAAGGCTGCTATAATGTCTCCCTGGAGCCTTCTCTTCTCCAGCAACAACCCCAACTCTCTCAGCCTGTCCTCACAGGAGAGGTGCTAGCCCTCTGATCATCCTCATGGCCCTCCTCTGGACTCGCTCCAACAGGTCCATGTCCTTCTTATGCTGGGGGCCCCAGAACTGGACACAGTTTTCCAGGTGGGGTCCCACCAGAGCAGAGCAGAGGGGCAGAATCCCCTCCCTCGCCCTGCTGGCCACGCTGCTTTTGATGCAGCTCAGGATGAGCTGCAGATCGCCAGCTCATGTTGAGTTTCTCATCCACCTGTACCCCCAAGTCCTTCTCCTCAGGGCTGCTCTTGACCCATTCTCCGCCCAGCCTCTATTTGTGCTTGGGATTGCCCTGAGCCATGTATACCTGGCCTTGTGGAACTTCATGATGTTGGCACAGGGCCAACTCTCAAGCCTGTCCAGGTCCCTCTGGATGGCATCCCTTCCCGCCAGTGTGTCGACTGCTCCACACAGCTTGATGTCGCCTGCAAGCTTGCTGAGAGTGCACTCAGTCCCACTGCCCATCTTGCCAACAATACCTTTTGCTGTGTACTTTCTGTCTTGCTGTTTTCTGGTGCCTCTTGCTGTATGCACACAGGTGTGTATTTATAGAGACCGTTCACACAAATTCACCGAGAAGAGTGGCTTGGGACAAGGATCAATAAAGAGTAAGCATCCCCTCCCATGTCCCCTACAGCATAAGGTGGATGCTCTGTTTGTACCATCCCTGTAGACAATTCCTATAGAGCGATAAGTTATGCTGCATATTGCATCATGGCTGAGGCATTGAAAGCATCTTCGCCAGGTCAGCACAGACCTTCGTGCACCTCAGAGAGGCCTGGTGACTGCCTGTACAAATGTCCTCATTAATGAGATACATCATTTAAAGCTAGCACAGACATCTCTATCCTGTACTGCTACTTTCACTGTACGCACACAGTCAGAGAAAGCATTTTCCCTGAAGACCACAGGATTATAGCCAGTACATAATAAAGACAAATGGCAAAATGGATATAAAGGAGGACAGAAATACACTGAAGGTCTCCTAACGCAGCCTGCAACATGACCCTACGGATCATGCTGCAGTGAATCAAGCCTACCCATTTTCTTAATGTTCTGATTATTGCTTTTTTTTCCTTCAAAAAATAAAACAGACCCACAAGATATAATCAAGAAGTCAATGACAGATCTGGGCAAAAAGCCCAGAAATGCCTTGTGCCCAGTTGCTTGCCCTCTGCATTAAAAATTCTTTAATCTTTTTCATTTCTTTCTTCTGAAATGAAAACTGCTCTTAAATTCAACATAACAGAAGCTTCATTGCTAAAAACTTCTGACTCAATTCAGCCCAGGCAAGGCACAGTCCCTACACAGAAGGTCTGAATTTGGTCTTTCCCCTTCCCCTTTGATGGGTTCTTTTTCCAGAAAGACCAGCGTACATCCGCCCCATGGAAAAGGAAATGCGAACTACAGATTTTTTAGCACTAATTATCCATCCAATCTTACCAGGTCTACTGAGGTGCTATCCATTCCTCTAAGTGTTTGAAGACAAGATCAAACCCCTTAGTGGTCAATAGGATGGAAATGTAACTAATTTGCACTTGTCTAATATTGTCAGTTGAAGGATGAACTAGCTCTTCATGCATTTTTGCACTGGAGACAGCCAAGAACTGATAAAAAATGCATTTTGCTAGAAATTTTACGCAAGCTTTCCAGGTACGGTAAGGCAAAAGAACAAAACCACCCAGAAATGCAGAAAAGACAGAAAAGCACCTCTCCCATACGGTAGCGATGCATGGCCGTTCTCTGAACCTGGGTTTTGGGGACTAAAATGAGCAGTGTAACAAACCCCTCTGTTCTCCCATCTCTGCCTGTAAGTAGTCATATTTTTCACTCACATCTGCATTTGTAACATTTTTGACCTAATCATCAAGTGATATATATGCAAGGAAGATAAAACACAACTTCGTCTCGCTGACCTTTCAGTCCCTTAACACATAAATTGTTTAACAAAACCTGCTGAATATTTTCTTATCTTCTGTCATCAGAAATTTCCCGCTCCGGATGGGACTCGGTGGGATGTTTAATATAGGCACTGTGTGGTGTGCTGATTGATGGGACACGCTGCAGCCCCAACAGCTCTCCGTGATTTAAAACAAAAAAAAAAAAGGCGAAAAAAAACCCCAAACCCAAACAACCCCCCCCCCAAACCACACAACATTGCACAAGAACACATTTTTGGAGCCACCTTTCCACCCCATGATGTCCTGGGCTTCCCTAGGGGCTGGTTTTCAGCAGAGGAAGGAGGGCTGGGTAAGGTCCCTCCCCAGTCACCAAGCAGCAGGTCCCCATCCCTGTCCCCCAGGGCCAGGGCTCCAACTCATTAACACTTCTGCTTAATCCTTCACATGAATTATGCAGAGGCGAGATGAGAGCAGAGGAACTGTACGCTGTAAATGTTGGTCTCCAGGGCCATATTCTGGTGCGGTATAAAACTGTCCAAGGCAAGCTGTAAATGAGGGAGGCCAAGTGTTGGAAGCAAACTGCTTGCAGTAGCGCCGTGTTTTGCATCAGCAGTCTTGAGTAAAATTAATCCATGTGGGGCTCTGTTACAATGCAGCAGTATGGGTTCTCCTACCCATATATTTTTTTTTAATTTATTTAAAAGGAGTTCAGATATCTGCACATCCCTGCAGCAAGCAGCTCTGGTGCGTGCTGTGGAACCACACTGGGGCTGCGCAGGTGGCTTCAGGGAATGGAAGAGAGGGACCGGATTTAGCAGCAAATGAAGTCTGACTGGAGCTGTGGCATCCCCACTGACTGTGCAGTTAGTTTAAGCTGTATCAAATTTTGTCCATCTCCTACTAGCAAAAATCATTATCAGGTGATGTTTTGACTTTAAGGTAGCTGGGCTGTTAAGAAAAGCTCAATCCTAGCCAGCAGATGCAGTCAGAAAACTGCTGAGATTACAAGAAGTCACTAATGCTAAATCAAATCATTCTGGTAATCACTTTAAGCTAATGGATGAGCTTATCACAGTACTTGTGAGCTAGGCAGAGAGCAGCTAGGATGAAAAAATACTGCCCAGGTGCAGAAGAGAGGTTTGATTAGAGTGGAAGCACCTGATGAAGATGCTCCTGTGCTGCTTCCTAGGTTTCAGCCCCTCAAACCAAGAGAATGCTCTGGAACCTCCGCATCAGGGACAGTTCAAACCAGGATTTCGAGGAGTTTGGTATGGGGTACACGCTGCAGCAAGGGCTTTTCACGCAGCAAACTCCAGTGCAGCGTGGTGAGGGTCCTGCGAGTCGCTCTGGACGTGCCGTGAGGGTCTTGCCAAGGCTCCTCTGCCAGCTCACACCTGAAGCGTGGTGGCCAGAGGCAGCTCTTGGTGTAAGGAGGTTGGCCTCTAGGCTGCTGGTGCTCATAAATGGAACTCTCCACAAGGTGATACTATGCCTGCTTTTTTCATGTATTATAAGTTTGCCTGGTGCTTTTTTTTTTTTTTTTAACAATCTGCTCCATGTAAAACATAGAAAGGAGTTAACACTGACTCTTTGAAAGTCATGTTTCTTCAGTAATGCTTCCACTACATCAGTGAATGCTACATCTCCAATATGTCTTTCTGCTCTTAACTTTCCTTTTAACAACATCCTGTGAAATTGAAATGTCCGTAGCATTGTCATGTTTAAAAAAGACTTTAAATTTAATTTGAAGCAATTATTCAAAGAAAAGTCCTAATAAAAAAAGTTATACACCCCAGTTAAACAATAATAATATTCAATATATTAAAATACTGACAATGCTTTATTCTCTGTCATAAAAAGAGAGTCAAGTAGCACCCCTTCTTGCAGTCAGTTTCATAAATCTACTTCAGAGAAAAGCATGTTCCAATTAAATATATGTAATTAAATATTTACAAGCAATTCATGACTTTGGGTCATTGAATTGTTAAGAACTAAATCCAAAACTGGGATTGTATATCCAGTGCATATATTTTATTAATTTTGCCTACAAATACTATATACTTTCAGAAAGCTGCTTTCAAAAGTTAGGATGGGAAAATGAAGACCGCAGAACTTGGGGAAAAGCAAAATCAGGACTATTTCGCCTTTAAAAGTTAGGGCTAGAATTTGCTTGCCCTGATTATGATATGTATGATACATTCTCACAAATTAATGTTCTTAGTGTTGCCAGCAGGTCAAGGGAGGTGATTCTAACCCTCTACTCAGTGCTGGTGAGGCTACACCACCCAGTACAAGAGAGACATGGATGTACTGGAGAGTCCAATGAAAGGCCATGGCAGTAATTCAGGGTCTGGAGCCTCTCTCCTATGAAGAAAGGCTGAGAGAGCTGGGATTGTTTAGCCTGGAGAAGGGGAGGCTCCTGGGGATCTTATCAATGTGCATAAGTACCTGAAAGGAGGGTGCAAAGAGGGTGGAGCCAGGCTCTTTTCAGTGATATCTATGACAGGATCAGAGGCAATGGGCATAAACTGGAGCACAGGAGGTTCCCTCTGACAGTGAAGAAACACTTTTTCACTGTGAGGGTAACCAAGCAGTGGCACAGGTTCCTCAGGGATGTCATGGAGTCTTCCACCTTGGAGAAACTAAAAAACATCTGGATGTGGCTCTGGGCAACCAGCTCGTGGTGGCCCTGCTTGAGGAGAGTGGTCAGACCAGATGACCTCCAGAGGTCCCTTCCAACCTCAATCATCTTGTGATTCTGTGAAAGGGACAGGAGCTGAATCAGTCACTCCTGTGTTCCCAAAGGACTAAAATAAATGAGTTTTCTCTGTTCTTCGTTCTTGCGGCCACATGCTAATCTCCGGTGACCCTTCTCACTGATGAAAGTGGTGGTCAGTTCAGGTGATGTCATGTGTTCACGTAGTTTTGGCCTTTCACACCATAGTCCTTGTTGCCCATGTCTTCCGCCTCAAACTCACTTGCAGGGAGACACCTCAAGATAACAGGGATGGCACAGTTAGAGCCCATCAGTCCAGCAGCACATCTCTTCCCAAGCGGCGATTTAGAAGGAACAATCTCAATCTTCCTATTTCCTAACTTGGAATGCTCAGTTTTACAAGACAACATATTCTTCTAACATTTTAAAAATGTCTTTAGAAATGTAAGTAGATTACCACATCTAATTCCATTTAGTAGATCCACAAAGGACAGTCAATAGCACTGATTTAAAGACATTTAGTTACGCAGCCCAGACATCCACTAGAGGAATTCGAGAAGTAGCTGGTGACACTTATACAGACCAGTCACCCAGCAAAGGTTTGAAGGACACCTTGGAGGCTGCCCAGGTCAGCGTGTTAATCATAGGGCAGTAACGCAGGTCATGAACCGTGGGTCAGTTCTTGGTTCTTGGGGTGAATCTTACTCTGACTTTTACAGATAGGCAGGGAGTGCATTTGGGCCATTAGGTTAGCAGTTTCGCAATGTGGACTCGTTTCTGTTGGAATACACGGTACTGAGTGAATTCTTTCCAATAGAGGCAGAAAGGAGCTGGCTTCTGCAGTTCTGCACCGGCTCCCTGTGATCCACCCAGGAGCGGTGTGGGCTGGCACAACCCAGCAGGTCAGGACAGCAGGATTGGGATCGGCTTCAGGAAGCTCAGGGAAGTGCACTTTGCACTGGAGCAGCACAGAACCAGCAAATTCCTTAGAGCTAAGAAGGTTTCCTCTCTGCCCCCAGTTTAACTGTTTATTTTTCCCTGGTCAAAGGGTGATTTCTGCAGAGAAAATATGCTCAGAGTCATGCATCTTTTCCTGATGGAATGCTTACTATACCTGTTCAGGAGGTACGAAGCGTGCTCAGTGCGAATGGGATGCCCAGTGGTACTTTCAGCAAACATCCATTAAGTTCTGCCAATCAGAACTTAAGTTCTGCCAATCTGTGTGCAAATGTGTTATATATTTAAATAAATATTTTAATTTATTTTATTTTAAAATAAGTATATTTAAAATGGATATATAGAAATGTATATAGAAAAAATATGTAGTATGTATAAATATAAAATACCTGTATTTTAGAATTTAGTCATTTGCCCAAAGTAGGGGTTTTTTCACAGTCACAGCACAAATTTTGCTAAGTTGCATTTCCCTACTGCTGTATGTAAACATAAAGAATGCGCTAAAAAAACCATCTAAAATATTAGTTCAAGCTCTTGCACAGTTATTGACATTTTTCCCCCCGTACTTCTCAGAAACAGCTGAACTGGCTGTATCAAAACCTAAAAATCAAAACAAAAACATAACCAGTTGAGTAAAGAAGGAAAATGTAGTTAAATTTGGCAAAATGTAAGCCACTTAAAACAAGAACTTCATGGGAGAACATTAGACAGCTGGAATTACCAGGATCACCTATCACTGATCATTTAATAGGGTTAAAATGGAAATTGGTGTTGAGTATCATGAAATCAGATTATGGTTTCATTTTGCATTTATAGGAAACATCTGGGAATGCTGGAATTTATTCATACTTTGTGCCTCTTAACTCTTGTACCTCATCCTTGAAGTTTCTGAGACTCATAGTAGTCGGCAACTTTTATCCTTGCAACAGAATGCCTGCCTACACCTAAATCAACCTGAATTTACTAAGAAATTAAAGGCAGGCAATAATCCCTAGGAAACGTCCAGCATTTTCTGTGACATTTACTTCTCTTTTAACAGCTTTGCATGATAGGCAAGATGTATTCTTATTGATAATAAAAAACATTAAAGAAAATAGAGACTGATAGGAAAAGTAGACGTTTAGGGACAAAACTTTCATAGAGGTGGAAGAATTAATTTTAGAAGGTTTTACAACCTGATGGGCGGGCTAGAGGTGCTTTAACAAAAGTGGTATCATTTAAACTTAAATCCTGTCTCTAAATTATGGCCACACAAATATTTAAATTAGAATAGCCACTAGATGAGTAGAGAAGCAGACTTCCAGATATGCATGTTTATGTCTCTCTCTGTCTGCAGATGTTGCATATTTGGCAGGTACATTCAGTTAAATCTTATGCTCCAGGACATATAAAAAGAGGAAAAAGGGAGCCATCCCGCAAGATGCTGGGTACTGCGTCTCTGTTTATTGCCACACTAAAACAACTGCCTGCGGTCATAGCTGATGGGTCTCGTGTGACGTGTTTGTAGCTGGAAAGCCCGTAGCATAAGTGACTTGCTGGGCTTGGTTCAGAGATCAACGGTTCACAAGATTAAGTCTGTATTAATTCACCCACTTGCATATGATGGTATATTTCAGCTTTCCAATTGTTCACTTCTTGATCCTAATTAATTTTACTTCCTTTTCAAATTATTTAGGTAGCTAATCAATCTACATCCAGTGGTTGCTTCTTCCAGGAAGGATTATTTTGGCTGCCCTGTAGCGAGCAAGAAGGCTGTATCACTTGAAAACTCTATGAGAAGTGTCTATTTTTCTGATGAGTTTTATGGCAATTACCTTTATGTTTCCACCCAAATGTATCTATCTGTCCTTAAAAAGTCATGCTGTAATTCAGTTTGATAGTTATCTTCTGCTAATAAAAATCTTTTCCTCCACGTCTTTAGCTGGAGGTGCACTCCTCGAGTCATCAGCTTGCCAGGGCTCGCCTGGATTTAAACACAGAAATGCACACTGAGAAATGAAAATGAACCGTCAGCAGCTTTTGCATCCAAAGTGCTGAACTTTGCCGTGAGCCCAGAATAACAAACGGTGTTTCAAGACATAGACGCTGCAGATGAAATACACGTTCCATAAATGGTTCTGACAACAACATTATGGATAAGCTGCACAAGCTTCTTGATCCAATTTGGTAGCAGAACATGGCAGTGTTTGATATTACAGACATATTTTAGCAAGGGTGTAGGGGAAAGTAATGTTTATATTCAGTTTGCAGTTTCACTTGTTTTTCAGGGAGAAGACTTTCCTTTTTAAAAGAAGTTTCCAAAATGTATGCACGTATAGGAAAGGGTCCTTGTCTCATTCTCCAGCTATTCTTCATACATATAATTTTGCACAATTTTTAGTTCTTTAAATATTTCACTGGGATATGTGCCACTTCAGGTGTTCATTAGTATAAATGTTCTTTCCTGAAAATGAGAATTTTTAACTGTGCCTTGGATTTAATGCTTTGCAAGTTGCTTTTTTTAAAGAAAAACAAGCTACGTTAGTACCATGCAACGTTTTAACTTTCATGCCTAGATTCAAATAGCTAAAGGATCTGAGCGTGATTCATAAATGTGGAACTGTCTAGGCAATAAAAATCAGTACATACAAAATGTATGTAACTGTAAAATTTAACATTTAGCCATAAAAACTAATGTCTACAGGCAGAGAAGAAGCTGACTTATTAACCCTTTTCTTGCATACAGGACTTTTTAAGAGGTTTGTGGAATAGGCAAATTTTATATTCATTTTGGTAAACGTGCTGAGGAAAGACCTCATTGTATTCTCCAGGAATAAAATCTATTGGAAACTCTATTGACTTATCAGAGAGGAAAACCAGGATGGGCAGTTTGGCCCTTGGAGTTCGTACGTGCTCCCACGCTTCTGGGATCCTTTTTCAGGTCTCCGGGCTTTTGTAGAGGTCCAGGAAAGCTGCACCTTATGATCCAGTACTTGGGTTGCACGTCAGAGGAAAACCAAGTGAAAACAAGGAAACCAACTGGTTTTGCCTCACCTCGCCTTGCCTGCCCCTCTATGGAGGTGGCTGAAGGAAGCAGAGAAGCAGAACAGTTTGTATTCTGCGACGGTTACGCTTCTGCATTCCCTCTTTAAACGAACGCCATGGTTTTGATGGGAGAAGCTAACAAGCAATTTACTTAAATGGGTACGTATTCAGGGACCAATTTGTTTCTGACTGATGGCGTTGTAGTCCACCATTGGCTTCAAAGCAAGCTAGATGAGTATTACTCAGTGAGAGTAATATTGCATCTCCTTCTATATGTTGCAATTAAAGTACTAGAAGTATTACACAGCTCCCTGGAGTAGCTTTACTCTGTAACGCAGCTTTTGTCTTTGCAAAAGGTTTCACTGTAAAATAAACTGGAAGGCATATCAGTCTATCTTCCATTATAAAAAAAACGGCTGTTGATCCTGACTTCATATGAAAATCACCATCAAAAAGGAGAGCAGGGAAAATTTGTTTCTTTTTATAGGAGAAACTGAAAAAAAAAAAAAAAAAAAAGTAATCCAAATGGTTGAAAACTGAGAATGACAGGTCTTTAGAAAGGCGGATATCATGATAATAAAAATGGTGAAGATCGGACGGCAAAATTAACATAATAAAGAAAAGCTAATGTTATAGTCTGTATGGTCGAACATTTTAATATGTCAGAGGATGATAGACTTCCAAATTTTCATTAGGGAATTTGAAATGGGATGTTCATCCTGGTCTCGGATTTTAGTGGCTAGGATTTAAGAGGTGTTGAAGTCAACACTACAGACTATGGTCTCACTGTAGTGTAGTTGATTACATTCAATATAATGGCATTTGGGTGAGATGTTATTGCCTTTTACTACCCAAATATGATGTTTTCTGTAGAAGGAAAAATACTACTTAAATCAGGCATCTTTAAAACTAATGTATACATATTTTGCTAAATACTGTAGTGCTATATGCCTTTAATACTTCTGCATCTTAAATACCATATTCACATTAACAAAGGATTCTATGTAAGGAGGATTCACATATATAAAATATATGCAAAAGTATATGTAAAATATGTAAAAAACATGAAAAATCGTATGTTCTAAGGATGAGGGGATGCTGCGAATCATCAGTTTTGTGCACAGTGTAAATAGCTGCATTTAATGATCAGTGATTTTTTCTGTCATTTACTTTAAATAGACTCATATATTTCTTGAAAGCAATCTAATTAGGCCAAAAAAATAAATACAGATTCATCTTTTCTTTTCGTTGCTGACCTTGCCCTCTGCATAAGCAGTAATGCCATGGTTTTCAGGATGCTCAGATACACACAGAATCAAAGCAGTACCAAAGCAGTCTGAAAGTAGTTAACAACAAGTGCTTCAGCTTTCAGAGTTCAATAAACAGATTTTTATAACACTACTTTTTCTACCCTCCTGGATTACCTACTTGGCAGTTAACCTCAGCACTACTCCTCTTTCTTTTAAAACATTTGTTTAAAAAGGAACAGGGGAAAACCAGGGCGATGTGGCTCCCGCGCTGGCTGTCGGACGCAGCTTGCCTGGCTCTGCCCGAGAGCATCTCCCGAGCTGCTGAGCTGCAGGTGCCTCAGTCACCCTACCCCGGTGAAGGAGCCCCCTCCTGCTCTTCCTCTCTCTCTCTTTACCAGGTTCCCTCAGCCCATCGGGGGCTTTTTCAGTCCCGCCTTTGAGGGATGTGACTGCTGACATCCACCAAGAGACCACCCTGTTTCTGAACATTATTGCTTCCTAGCGGCAGGAGTTCTCTGCAGATAAGGATTTGAATCACCCAGCCCCCGCTGGCTGGCTAGCAAGAAATTACCAGCCCCTGGAGGAAAGCTGGTTTCAATCCCAACAACCTCGTGTTGAAAGACTTTAGCACTGTCTAGGTGTCCCAAGTCTGCCTGGCCTCTGCTGGCAGCCACCCCACTGCAGCCATGTCCGCAGAGGTATCTAGCAGGGACCTCTCCAATGGGGCTTGCTTCCAGCCTAGCTCATACCCATCCCAAATGACAGAAGTTAAACGAACTGAAGTATTGTCTGAAAGCACAGTTGTGCCCAGATCAGGGCTTTTGCTGGCATTGCTAGGTGTGATTTTTCTGTGTCCGTAGCCAGCGCAGCTATGCTTGTAAGGCTTCGTGGTAGAGACCTGGCCAGAATACTTCAAATCCTCTCTCGCAGCCTTGGCAGAACAACCCTTTTGACTTTGTTGGAGCCAAGACAACTCTACTTTTCCCAACTAATAGTCCAGACTTTTTTTTCTCAGTGACCCAAAATTTGCCTGTGTGGGCTTGGCTTATCTCTTCAGTCACCGCTTCATATCCTGCTCGGAATGTTACCCTGGCACGTCTGTCTGTGCTACTGGAGACCGACATCTGTCCTGTGCTTTTGAGAAGGCAAATCAAATTCTGTGCACACAGCTCTCCTGGCGTGTTAAAGGCTTTGGTTGCCTGTGTCCACAGGGCTTACTTGTATGTGTACATACTCCACATCTCCAAGCCCTCTACACAGAAGCAGTGCCGAGGTACTGCCTTCCTGGTCTTGCCTTGACAGTTCTTCGCCTGCTGTTGTGTTAGCATAAGGCTTTCATTTGTCCAGGATGAGGCTTAATTTTGTCCATGTGTAGAGGTGATAAAGTAATTGAATACACTAGAGGACAGTTTCCTAGCACCATGTGGTGTGTTTATGATGTGTTGACTTTTTTTAGAGGGAAAGAGGGGCTGGAAGAACATCAGAGCATTGCAGAGATATGCACGGGTGTTGGGTTGGTGGCAGAGCACACAGAGAGATATGAAAGACAATGGATATTGTGGTTGGTACCTTATTTTCATGCTTCACATTGGCATTTCTGGAAGAGCACTAGCGTGATATGGTGAGATCGATTCCCTCTGCAGCGATGAGATATAAAGCAGTAACTCCAAAAATTCTTAATGAAAAGATTAGATAGAGATGACTGAAGGCAGTTTGCCCCAGTCACCTCTAGTGCCCCAGGACCCCCTTCCAGTGGTACCTCTCTTAGTAGTCCCTCATTCGTTTGGACAGGACGTCTTCCCACGTATTAGGATGTCAAACTTGGCCATGAAGGGAAGGGCACAGATAATTCACCAGCACTTTCAACACTTGAAGAAGTTGGCGATCACCAAAGAAACAAGGTGGTTGGCTTTGCAAGTTTGTTTGAATGCAGGCTTCAAAAGCACAAAAGCAATTCAGGTCCAGGATGAAAGCAAGGAAAGGAAATAGTGGAGCTCACATTATGTCAGTTCTGTTTTAAGGAACAGCTGCTAAAGCGTTGTTCATGGACAGTGGCTTTTCCCCACTGATATTTTACAGTGTTTTCAGTGCTAATTTTCCTCAGTTCTTGAAACTCCTGATGTGAGGAAACAGGTAATTCACAAGAGGTGTATTGAACCTCATTATTCTGATGAAATATATTGGGAGGATTGATTTATTCACTATACTAAATAACCACTTACATGCAAAACACTCTGCTTTCTGACTGGGAATGTGAGGATGTGTGTTGCTTGCTTGCTGATTTTTTAATACTTACATGAAACCTTTTGGCAAAGTCACAGCAGCCTCTCTGTTTTTCGTTTCTGTTTTTCACAGTTAAGCAGACAGCAATGCACGTTTAACAAAAACACAGAGCTTTATTAGGCTTAGAGGCATGTGCAACAGACAGCTTTAGAAAAATACTTTCAAGATGTGCTAATCATCTGCAAGAAGTAAATATGTGATGGCGCAGTAACCAATGAACAGACAAGGTCTTCGGGAGATGTGGGGGCTGTAAAACACGCTGCAGTGCAACTCCACGTAAAAGGTGCTGGAGCAATCTCCAAGGGAGTTGCTACATCCATTTGTCACAGCTCAGCGCCACGCTTGGTTACCGAGGCTGAACGATGCAGCTCTTTTGACATCCCCTCCCGAAGTCGTATTGCTGAGCCTGAGCCAGATGGTCCCTGCCCTGTGCTCCATCCCGTGCACGGGACAAGCAGCTCAGCGGTGGCCAGGCTGCCGCTCTCACAGCAAGGGCAGGAGCAGACAGGAACCATCCCACCTTGGAAGTTACTGCTCTTCCAGACCTGCTGATGTATATGCAGCATGTGACAACTCCGTCATGCAGTTTAGACCTCCGTTAGAAAAAACCCACTCTGTAAATTTCAGCTGAGAGTTTTGACAAAATCTGTGGGCAGCAATTATGCAAGCAGCTATTCCAGCAGATTGGAGGGGTCGTATCCCCTGAGAGCATCCGTGGTGATAGGCAGCAGTGGTGGGATGCCCGGGATGGGATCCCTGCGTGCCAGTGGTGTCCTCCTCACACCAAAAAATGTGTCTGTCCTTGGTCTGATTCTGACGGAAACTGCTCTTACCCTGAAAAAGGAAAGAAATCTTAATGTTTCATTTGTTGCATGTATTTGTAAGTTTGGGCTATGACAACACCTTGAGGAGTAAAGACAAAACGAAATGTTTAGGTTTTCCAATCAGAGGATATAGTTGAGTTTCTTTCTGTTATTCAAAGGATGTTTTGAACTACATGCAAGTCTAAGTTTTTCCATGTGAGTGGACAGATATCAAATTTTCATATTAAAAGATTATTTGTTAGACGTACATTGTAACAGTAAGTAGCTCTCATCCTTGATGCATGTATAGCACTGACCTAATTTAGGCTGTCAATCTGTGAGTGGATGGAGCTATATGCAGTGCAACCGTGGAGCACTCCACAGGTGAGGGTGAGGACTCCGCAGTGGAGCTCTGCTGCTGTGCCTGGGTAAGGTGGACCCCACCAGCACCAAAACTGCCTCTGATGGGGTGTACTTGCGCCACTCGCTTCTGCAGGACTGGACCTCTGAGCTTCTTCCATTAGCCACTAACATATGGAAACACCAAATATAATTCCAGCTCCATCTGTCAGTCTGCTAGAGATGATTTCGCACTGTGACATATGATGCATAAAGTGAATAATGGCTCCTTGCTCTCTGTGCTTGGTTGAGAAAAAATAATTCCTGACACAACATGATAATTCCTGACATTTACATGATATCCAATGTACAATGCCATCTTTCAGCTCTATCAGTTTGGTACTCTTCCCCTTCCATTCAGCTATAAAAATAGGAAAACTGACTGACACTCTGGTTCAATAGGATCTTTGTTGCTAGAAGGAAGGCTGTGACAACATCCTGAGATACGGCAACTCCAAAATGCTGCACATCTACTGGGTTAAGCTAGTTGCAGGGGAAACACTCCTTTGTTGTCAGCCAGTTGGTATAGTTTGGCACAGGGAAGAGGAACTATTAAGAAGTCAGCGACAATTTTGAAGCTCAGCACCCGCCTATGTTGTGACCCAGAGAGCAGCAGGAAGTGTTTGGTACTTGCAGCTCTCATCTCACATTTATCTGTTCTACACCATTCTGCACATCCATAGAGATTCAGCAGAAAATTGCTTTGAAATTAAAACAAGGGAGAAGAGAAGTTGCAAACAACAATAAATAAGAAACAAGGGACAGCAATACCTTGAGGGTCTCAGTTATTAGAATAGATTTCAGCAAGTGCCTTGGAATGATCTAGCTGTTTGTCTAGACTTTCTAAGATGGGTTATTCAAGGGCACACGCAGCCTTCGTCAGGACTGGGCTCTGCAGCATCTGGCTCCCAAGGAGTGACGTTGTGCCTCTTAGTTGTCTGGATGTCAACTGCTCCACATAGTCCACTCCTAAACAAAGTGCTTTCATCAAAAAAGGAGAAAACTGTGACTTTATTACATCACATCATTACATATAGTACCGTGGTTCTATCAAACAGCAAGGGAAAGAGCCTTTTGGGAGCATTTTGCTAGTGTAAGTTGAAACCTGTTGACTTTCTTGCTGGCAAAGCCACATTTGTATGTGGCTTTTATTCCTGGCGGGTGCTTCTGGAGATGGGTCTTTAAATCTGGCAGTGCCAAACAGCTGCAGCTTGTGGTGGCCCGTTTGTAACATCTTGCTCCTCTCCTCTCTTTCCATGGACAAATCCCAAAATGATGCATCTTTTTCCTTATTGCTGACATAATGGTGCATCCTCCCAAGAATAATAAAAGCAGACTGGGAACACAATAGCTGGCCTTTTGGCTAAATATTTTGTAAATACCACGTAAGTATTTTAGGATTAATGACCTATTTGCATTTGTCAGTCGGGGACATTGTCTGATTCTCTGTCTTTTCCGTCTCTTTTGCTTCTGTGTTACTTGGTGTCAATGTTCCTCATATGCAGAGGAATATTATTAACCTGATAACTGGTGGTTGATCTGTTATTGCTATTTTCCCAGGTCCAGCTGCCTAAGATGATTAGTGGATTCCACACATTTCATGAACTCTAAATGTGTATTTAGGCCACTAATATAAATGTACATTTTTCTTTTAAGATTTTTTTTTTTTAAAAGCATGCTAATAAATTAACAGTGAACTGATTAGAAAAATTATTATTTTCTTCAGTTTAAGTAGCAAGTTTTAAGGTCACCACTGCCAATAAGGCAAACATAATGGTTTCATGGACTTTTGAAGAGAAAGATGTGGATGCAGAGGGAAACAGCTTAATTGCAAGGATTGATGGAACTGCTACTCATTCAATAGCTGCTGCATGCAGTTATACACTGCAATCGGAATAACACTTATGGAAGGCAAAAGGGCTGTTCAGACAATCATTTAAGATTTCATAAGTTCAAACATACACAAATTAAGAGGATCAAGAGCTCGCTAAAGAAGTTATTTGATCACAATTGCAAATAAAGGCAAAAGCAATGGAAAAGCCTAGGAAAAAAATACTGGGAGATAGGATAAAACAAACCGTTTAGGAAACATCTCCTAACAGAATGATGACAATCTCATTCATCATTGTTATTCAGGCAAAAACAACTTATGCAACAAGGTTGTTAGAGGTAAACAACAGACAAATTGGAAAATAAGATAATGGAAAATTTGATATAGTTTGGAAGAGTAAGGGGGGATCTTAACTATCAAGGGAGACTCACATTGGGAGTTTTTTTGCTGTACCAAGAACTGTTGAAGTTTTGAGCTTTGAATGTGTGCTGAGAGCTAAGAATAGGCAAACATTTTCTTGAGCATATATCTTGTTCCTTTTTGCTGATTTTGATGTGCCAAGAAGGGTAAATGTGACATTTCTTTCTCCTTCTAAGAGGAACAGAAAAAGGACTGCCCATATGGGCTTACCTTTCAATCACTAAAGAGTAGAAATGCAGTAGATCTATAACTCCTTTTTTGGGATATCTTGGTATACATACAGGTGCAGAGCTCCAAACATATGCAAACACCAGCTCGTGTATATTGATGTGGAATCTTTCAATAAATGCAGATGTGGCACCCCAGAGGATCGTGCATGCCAGTTTTTGGATGTCACAGCCGCCTGCAGTTAAATAGTTGTGCATTGAAACAAACACATTAGTGTCTGCATATATTTGGAGTGCTGTACCTGAATACAACACCAGGAAGCCAAATATATCCCCTAACTATGAAAGGCTGCTTGATGAAAACAGATGTCCACTGTTTGGCTCTAGACGTCTGGGTACATTATGCAATGGGGCTGTGCGTGTGATTTTTGACTGTGAACTTTATCACTGTAGAGAGGTCAGGTGTTGGCACTCTTGGCACGAGTCGGGGGATGGTTCAGGTGGACTGCTAGCCCAGTTGCCAGATTCACATTTCGGACTAGACCTTCAGCTGTGGTACAGCTCCACGAAAAGCAACGGAGCCCGGAGGTTTGTGCTGGCTGAGGAGCCGGCCCGCACAATCCTCTCTGGTGTTTATGAGTAGGGGAATTATTTTCAACACATTATTTGTAAAAAGTCCAAAATGAAGTGATGCATTTAATTTCCACAGGAAAAAAAAAGAATCCTTTGGTCTGGATTCAAAAAATGCAGAAAGCACTAGAAGAAAAGTAGTGGTGACCTTCTGTTCCACAGTTTTCTGGATCAGCACTCACAGCGGACGCGAGAGACCAGGAGAACGTGAACTCCAGCTTCTGCACCCCAGTAGAGTGCCCTGAGAAGAGCAGAGGAGAAGGGCCAGGCCAGCTGGAGGCAAATGTGTCTCCACCCCCATCTCCCGTCTTTCACCAGTGCCTGGGCAGAAGGGCTGCATGGCACCTGGTGACAGAGGAGAGCAGTTCAGGTTGGAGTCTGGGACTGGAAAACATCCATATTTCACAAAAAATATTTGGAATTGGTCTTTTCCACATTGTCTTCCTTTGGACTTGCTCCAGATTCTATAAAAAGTCATTGGAGCAGGGGCTGGAATTTCAGTGTTTTGTTTTTGATGGAAATGCTTGGCATTGACTTGTTTTTCAGCAAGGAATAAACAATAATTTTTCCTTACCAATCCTGTGCCCCCCATCATTGCATACTGTAACCTGCAAGTCCCATGCCTTCATTTTCGTAGTGCAAAACTGCAAGTCAAAACACACCACAAATTATAATTTCAGGCACCACTTTTGCAAAGCCCAAACTCAGAATCATTGAATCAATGAGACTGGAAAGGACCTCAGGAGGTCACTAGCCCAGCCTCCTGCCCAAAGCAGGGTCAAGGCTAAATTCAGAGCAGGCTGCCAAGTAGACTTTGTCTAGCTAATTGAAAATCTCCAGGGAAGGAGGTACCACAAACAAACTTCATGGGTAACTTGTTCCAGTGCTGACTGTCCTTGTGATGAAAATGTTTTCCTTTATGACCTGTCAAAATCTCCCCTAGTTCAGTCCCCAGTTCAGTTGATGACTATTGCCTCTCAGGTGTCTTGCCAGTCACCTCTGCAAAGCCGGGCTCAGTCTTCTCAGTGACCTCCTCTCAAGTGCTGGAAGGCTCCTGTTGGGTTCTCCCAACCCTTCTCCACCCCGTTCCCTGTTCCTTCATCCTTGTGGAGTCTAGGATCATATACAGTGGTTTTCAAAGCCATTCTTTCAACTTTTAGACTGTGAACAAGCTTTGTAAACTGGTATTTTTCCTCTTTTCCTGGCTGTTAGCAATTAGAATAATTATTCATTGTCATTGAAAGTCAGTGAAACAAAATACTCTACCCTGCAATGAAAAGGCTTCTTTCAAGTTTTTCTTACAAGAAAGATTCCCACTGATCCCACCAGATCCCAGAGGGCTTTATAGAGATATTGCGCTTTTTCCTACATATGCATGCAGAAAACTGTACTAAATAGACTTCATCTGTGCTGATCCAAGACTAGATGGTAATGAATTTGCATTTTACAGAATGATACGAGGGATAGATGGTATTGGACTGATTTACCGCAATATGCTGATAAGGAGAAAATAACTCCAAACCTTTCTTTCAGTTTATGGAAAGAATTTACATCAGCAATTGTAGCAATTCCCTGCTGAGAATACGGTTTAGTTAGCCACACAGTAAGAAGAGAGAACAGTCCGCCTTAGAGGGCTGCATAGAAAGGGAAGAATCAGAAATGGAAGTTAATATGAGGAAAAAACCCTCTGAAGAAATACAGTAGACACTCGGCAGACATACCCAGAGCATTTAAATTATACATGTATTTATTTGTGTAATTTCTCACATTATTCGACCATTAACATAGCTTGTCCAATTACAGCTTTGGATATTTTTATTTCACTATGCATCATAATGCTGTAAAATGACTCAAAAATAAAATACTTCCACGACTTATCATAATGTTTTTAGTATATTAATGTGGAGATATCTGTTGTACTAGGCATGAATGTAGAAGAAAATAGTCCTTGTT
The DNA here is from genome assembly GCA_013398295.1 of Chionis minor. Lineage (NCBI taxonomy): Eukaryota > Metazoa > Chordata > Aves > Charadriiformes > Chionidae > Chionis > Chionis minor. The sequence goes on along the minus strand of VZSF01001908.1, from coordinate 143,758 downwards.
TTAAAGCGATTACAAACTAATAATGTGAAGAAGACGCTTTAACTCCAGACAGAATCGTCTGTGGAATGAAACCCTAAATAAATAAAATAATAGGGGTGACAGAAAGAAATTTGCTTCTCCTACAGAAGTCCAAGATAAAGCTGTGAGGATCACTGTTGTTTTCCTGTGTGTGTTTTGACAAAAACATGCAATTTTGCAAAGGCAAGCATTTTGCTCTGACCAGCAGCAGGGAAACCCACAGGGTGAGGAAAACCATTTGTCACACAGAAATTGTGAGATATGTTTGCATATAAACTTTTAATTAAAATTGCTGCTCTTACCCTACTGCTGGTGGAAGCCATAAGGGTGACAAATTAGCTCTCCTGCAACCCAAACAGTATGGGTGCTAACTGTTAGAGATTATGAAGCAGTATTAAGTCTGGAAGAAACCTGGTTTATGATCTTACATGGGGATCCATGCAAATGATCCCATTTTTTAATGTGGCTGTCGCAGTTCTCAGAAGTACTGTGATTATAAAGCCAGCAAGGCTTGCAGTTACCCATACACTTAAGTACAGATTTGGCTCTAAATTACAGTGATAATGTAAGCGTAGGTCCTGGTTAGCTCTGTAGCAAGTTTTGTGCTGGAAAATGCCTGCTCTGCTCATACGGTTTCACCAGGGCTGGGTAGGGGAAGGGGGTTCCCACTGCAAGACGTGGGCCAGAGCTTGCTCCCCAATTGCATCATGCTGCCCTGGGGATCTCACAGGGCTTTCCAGAGAACGCGTTGGCCGAGGTGGGCAAGAGTAGGGTGACCAAAGGAGGCAAATATTTCCAATCTGCTGCTGCTGGAAGCTGCAGAGGCTGGAAGAGGTGCACGACATTGCTCAGCAGAGGGGAGACTCTGCTCCCCAGCGCTGGGAATTACCATTGGGCTCTTTGGGCCATTACTTCCTACAGTTTCACAAGCGGACAGAGTGGGAGACAAAGAAGAAAATGGTCTTGTCAGAGGTTACGGAACAAATCAGTGCAGGAGATGGGAAGAGACTTACTCCTCAGTAGGAGTCTATTGATTTTTTAACTGCTGGGCACATTTGGCTGCTGAGAGAGTCCTAGGGCTCAAATGAGATACAAGAACAAATAATTCACAGCAGATCTCAAAGATGAGAAATTTTTGGCTATACATCTCACCTCCTCTATAATTTATTTTCTCTATTATTGTAATGGAATATGGTGAAAAGTGATGCAGAGATAAAAAAAACAAAACCCCAAACTTACTGGGATTTTGTGTTCAGCAGTGGAAGCATGGATTTTGAAGGAGCGCAGAAAAATAGCTCATGATCATCCACAAAAATAGGAAGGATGTCAATGTGTTAATTAAGCACAGACACGGCTTGCTTGGGTATCCCACCTGGTCTTCAGCTGCCACTGCAGAGTGAAACACAACTCCCATGGGTTCTCTGTCTTTTCTTCTGGCCTCATTTGTCATCTCAGAAATGTAGACATACGCAAATAAAGCTTCGTTCAAGGAGTGGTTCTCTGCTATAGGGCAGCAGGCTGTTTCAAGTCCATTAACCGCTGCGTTTGGTATCGCTCCATAGTTAGTTCTCACTTCTAGTTATGTCTACACCTTCTCTGCTTTGGGATTTAAGTGACCTCTCTTGAGTTCACTTGAACTTTCATGAACAATACTGTGTGCAAAATTCAAATTACTAGAAGATACCACTTCCTTTCTTTTAGTTCATCTGTCACGTTTGTGGGTAGGGCCCATCACGGAAATGGCTTGATGCAGCTGGTCTGCTTGGGAAAAAAGAAAAAACGTAAGTATTAGAATGAGTTAGTGATGATATCATCCGGAGAAAAGAGGCTTTATTTCTCCAGAAACTATTAACCTCTGTTTTAAACTAATCTTTTTCTCAAAGGCTTAATATGCTTAGGGAACGGTATATCTGGAGGAACTGAAATGGAAATTGGAAATCTTTCTCTTTTCTATTGAGTTTGAATTGTACCTAAAGAATTGTGGAGAAATGGGAAATGGTTAGATTTCAGTGATTCAGTCACTCGTCTGTAATGATAAGAGGTCTTCCTCTGGCCCTCCAGTATCAATGGGGCTATTGGGAGCCTGACAGCTGAGAAAGGCTTATCAGTCACCTTGCCAGGAGGACACCTTAGTCAGAGAGAGTGACTTTGACCTTGTCATTTAAGGGTAAACTGCCATTGAAGCTGCGGACAGGCATTTTTGAACCCTTTGACTGGCTTTAAATTAAATAAATTAAATAATATATTAAATAAAGGACCTTTCAAAAAATGAGCTTTGGAGAATATGGCAAGATTTTTAAAACTTTGAAATGTCCAGAAGTCAGCGGGAGTGTGTAATTTCATCTGAATTTGGATCAGGATCTTACTGTGTTGGAATTATGTTATTAAAAAATATAATTTCTGCCCCTCAGGAGCTGCAGGGTATGTCTCTGCAAGGGGATGGTGTCAGACGGGATGACAGAAGCCGTCCCCAGCCCAGCCTTCCTGCGTGACATGCTGTCCTTGCTGGTCTGGAGCCTTCATGGGCCACAGCTGAGCACCAGTCCACCCTGCTGGGCTCTGTTACTAAAAATTGCTCTACCAGCTCCTGCTGTCAGGAAGGAGAAAATAATGTCACCATCTTCCTCTTCCATCCATGGCATGGAGAGTCACTCACTTCTGCTGATGAGAGTGTAATGCCTACTTAATTACGTCATGGTCCTAGTCTTTTCAATTAACTTAGATTAATTTAATGTAAGGAGAGTGTTCTGAAAATGTAAATTGCAATGGGTCCAGCCTACAGTAGAGTACCTTTTGCCAGGAACCAAGTATCACCCAGTAAGAAATACAAATGCCATTAATTCCAAATACGTGCTGCTTCTGCCAGTTGTGGTACTTAAATTTTTTTGCTTCCATCAGTTGTGTATAAATGGGGGTCCACGTAAGTTTCCTATGGAAATCTATATTGATCTCCAGAGTAAATGTTTTGTTGTATTAGCTGCCTATTTAAAATGTTTGTGGTCTTGTATTTCTTCTTTTGGATTGTGCCTGCGTGAAGTATCTGTCTGTCTAAAAATACGAGAAAGTTAAACCCAGTGATTTTTAGGCTTTTGGAAGCATTACGGTTTGGAGTGAGAACATTATGCAATGGAGTGAGATTACTGATTTGGGATGTGCAAAATTATAACTGGTCTGCTATTGATTATGTACACATATATGTATGGATAGATAGATAGATAGATAGATAGATAGATAGATAGATAGATAGATAGATAGATAGATAGATAGATAATATATATCTCATGGCACTGAACTGCTTCTGTAGGCAGTCTTCCAGGGAAGCAACTCTTGAAAGATTGCTCCTGATGAGAGGCGATCAGGGCAGGTCCATGCAGAGCTGGGGGGGATGCTGGCTGTGGTCCCCTGCGAGTTTGCTGCCATCCTGTCACTGTGCTCCTGTTTCAGGTCTTGGATGCCAGCATGAAGCTCCCGTATCTGTCTCACCAACACTTGGTCCAAATAATGCATTTCCATCTGTAGAGGTATCATTTCAGCAGTGCCACAGAAACTTATTTATTGGATCAGTGTTGTACATGGTCTCAAAGTCTTTGAGAGTAACGAGTAGAGGTGAATTAATGAGTACAGAGAAATACTTTGTGCAGTCTTGGCATCCAGAACACATAATGCTCCTAAGTTTTCTAAGTTCTGTTTCTGTCATGGCAGTACATTTGTGTGAAATATGTGCCTGGATCTCACTTGAAATCAGGAGGAGTTTGGAATTCAGTCGTCACTTTATCTGTTATCTCTGTATCTCTGTATGTTTGGCATAGCGGTTCCGGTTGTAACTCTTCCCTTAGATTCCCATCTCTGAGAATTACCACTCCAAAAAAGCTGCCATATCTTCCTTATTGTACAGGATTAAAGGATCAGCATGAAGAAGCGGATCTGAGCTGCTGCCATGAGCTATATGCACAGCCTCCTGGTGCAGGAGGTCCTCAGCAGACACCACTGTGCACCACATCATCATAACCACGTGAACATTCTTGCTTTGAGGAGGAAGGTGATCAGAAGCCAGTGAGGACAGGGAAAACGCGTACAAATCCAAGAGCATCCTGATAGATTGTGTTGGTGCTGCCTTCTTATGTGCTGGCCAGGTCTGAGTCACGGATCTCCCAAAGCAATTACACTCTAATAAGCATCACACATTTAAGAGCTTTCCTGGACACACTGAATCTGTGAAACGGGACTGTGCTGAGCAGTGAGAGGGGTGGGATGGAGAGAAGGACAAGTTTTTTTGAGTTAGAGAAGCTTTCGGTTCAGCCTGGATCACAAATTAGAAGAGGAAGGTCAGACTGCCTGCGACCTGATGGTCCATCAGAAAGTTTGCTCATGTAGATGTCCTCAGGGTTGCCTGCAGCTCCAGACCAGTTGCGAGTCCAAAGCTGACAATACTAAAGGAGATGCTGCGTTTTCCTGACCGACTGGCCTTGTCAAGACCCAGATAGCCTCACAGCAGACAACCTGCCCTGTCACTTGACAGCCTGGGACCTGAAATAATATTATTTTCATTTCACCAGAGCTCTAAAATTAACTCCCAATTTATAGCGATGGTCAAATACTTCTGTCTTTTTTATGGTAGCTATTAACTAAGAATATTTTTCAGTGGAGGTTTATTTTGCCAAAACCCTGTGAAATTACTCGCATCAGTGAACTATAATATAGGTAAAGCTCCATATAAATTATTTGATAGGGAATTAAAAAATAAGAAGACAGCAAAGCTTGAAGAAATCATTCGCTCTTTGATTGGATTTGAGACCCCTCAGGTGACTCAGTTGATTTGCCAAGAAATGTTAATTTAAAAACTAGAACACACCCTCAACCTAAACCAAAAGCCGTGCCTGAAAGTTTAACACACAAAGTTTTAGCATATTCTCAGCTATGACTGGCTGAGGTTTTTATTATTCTGCACTGCTCAGGGGTCTCTTTTAATTAATATCAAACACTGCAGTACAGAAGGAAATACATTAAAAAGGAAATTATTAAATTGTCCCCCAGCTGTTATTGCTAGATGTGCCATATTTTTGACTCGTGATTATTAATAGAATTCTACACTGTAATTCCAGTGCTGCTCTATTACATATCTTAAGAGGCAAAAATGGTCTGGAAATGAGAGATGAGGTCTGAGGTACAAGATTATTCATTAATCTCTTCCATAGTGTGACCTTGGGAGAGTGCCTCAATTTCCCCATCTCTCAGTTAAGCTAATAACCACTTGCCTCCCATGGCCGCTATGAGGTTTAATTAATAACTCAGGTTTGTCTCAGGTCTGCAAACTTCCTTTTTTTGTGCTGTAGACTCAAGTGCACAACTCCCATCGTACAATCCCTGGGAAGGGAGGTTACAGCAGCGGAAGGACACCCTGCAGGCACAGGGACAGTGGTCTGGTCTCCAGGTCAAAAAGGGTTGGAGAGGCCAAGATGAGAATTTTACTTGCAGACAAGAAAGGTCTCCTATACAGAAAGCCAGAAATGTGATGAGTGCTGCCTGACAGCTGTCCCGATAGCTGAGCCCCCTGGAAGAGCAGGAACCTGTCTGGCATGTGGAGATGGATGCTTTTCTCTTTGTGAAACCTCAGCCAGGGATATTGTAAAATATCATCACTGAAAGGATGCATATCTGCAAAATGTATCATAGAGTGAGACATGAAGTGTGGAAGAGAAAGCAGAAGGGTGAAGGATGTCTTTTCAGCTATGGGTAGGTAATTAATCAGGAGTTGCATGAAATGCATGCACAGAAACTCTGTCTGCAGCTGGAGATGGTGGTTGTGCAATTCTCTGTGCCCTGTGTGCTCATAGACATCTGAAAATGTGGCCCTGAAAGTGATGCTATCCTAAAACAGTAGTTGCAAGCCTTTTTTAAAAGATAGAAAGCAAGAGTGAGCTTCTGAGATCTGATGTCTTGTTTTGAAGAGAGAACTACACAGGAGACTGGAGCCACGGACAGAATCCAAGCACTTCCAGCACATAATCCAAGCATTATGTGGTGCCGTTTCCTAAATAAGAGGCAATTAAAATGAAGCAACTTGTGCTGTTCCACTGCAGTGTAGCCATTAAGCTTCAGTTTGCACGTTAGGGTCCTACTTGGCAAGCAGAATATTTGTGCTAGTTGTGCAAGAAGTTGCCAAAAGACCATACACATCCCTGAATGCCTAGTGTGACACTCTAGAAAATCTGTGTGTGTTACAATTATGATGTCTGTTGAGTTTATGAAGGTTTCATATCTATAAATACCATGAGCCAGGTTTATACTTAAAAGCACATTATCAGCATTAGCCTGTTAATAAAATAACAAAGCATTCACAGTGTGGTCACAGGTAGAGTTGCCCCCAAAATGAAATAAAATCCCAAGTGAAGTGTTTCTATGATATCTAATTTTGCAAACATTTTTTTGCACACCAGTGTTAGCTGGGAACCACAGCTCTCAATGCCCTTGACTGGAAAAAAACCTATGAGCTGAAATGTGTAGACTCATTGAACATGGAATCAGCGGTCCCTATCTCCAGATTCAGGCTGGAAAGATTGACACAAAAAATGGAGACTTTTAACCTAGATAATCTGTGATTCAAGTGCAAGCACTGTAGAACAGTGGGAGAGAGGCAGTACAGGAGAATGGCAGGTCTTCTATGACTGCTTGAGTGAGATGGCATCACGGCCATGGAAAAACCCTAGCAGAGAAGGAATGGAGAAGCAATGCGCAAAAACTTTCTCTTACAGGCCCAGAATTTGGAAGAATGAGAGAACAGATGCAATTTGTTGTAAGTAAGGTAAAGTGAAGCTGGACAAGGTCTGAGAAGAGGTGACATGACTAGGAGAAGCCTGAACTAGTGGAACCATGAAAAGGGACTTTCCATAGGAAAATTCCCACAAATGCTCAAGAGAGGCGAAGGTGCTCTGGTAAGGATGTGCACAAGGGTTCTTCAGGCAGATCCTATATCATAGAATCATAGAATCATAGAATATTAGGGGTTGGAAGGGACCTCTGGAGATCATCTATTCCAACTCCGCTGCCAGAGCAGGTTCGCCTACAGCAGGTCGCACAGGATGGCATCCAGGTGGGTTTGGAATGTCTGCAGAGTGGGAGACTCCACCACCTCTCTGGGCAGCCTGTTCCAGTGCTCTGTCACCCTAAAAGTCAAGAAGTTCCTCCTCATGTTGCGATGGAACTTCCTATGTTTGAGTTTGTGCCCGTTCCCTCTTGTCCTGTCACTGGGCACCACTGAAAAAAAGACTGGCCCCCTCCTCCTGGCACCCTCCCTTTAAGTATTTGTGAGCATTGATGAGATCCCCCCTCAGTCTTCTCTTCTGCAGACTAAACAGACCTGAGTCCCTCAGCCTTTCCTCATATGAAAGATGTTCCAGCCCCCTTATTGTTTTTGTAGACCTTTGCTGTAGTTCCCTGTCCTTCTTGAACTGGGGAGCCCAGAACTGGACACAGTACTCGAGCTGTGGTCTCACCAGGGCAGAGCAGATGGGGAGGATGACCCCCCTCGACCTGCTGGCCACACTCCTCTTGGTGCACCCCAGGATGCCATTGGCCTTCTTGGCCACAAGGGTACATTGCTGGCTTATGGTCATCCTGTTGTCCACCAGGACTCCCAGGTCCCTCTCTGCAGAGCTGCTTTCCAGCAGGTCAGCCCCCAACCTGTCCTCCTGCATGGGGTTATTCCTCCTGCAGCTGGCACTTACTCTGTTAGGAGAACCTAGAAATCCCCATGTGTTCTCTGTGTCCACAAGGAAGACACCAGCCAGGACTGCATCACACAGCTTTTAAGGCCCTTTGTCTTTTTTTCTGGACTGCAGAAGTTTAGGAAATGTACTAGACTGGGATCTTTGTCTGACTTTGAACATTCAAAACTTTATCATCCTGAGCAGCCAATCTGCCACAGGCCAATCGCTCTTTAGGTTTATGACCCTCTATTAGATGGGAGTGAGAGTTTTCCAGGCAATCTGATCTATAATTTATTGTACTCAAATGATCAAGTGAAATGCATTAATATTTACAACTTGCTCATTATTTTAAATGCTTTCTCTGTTTCCTCCTAGAGCTCCTCTGCCAAATGTATAGAACTTTTGCAGGTAAGTCTTTATTTGCAGGCTGTATCTACATCTCCGTTTTTTTGACAGAAAAACAAGACACTATATGGACAGTATAACTGCAGGAAGAGCAAGTCATATATAAAAAAGCCCCAACTTCCACAAAACAGGAGGGAAAAAACATGAAGGCTATTGCAGACATTTAAAAGCAGAAACCACTAAAACTTTCAACACTTCTAAAAGATTGTGGTACTTTTAAAAAATATTTACCCACTCCTTTACTGCATCCAAGAGAGGTGTTCATGATCAGCAAGATGAAGGTAGTGTATACACTCTTACATTAAGCTAAACAGAAAAAAGTCCATGACATCTAGGCTTTGTAAAGCCAAGCTTTAGATCTGTCACTGATGTCTCTTCAAAGGGCTGTTGCAGCTGTCCCCCTCCCAGCATGGTGCAATCAGAAAATGCCCATGGTGATATTTAGTTAGCTATTAAATTCAATTTAATTTTCATAGTGCTGCATATTTGTGAGTTAGCTGTGCCCAGGGACATGACAGAAATGGTGAGCGTTGAGCAGACTTTTCACAGCTCAGCGGGGGAAGCTGGAATAGCTTGTACCTGGGAAGGTACCTGGGAAGGTCTGTCCTTCCCAGCATTGAGCAATGAGCAGTCTCAGGAAGGGCACAGCCACCTTCCCAACTCTGCTGGGCTGTAAGGATGTGGAGCGATTTAGAAGAATGACTTCAGGAAAACACAAAGTCAGAAACTTAATTTCAGGCATCTCAAATGTAAGCGTTGGGAACTGGGGCTCAGGAAGAGTGGCACGACCCCATCTGAGATGCAGAAGGCAGCGCAGGAAAGGCGCAGGCTGCAATCCTGGCGATGCTGGTGTGGATGGCAGGATGTCTCTGTAACTTCAGCGGGAGACGATTTCAGCCCGGGACAAGGAGCAATAACGGTGGGTTCGGCCAGCGTGGAGCATCTGGCAGAGCTGGGCAGTGGAGGGTGGGCAGGATGAAAGCAGCGCTGCCGCCTGCTCTGCACACGGCGACTCTGTCCTCTACAGCTGGATGCACAGCATCCTGTCATATTTTTATCCTTAAATTAATTCAATTAAATGGGCATAATGCTATACAAATTGGTGTATGGCTCTATTTCTGTTTCTGTTCTCAGTCCAAGTAGAACATGTTATTAAATTTCAGGGAAGGTTTTGACTTTAAGGACCTCTAGAAGGCATAAGGGCTATCTTTTCCAGCTGTTGCAGCCTTGCCTTTCTCCAGAGCTGTACAGAATCCCTTGCTTCAGCAAAGCCTTCTGTGCCATCAGGTTTAAAAGCACGTGCAGGAATCTAGCACCACTGCTTGCACAGGAGACCTGCGGATGTTTGGGGGTATGAGGAAGGTGACAACTGCAACAAGTACCTGTCGCAGTGAACACATCTCTGCTTCCTAAATCTCAGAGGTCTGATTTAGAAATGAAGATATTTTGGGGAGCTCAGTCTAGATTTGCCCCTAGGGTAAGAGTGAGGTCTTGCCTCCTGATTGAGGCAAGGCAAATTTTGTCATTTCCTCATGATAAATCTGTATTATCTTGTGTTAGATGAAGCTCCAACCCTCAGCCCTAGAGGAAGGACATGATTTCTGACTTCCCCATATCTGCAGTTAACTCCTTCTGTCTTCAAAAAACTGTTTATGAACATTTCCTTGGGTTACAGAGCTCAAATCAGCAACCCATACCATACCAGGCTTTACTAAGCTTTTCTGGTGATGTTAGTGTGAGTCCTGGAATAACTGCTACATCAGGAGTATGAGGTTTTAAGAAATTTTGAGAAATCCATCTAGTTCTGAAGTCTTCAAGCAAACTTAGGGATGTTCACATGGCCTCACACATGGTCTCGTGCCTCTCTAGTCCCCAGCTTGCTCAGTACAGTCATTGAAGTCTCCAAGATCTCATCAGACAGTCTCCTATTGGAAAATGTCCCGAAATCACTTGCAAAGTTGTAGCTGAATTGCCAAATCCTTTGGACTTCAAAAGAGATCATTTGTTTAGCACACTTTGCTAAGCCCAAGAGAAACTGGAAATTCTACATGTCATCAAGCTTACACAAAGGTCCTCCCCAAATCACTAAGATCTTTGCCACAAGTCTCATGTTTCAGTGGTTTGAATACAAATCCACCCTGTCTTTGGAAATAGCAATGCAAATCTGTTTACTGCCCAGCTTAGAAAATGTCTTCTAACTCCCCACCTATCCCAGTGTCCAGACCCTTGTGGCAGCCTTGTTCAACTGGAATCGAGACTGTAAATGTTGTGTAAGAGAAAATTATGCTCAGCTTAAAAATAGTGGAAATGAAAAAGGAAGGTTAAATAAACCCCATATATACTTGCCTCATCCTACTCTAATTCATTTAATATGTGTCTGTCAAAACTGTCTTTCTCAGCTGTCAGTCTAAACATATCACTCATCTCCATGGATATTAACTTCCTCTGCATGCTCTGTTATATTCAACTTTTCTTCCTTTCACCAATGCAGCATAGTTTTTCTCTGTTGTATGCCTCCTATTCTACAGATATTCTTTATCAGTAATGATATGCTGGTCTCGCTCTTCAATTCCCTAGCTGCCATCACTCCTTTTTGTCCATTTTGACGGAGAAAGACCTCAGAACTCCAGGTCACAAAGTTGTTGTTTGTGCCTTAGTTAGTCTTCCATAACGCCAAACAAAAAATCCACATTATAAATGTCAGGGGAGATGTTTTTATGTCTATGCTCAGCGATATGTCTGTATCTAAGTAGAACAAATCTTTCTCCCCCCAAAACTCCACACAAATAAAGCTTCATTTCTGAATTTTCCAGTGCATTTTATCTTCATTTGGACATAAACCGCTTGGGGAAGAAATTGCTACTATGATACAGACCAGAGAGTGTTATTGGTGGGAGAGAAATCATAACTAATAGAATAATAATAGGAAAGTGCAGAGATGAAATTACGGTACCTGAAAAAGCCTTTGCTCTACCCAAAGAAAGCTTTTCATCCCATACACACTCGTTATTTGTTTTGGATAAGAGCAGGAAAATCAATTTGAAGTTGAATAGTGAAACCAGAATATTTTTCCTTAAAGAGCACCCATAAACTAATTCGGACTGAGATGCTTTACAATTATATAATTCTATAACAATACACGTTAAATATTCTCGTGAAAACTATTTAAATCTAAGTTGTGAATGCCTGGAAATCGTATCAATTTTCCTAGAAGAAAGGGCGCTAGACATAAATATGATGGACACCCTGCCTTCTTCCCTTTTATAATTAGAAATATAACAAGACCACTTTGCTGGGTAAATTGTTGATTATGTCTGGGGAGATTAGGAAGCACAGTTTCATTTGCAGTATCCAATGGGAACACAATAACTTCAGTGCTTTAGCTCCCCATTCCCTGCAATTTATGCCATCTTGGGCAACCCAGCTTCTGCTGGGTGAGGTGGTTCAGCTGAGTTAATAAATGCTGTCCTCGCTTTATACAAACAGTGCGTTGAAATTTGCTTCCCCAAAGCACATCAGGTGTGATCAACAGCATCTGCTGTTTCTAATGACCTTGTTTAAAGAAATAAAATGAGTCTCAGAAAAATTGTGTTTTCCATGCTAGGCCTGTTGTTGTATGAAAAAGATCTCAGCTCTACAAGGAGACAGCCGAGGTGCAGGGCTGGTCTCTACACTTCGTCAGTGCTTGTTTCCATGGGTTGGAACTGACATAAAACTATGACAAGCTGCCACTTTGATGAGATACATCTTTACGGTCTTGGTTAATGGATCTTAAAACCCCCTTCACCTGCAAAACCACAGACTGGTGTGGCCGCCAGAGGAGATGGGACCCCTGTAAGGGAAATTCAAGAATGAAGGTTTTCTGGGTGCACTGTCTGGCCATCCACTGCTCTTTTTTTTTTTTTCCTTGCACAGGTTGATTAATACTTTGCAACAACTACCAAATCATTAAGGAGTGGAATATTTTTACCTGCCTATGCTGATAAAAGGGGAAATCTTTCCATTTTCAGATTTTAAGCATCCTAGCAGATACATAACTGCTTTAAACAATTCTGTTGCTACAGCCTACTGGGTGCTTAAAAAACTTCAATGGCTTAAAATTAATTTTCTATCTTCTTCATGTATTGGGGTTTTTTTGGGGTAATGTCTCGTTTCAGTTTGTTTTCAGTGCTGTGTAAGACTCCTTACAGAATCATTTTACAATTTAGAGTATTTTAAAGAATATTCCTTCCTGCATCCATTTTTTTCTCAGAATAAGGAAAAGAGGGGAGAAATAATAATATTAAGAATAAATTACTTTTAAATGGTATCGTAGACCTTATTTTAAAAGGATGTGGCTAAACAAATTAATATTTAGGCATAAATGACCAAAATTTGATTTTTATCATCAGAAACAGTGAAAGTAGAACATCATAGACCAGACTGAACAATGAGGGTGGTTCAGAAAAGGAGATATTAAGGAAAAGGAAAAGGTTTGGAAAAGGAGAGCCATGAAGATAGCAGTGGGTATTATGTAGGATGACCATCATGTGCTCAACTCTACTAGCTTGGAAACTTCAGGGGAACCCCAGCTTGGCTTCCCGGTCACAGGTTATATATGTATGAGCAGAGCTGCTAGGCAGCCATCCCACAACCAGTTCTTACTGATCATACGAGTGGCATTCCTCAGGAGTCAGTACTCGGACCGGTGCTGCTTAACATCTGTGTTGGCGATATGGACAGTGGGATTGAGTGTGCCCTCAGCAAGTTTGCCAACACCACCAAGCTGTGTGGAAAGGTCGACACACTGAAAGGAAGGGAAGCCATCCAGAGGGACCTGGACAGGCTTGAGAGATGGGCCCATACAAGCCTCATGAAGTTCAACAAGGACAAGGACAAGGTCCTGCATGTGGGTCAGGGCAATTCAATGCACAAACAGAGGCTTGGCAGAGAATGGATGGAGAGCAGCACTGACGAGAAGGACATGGGGGTGTTGGTAGATGAGAAGCTCAACATGAGCCAGCAATGCGTGCTCACAGCCCAGAATGCCAGCCGCATCCTGGGCTGCATCAAAAGCAGCGTGGCCAGCAGGGTGAGGGAGGGGATTCTGCCCCTCTACTCTGCTCTGGTGAGGCCCCACCTGGAGTCCAGCTCTGGGGCCCCCAACATAGGAAGGACATGGACCTGTTGGAGCGAGCCTAGAGGACGACCACGAAGGTGATCACAGGGCTGGAGCACCTCTGCTATGAAGACAGACTGAGAGAGTTGGGGTTGTTCAGCCTGGAGAAGAGAAGGCTCCAGGAAGAACTTAGAGCACCTTCCAGTACCTAAAAGGGCCCTCCAGGAAAGCTGGAGAGGGACTTTTTACAAGGGCATGTAGTGATAAGAGAAAGCGTAATTGCTTTAAACTGAAAGAGGGTAGATTTAGATTAGATGCTAGGAAGAAATTCTTTACTCTGCGGCTGGTGAGACACTGGAACAGGTTGCCCAGGGAAGCTGTGGAGGCCCCATCCCTGGAAGTGTTCAAGGCCAGGTTGGATGGGGCTTTGAGCAACCTGGTCTAGTGGAAGATGTCCCTGCCATGGGACTGGAACTAGGTGATCTTTATGGTCCCTTCCAACCAAAACCATTCTGTGATTCTGTGATCTGCAGGTGTCCTAACCATGGCTGTGCGCTGCCACTAAGCTTTTCTTTCAAAACAACAAATAGCTCAAAACAGTAAAGGCCACTCTGCTGGCATGACAACAAACTTGATGACCCATTTGTTTCCTTCCTAAGGTCCCATATGGAGCTGTTGAATCTGCTCCATCCTGTCTCTCTGAGATCATGTTGGTGATGTCCTCTCTCACCATAGGCAAGCCCTTTGTGCCTGCTAATCCCTGCCCACGCAGACACCTGTGACATCTGAGCAGGGAAGGCTGGGATCCATCTGTTGCCTCCAGATATTGCTTTTAGGACATGGGGTGTTTTACCAGAGTCCATGAACTCTGGTATCTGTATCTGGTATCTGAACTATCTGTCTCACTGGCCATCAATAAACTCAGCGAGGACCTTGGGTTTCCTCAGGTCCGAGTACAGCCACTGGAGCTTTGCATTTTTCTGATAGGGTTTCTTGAGAGATGAACCAGAGATGGCAGCTTCATTTCTGGCTCTTTTCTTTGCCCCCACTCCCTCTGCTGCAAGCTCCTTTGAAGAGCTTGTCTTGCTCTTTGTGTCACCGGCCAACACCAGAACGAAGGAGGGGATGTCTCCCTGTGTCTGCAAGAGCTGATTACCCCTCACGCCAGCGGCAGGGCTGACCAGCAGCCACACAGACACCACTCCACCAGTGGACTGTGTCTTAGTACACCCAGGCATCCCCACCCACTGTTGGGGAAATGGATCCCCTTGAGGGGCTTCTCCTTCCCCATGGCTCACAGAGGGTCTCTGGCAGGTAACTTGCTGAGTGGGGTGTCAGGGGCTCCATACCATGTGGTGTGGGGCACCTCGTGGTGCCTCCAGGTGCATCATCACTCCCCTTCGGTTAGTGGAAGTTGGGTTCGGTTTGTTCAACTTAAGGTTTACTCAACTTAAGGTTAGGTAAAATGAGCAAAAGCCCCTCGCTGGCCGGCAGGACCAACTCTGAAAAAGGTGGAAATGTGTATCTCCAAGTACTCAGCTCTGAAAGACGATTTATTTGTTTCTGGGGCTGAAGCCTCATTTGTTCACTTGTTTTATTTTGTGTTCATCGTTATCCCAATGTCCCGCTGAGAGGAGGAGAAGGGTCGGAGAACAACCTGTCTTCTTCGCGGTGAGGAACAAAGTGTTCGTTCAGTGAGTCTTGTTGATTGCAATCTACTGGATGACTTCTGCGTGCCTCACTTGTAATTAACTACCATACATTTTCTTGGGATTAGTGACTTGTCAGCATTTTTGGGAGCTAGTGTTAGGAATTTTAAATAATAACAGCATTTATCTTCTGTATGGACACATTGTAGTTAGGCAGATAAAGATAAGTAAGGAATTACAACAGGTTTTTCTAAATCTGGGAGTGAAAGATGGGAGAAGAATTTCTTTTTTCTTGTGTAATTATAAGAGTAATTTCATCTAATAATGATATTCCTTGTATTAGTAGCCATAAGAGAAGCAAGTGTCTTTCTCATACATTAATATCAGGAAATAAGTTTTCTGTTCTGCCAACCTTTGCACTGCCAGTTCCTGGCCTCGGTTTCTAACCAAACTCCTTGTCACTTCAGACACGGGAGCTCTGACATGGAGAGGAGGAATTTAAGTCACCATCCAAATAGCTGCTGAAGTTCACTCCTGTTCAAGGCCAAATCTACACCCGTCCTCTCAGCAGGCTACAAAGGACTCTTAAATCTCACGGAGCCGGGCTTTACCAGGAGGCAGACGAATTAAAATGAGAAACAAGGCGCCCCTCTCCCCCTCGCCAAACCATAAATAATAACAGCGCTGGTGAGGAACTGCCGCTCCAACCAGCCTTTCCCACGTGAAACCGCCAGCTCCTTCTGGCTCTCCTCTTGGGAAGGGAAAGTGCTGGGCCCGGAGCAAGGCTGGGAAGTCTGGTGCTGGCATGATGTGACTCACCCAGCCTTGGCACCTCTGAAGCTTTGCTGCTGCAGGTAGAGTTATGACCCATGTTTATGTGAATGGCGTTGTCTTTTCCAATGTAAAAATAATTCCTACATGTTTTCTGTGTGCTTATCTACGAGAGCATGGGGACAAGGCTTGCGAGAGGTCACAGGGATGGGTACTGAGCCCCTGGGTCTGGTGCACAGCTTATCCAAGTGCTGAGTTGCACCGTGCTCCCCGAGCAGTGCTTTTGGACCAGGTCCTCGGTGTAAATCAGGACGCTTTCTTTGAAGCTGTGATGCTTTATCCCATCTGAGGGATGTGGGCACTGAAGCAAAATCCTTGGGAGCTGCTGGTGGGCAAAATTTCTTTTTTTGTGAAGTCTTTGGTCTTCAAATGAAAAACACCACTGGAAGCTGGGTTTTTTTAAACAGCTGCATTAAACCTGCCTCCATTTCTAGACTGAAATGATTTCCATTGGCATGCAGTCCGTGTAGCTGATCGTCGTTTGAAATTCTGGGAGAGGGAGGGAGACTTCCCTGCAAGAATTAGAACAGACCAAATCTGTTTGTGTACAGGATTGGGTAGGTGAGGAAAAGAGCGAAACAGCTTCGAATTGAAGTTGCATGTTAACCTTTTGGTTTTTTAACCTTTCTATAATTTAAAAAAATACAAAGACAATTCCACATACCACGTATTTAAGTGGTTTCTCATTTCAGAAGGGATGTCGATGCATGGAAATTTGTTTGTTTCATGTTTTTTTTATTGAGAAATGATTGCAATTAAACTGTTGACCAAAGAATTGCAAAGGAAAAATACTGCTTCTCAGTAGCTGTTTAAAACCCTGCTAGAATACCAGTTTACTTGAAAATAAAGATTACTCTCTCTTCCCAACAACGAAGGAAATACAGCACTAGGTCATGTTTATTTGTACTGTGGCAGCACCTAGAGGCTTTTAAGAGAGATGTCGCCATATTATAGCACTAACCATCGTCTGCAAACACACACACAGAGAAATACAAGTTCACAGCCATTGTCACAAGCACCTAAATTTTTAAATACTTGCATCCTACGAGACGGCACTCCTCAAGACTTCCCTGAAGAGCAAGTTTTCTGAAATCGCCATCAATCTATTTCTTTGGTAATAAATGGTTATTAAATGGTTATGGTTATTGTTACTTGAGATTAATGGCTGGTAAGTGTTAAGGAACTGAAACAATCACAGAACTCAAATAATTAGCAGCCGGTATGTGGCTTGATCTGGTGGATAATTAATTATTTATAATGAGAGCAACTGGGGGTATATGTTTTCTGCCTGTGAGTGAACACAGAAAGCTTACCAGCTACTTTGGCTTTGACTTTTAACAGAAAAAACCTGATCCATTCAGTGTCGGAGGCAGTGTAGCTCAACCTGAGCTCCTCTGTTCAATCATGGCTCAAACATCCTTATTGGTTCTTTTCTGAGTAAAACCAAAGTGCTTGCAATGGCTGAGCTCACTTTCCTTTGTCCTTCTTCCTCTTGCAAACGTCTACAGGAGGAAACTTGGCTGTGTGTTGGCTATTAAATGTGGCAGATTCGGAAGAGAAATCGCTAAGATGTGTAAGAAGCAGCTCCATTTTTCTAACTTTAAATTTGGCACCGAAGGATACAGCTTTGTCAAGGTTAACTTAGCCTTGCACGGTGATTTGGATGGATTGGGATGTAAATCTTTAGGAGTTCGCAAAGAACTGAGCACAAACACCGAGGCAGTAAAATAGTCAATATGAAGAAGTGCCAGTATTTGTAACCTTGTCTCCTCCTGCCCTGCTTTTCTGCGTTGTGATCACCGACAGAGTCAGGGGAGGGCCATCAAACAGATACAGACATTGTTAACTAACACTGAGTCCAATCCTTGATTTAAATGACAGCAGAACTAGTGCTGCTTATAAGAAATACAGAGTAGTCATGTGGTGCATACATAATAAACAGATTTATAGCATTTTCCCTCCAGCTGCTATTAGCAAGAAAATAAAGGCAAGATTGCCTAAATACAAAAGAGAAATTTAATCTCCAGCTAACCATAGTGATATATGGTGGGGAGAAATACAATCCATCTGTGCTTTCTCTGACAATGCTTTCCACCATTTGTTTTAGAGAAAGACATAAAGTTCTCATAATGCATGTGGATAGCTATGAAATACTCTGGCTACTGTGGGAGAGAGAGAAAGCATTTCTCCCTGACTTCTGTCAGCAATGCTTCTTGATACACGGAGGTTATCTCGTGTAATCATTATCCTGCCTAGGACAGCTGCAGAGTCCCTGTTTAGTCAGGGACTGGATGTGCTAAAACCTGGAATAGCTGCACTGGGTAATGCAGTTACTCCAGATTCTCTCAGAAGACTTGACCCCAGATTAGCCAATTTTTTTCAGACTGCACTGTGATTTTTCTCCGCATCTCGAAATTTTGGCTGTAATATAGGGCAGGCACAGTGCGATTTCCTTTTTTCTCACTCCAGATTAGCTGCCTCTAGCTTTGATGACAGACTGTCTCCTTTGTTCACTTTTTACATAAAAGGGTAAAATGTTGTGGCCTTCTCCGGTGCATCCGTGGCGATACTCCGCTTACACTTCTCACTTACACGTAAACATAAACCTCGGAGCAGGCTGGGCGCGCGGCTGTGATACCTTATCCGCTCATGGCAAGGGACCGTGCCGTACAGCTGGCCTGCCTGGCCCCACTTCAACTCCAGAGAGCTGAGGCACAAGGACCAGCCAAGGGAGTTTCCCAAGGGAGGTGCCAGTGGCATCCCATTCCTCTTGCAGTTGCTAGCTCAGGGGCAGGACATGTAATGGAGCAGCATCCCAGTCCCCTCCGGCTGGTCAGTCCCATCAGGGCACCCTGCAGTGAGCATCAAGTGAGAAGTTCCTTTGGTCTGATTTTTTCGGTGACTCTGCACATCTACAGGGCAGAGAAACCCTCACAGAAGTGTTTTAAAAGCTGTGTCCTTTGACAGGAGAACTCAGCAGCAGACTTAAAGATTCTCGTAACACCTTTGAAAAAAGAGAAAACGATGAAAAGTACCGATTTGGGTTGACACTGTCATGTTTAATTGGAATTTTTGCCTCCTGAAGAATCTAAGAGCTGCTCCCCTGAAGGTTTACCCTCAATTAGTCCCTTAACGCATGCATATAATTAGCGTCCTTTAGCTAAACAATGTATATGCACAGACTAGATTGTTTTAATTATTATTCTAACAAAGAGCTATAACCTGAACTTGCTATTTCAAATCAGGAGAGGAAATTAAAGGTAAGCACAAAATGTCTTCAAGCAATGATCAAAGAAAACCCTTTGTGTTTTTCTTCTGGTGTTAATTAATACTGCTTAGCGTGGTCTGGTTTGCACTGACAATTTCGTTTTTGGGAGCATCGGGGCTTGCATAAGATTAAAGGCTAATTTTAAACATACTTGGATTAAGCCAGGCATATACAGCTATTGCATAATTCAGAAGGCTGGTTCTTCTAAGTCACTAGGAATGTCCACCCTGATTTATAACACAAAAAGCGATGCTGGCCATCTTGCAATGGGAGCTTCCCTTCCCCACCGGTGACTTGTTTGAACGGCATTCCCACCACAAACAAGGTGAAAGCACGAGACACGTCAGGAAACATCTGCTGAGGCAAGGATGAACATGTAGCTTTAGTGCAGCCTGTAGAGCCCCGAGTAAAAAGCTTCAGCCTTTTTTCCCTCCTGTCCCCTCTTTTGGCATCTCATTTCTTAGGCAGCATCAGACCGGCAGAGGACCCAACCCAGACACCCAGGGTGAGATTTACTTCGGGGAGGCAAGAGTGGCAGAGCTGATCTTCAAAGAAATAGCACAGAGGTCCTCAGAGTCTCTTTATAGATAATAAATTACCCAGGGAGATAAAAGCAAAATCTAAGCAAAGTTAAAATCCCGTGAGAGCGACACTTTATCGGGGTGTCAAGGCCTTTTCCTAAACTCAAGCTTGCACTTGGAAAAGGGGAGTAAGGGATCAGAGTGGTTCTGAGCGTAGGGAGCAAAGACCAGGTAGAAGATGCTTCTCTCTCTGCTTTTTGCTGACAGTGAGCTAAATCTGCCAGAACAAATAACATATATTTCATTTGGTGTCTTCACTCCTTCTTTACTCTTTTCATTCAGTGAGTAGACAGATGAAATACTGCCAATGAAGGAAAACAGATTTTATGATAAATAGTCCTACACCATGAAAAATGAGATTAGAGGAACGCCTAAACTAATTTCAGGTTATTGCATTACAATCTTCATCTCGGACTAATTCTCAGCAGCTTTATTCCAGGTTTATGGACAGAAATTTAAAGCCAGTACATTTTATCATCAGTATCATTCAGCCCCTTTTTTTTTACTGAAGCTTTGCAATGTTCTCTTTAATTTCCAGGAGAATGAATTTCACCTTTTATAACATTCAAAGACAATTATGCTGTCTTTATGATGAATGATGTCACCCTGATCCCAGCAATAAAAGAGAATGTACTAATGCCAATAAATATATTAACTGTATCAATCATTCTCCTGATTTTTTTTTTATTTTGTTGTTCAGAAGAAGTAGCATGCAACCTTGAGCTTTTAATTGGTTAACACTTCCATAAACAGCATAATAGCTCTTTAAATCTTTCTTTTGTCACGAGAATGGGGAAAACATCATGAATAAATAATTGAATACCACAGCAGAGCTGAGCACTGATCTATGGGTCATTCGGGAGGTGAACTTGATCTAAAGATTTATTCAAACTCCAGAAGACGGTTGAGTTGTTTGTGCTGGAAATAGCTGTATAATACAATATATTTTCACATGCCCTTCCGATTAGAGAAGCCTTCTCAATGAAACGCAATATTGCAATCGGACAGCGCTATAAAAACACGGCCTGAATCCCGCTGAAGTCGGGGGATGCGGGTCTTCTCTGACAGGGCAATGAAACCCGAAGGATTGGAAAAGCAGGATTCAAAGCAGGAGCCTGGCGGGGCAGTACCTGCCCGGCGGGCACAGGATCCGTGGCGCTGGGGTGGGATGCGCTTCCCTGGAGGCGGCGGTGCCTCTTCCCGGGCTCTGGCATCAGCAGCGCAGCCCGGACTCGGTCACATTCACCTGCCATGTGGTGTTTGTGTCCCCCGGGCGGCTGCGTTTGGAAGCTGAACAGCTTTCCCGAATGGGGTTTTAATTCGGGATCCAGCTCTGTCACTTGCGAGCGCCGTTCCCGGCTGAGCGGAGCGCTGGCTGAGCTCGGGATGTGACCCCAGCGCCGCTCCCAGGGAGCAAACCAGTTAAATACAGGGGCTGAGTAAAAAAGACCTTTTTCTCCTCTCTTTCTCCGAACCTCGATGTTCACAAAATGGCTGGAGAAGGAGGTGGAGAACACCTTTAACGAGCCAACGGCACCGCTGGGACGCCCGGCCCGGCCCGGCTCGCTCCAAACGTGAGTCGCTGCTGCCACCTCGTGTCGCAGCGCGGGGGCGGGGGCGGGCGCAGCGGGTCCCCCCCCCCCCGCCAGCCCGGCTAACACCCCCGCCAGCCGGGACACCCCGTACCACCAGTTGGGACCCCCTCACCCCACTATCCGGGACCCCCCCTCGCCCCACCAGCCGGGACCCCCCTGCACCCGGAGCACACACCATCCCGCCAGCCGGGACGCACCCCCGCCAGGCGCGACACTCGGCCAGACGGGACCTCCCACCCCACCAGCGGGGACCCCCCCCTCGCCCCGCCAGCTGGGACCCTCCCCTCGCTCCCGCAGCACACACCATCCCGCCAGCCAGGACGCCCCCCACCAGCCGGGACAATCAGCCAGCCGGGACCGTCCGGTACCACCAGTCGGAACCCTCCCACCCCGCCAGCCGGGAACCCCCCCGCCAGCCGGGACGCCCTTCCACTCAGGACCCCCCCGCCCCGCCAGTCGGGGCCCCCCCGCTACCGGGGCACACACAGTCCCGCCAGCCGGGACCCCCCTCCCCGCCAGCCCCGGCACACGCCGTCCGGGGCAGGGGGCCACACGCCCGGGGCAAGCGGCGTCGCCCCCGGCTGGCCACGGCCCCTGGTGGAGGCTCCTGGGGGAAACGCTCCTCCAGGTACGGCGGGGAAAAGAAAATCAGTGAGGAAATGTTGTGAGATTGTCTGTGGTTATTCCCGCTGCTAATTCCTCCTTTGTTCACTTGCAGCGTTAGACACGGTTATTTGTCTGACGGGCTGCGTTCCTGAGCGCGGTTTAGCTGCTAAGGCAGCGAGGAGATGGTGGAAGCGGGAGCTAATAACCGAGGGGTGGTGGGAAGGAAACGCGTCTTTTTGGCTGAACGTGAGCGCCTGGCTGGTCGTGTAAGGGGTGTTTTATTTCTCTGTGTCTTTTTAGTAACCTGCCCGATGTCTCGGGTGCCAAATCTCACCGACTTAAAAATCTTCCCTCGGTGGTTTATGTGATTAAGCATCTTTTGGTGGAAGGAGAGAGGCTGCGCGTTGCCCGCAGCCACCCTGCGCCCCAGCTGGCCCCTCTGCCCTGAGCCGTGTCCCACTGCAGCAGTGGTGGGCTCAGCACCGCTTCCAGGTGTCTCCTCACCCAGCACACTCACTCCGCCGGGACATGTCCCTGTCAGGCCAGCAGCGCCAACACGGGTCCACAGCCCCATCACCGCCCCAGCCAGGCCAGCAGCGCCAACACGGGTCCACAGCCCCATCAGACGGACAAACTGGTGCTGACATGGGAAGCACCCCCCCTGCTCCTCTGCGCTCAGAGCATCACGCAGCCTTTCACACATCCGTCCCCTTGCGCTCTCATCAGCCCAAACCCATGAGCTTCCACATGCCCGAGGACTCCTCATCTGCTGCGATCCCACCTTGCAATGCCAGGGAGACCTGCTAACTCTGCCCCGCTTAGCAGTGTCACGCTGCTTGGTTGCTCCCATTTTAGCTCTTGGATTGGAAGTTTCTGTGGAGCAGGGATATCGATCCCCTGCAGTTCTGCAAAGTGCCAGGCAAAATGTTAACTGTGGTGGCAAAGTCTAAAATTTGAGAGTGTAATTGACACGTGCAATAGGCTAACTAACTTAAATATAGCTGGAGAAATACTGAATTATCCTTCAGCCGTAAGAGACCCCTCATTTGTCAAAAGCTATCTCATCTCATCTAAATATGGGAAAACAGTGGTAAATAACTAAAACCCATGCTGAATTTTTTTACGGCGATCAGTGTATCCGTGGCAAGTGGCCCACACACGGTCTTTCTTTAGACAAGATAACGGAGTACTAATCAGCAGCAATTATCTATTGGCAAAACCTAACAAAATGCTGCAGATATGCACAAAATAAACTGCCTGCTTGCCTAATAACTGGGCTCTGAAACAAGCTTACAATTGCTATGGATAATCACCTTATAACTAACCATTGCAAATTCTGACTGCAGATCTACAAGCTGTAGATTTTACAGTCCGCAAAGAAGTTTCCTGGCAGCTTTCACAATAATGGTGATAAAGTCAGAAAAACATTTTTTTTCTTTCCTTTCCTGGGAAGCAAAACAACACCCACAATATTGGAAAATGGCAGAAGATCAGTGACAGCTACAAACAGGGTACAGAATGTTCTTGACCGTGTTTCTTGGTGTAGGAGAATAAATTGTGAAGAGACAAGAATAAGGATGGAAAGCCTTGCAAAGCATAGAAGGAGGGTTATGGATATAGTTAACTATCCCTGTCTTTCCTAACAGAAAACTGCTTCTGCAAATAAAGAAAGGAAATGGCTAGGAAAGCACAAAGAATAAGCATACACGGAATTCACATACCTTTACAGTATTTAGGAGTGTGTGAAAAGCCTTGAGCAGAATGTATTATTTTGAGATAAAGCTTGATTTTTAAGACAATGTGAAGGAGGCATGGGATAACATTTTTTTTTCTGAAGGCAAATAAGCCTCTGGATAGCTTTTGTATGAAATATCACTTGGTTTCTTACGGGAGCAGCTGAAGGGTGAGTCACATGTATTGATATCTCAAGATACGTGCGTGGGAGGTAAGCCCGGCTCTCCCCTCACACTGTGCTTTAATATAAAACATTATTCACCTGCAGCATGTGTAGGTTTTCCCGGTCAGAGTATACAGGTGAATTAACTGTGTGTGGGCATCCCCTGTGCACGGTGCTAACACAAATAAATGTGAGAAAGGAGAACTGACCACTAAAAGCCTTTTTACCCATTGATGGGGTTTGCCTTGGCCATCAGTCTTCACCTTTGTGGTATGGGTTGCTGCTGTCCATCCCCAGATCACTGTCAGTGTTGGTACAAGCCTCTCTTGACCTTCTGGAGCCAACAGCCGTGGGACCTGTGAGTTTGTGTCAGTTATGAGCGATTAGCCAAGTGGGTTATGAATTTAGGTACAGATATTACGGAGAGTGTATCTCCTGTTGGAAACCTGTGAAAGAATATCCTTCCCTCCATGTGTGATGTGTAATTTGGGTGCTTGCTTCAAAGGGCTAGTCCATTAGGTCCGTTAAAAAGCACTAGTCTCCCAAGGTACAGGCTGAGGCCCATGTTAGATTGATGGGATCCTGTTTGTACCCTTTAATGCCAACCTGCTCCGTGACCATATGTGTTCCCTAGTCCTGGGTTTTCTCAGTTTTCTTTCCCCTGCTTTCTAGAATATGAAGCTACATTGCAGCTCATAGTTCAGTTTAACCTGCTTCCTCTAGTCATTATTTCTGTGGCTCTCTAATGGCTGGACTTTGACCTCTGTTTAGAGCCCTCTGGCTTTTGCCAACAGTGTTGTAGGGGAAGGCTGCCTTTGGCCTCACCATTCACTTGGCTGCTTCGGTGTCTTGTTCATGTTCCCCTAGGGGGCCCCAGTGAACGACCCCCCAACAGTTTCCCATCTCTTCGGCTTATCCATGCAAGTACGGAGTCTCATGACTATTACAGCCAAGCCTTTTGATGCTCAGTGAACATCGATGGGATGATACCGCCTGCACTGAGACTGAACTGGCTGGCCAAATTGTATCAGATGTACCGTGACCAATGATTTCTATTTCCTGACCCTTGTTATTCCACTAATGGTCTCCAGTTGATTCATTTTGCAGAAACTGCAGCAGCCCTTGACTGGAAAAGTGAGTGGTCTCTTGTCAGAAGTGGCCTTTTCTCCTGGGTCAAGCTGGGATTTCACAAGGTTGCAAAATACCATGAAGTACCTTTCTGTTGCTGATGGCATGACTCCATGCACACCTGACAGAGGTCTGTGGATGCTCTCAGGCCATTCATTCCTGAACAGACTGACCTCTGGTGTGTCTGTGTGTTAAATCCAGGCTGTAGTTCAACAAGCACTTAAAGCCAGCAGAGCTCCTAAAAGAGATTGTATTGTCCCTTCTCATCCCTACTTGGCCGTTTCTGCCTCCACATTATCTCCTCCCCTGTGTTGAATTCAGCTCTGCCTCTGCTAGCTGTGATCAGGGACGTGCCGGCCTCGTGCCCACAGGTGACCCTGTGGCATCTTGAAGACACCAGCCCCTGGCAGCTTTTGTGCCCTTTCTTCCAGCTGCCAGGTCCCTTCTCCCAGGAGCTCCAGGCTGTGTTCGTCCTCCTGAGGCAGCTGGTGGCACCTCTCCCTGTCCCACAGGGACATATGGCATCCAGAGAGGGGCCTTGCTTCTCTCCTTACAGTGCTTTGGAAAGGAGATAATCTGAAAAATAGGAAAAGTGCAATATGAAAATGGGTTTTATTACTGTTCCAACCAATCCCATAACCCCCGGGGCTCACTGATGCATTGACACTCAAAAAACTTGTGTTCTTTCTCTTTTCTGGAGGAAAGCACCTTAGTTCTCTGAGAGGAGAGAAATAAAATCACTGGCATTAGCTAAGCAGAGTGTGGGCAAGCACCTGAAACTCCCTCCAAGCGCTGGCAATGCTCCCTTGTGATGGGGGGCTGCACGCGAGGGCACGGGTGGGCCATTCTCCCCATAACGTAATTTCAAACCACCTGTAAGTAGCAGTCCCTGGATAATAAAGAAAACCAAGCGTTTCCAGAAGCCACTCAACTGATAGCGCCTTTAGTCTGAAAGTTCACCCCTAAGAGTATAACCTGACTTTTCTGTGGAGTTCCTGCTGACTCTGAAGACACTGGACCTGTGCAGCACATTGTCAGTTTGCACGGCAGCTGCTGCCCATCATTGGTTTTTAATTCAGTAAACGGTGGAAATACCAGGTCTCCTCACCAGCCATATACACACGACCCTTGGAAAGCAGCAGCATGATCTCTTCCACACCATTACTTTTTATTGCATTCACTGTTATATCTCTGCAAAACAGGGAGACAAAATACCCGCAGAGCTATTTTCATTCTTTGACAGAACAAGTCTGTTGCGCCTCGTGTGTGTAACGTGAAGAACATCAGTCATTTAGAGCCAAACTGCAGTTGAAAAGGTCACAGTCACTGTGACAGAGTAAATGAAATGTTTAATTCAAATGGAATATCAGTTACAGTTGCAGTGGTGCTCAAAGTCAATTGCGTTTTCTTTTCCCTAAAGCTCAGCAGAGTATGGCACAGCATCAGCCATAGGCACCCTTATGTTACAGAGCCCTTCCAGACGGTAGTTTTTATTTTAAAGGTTCTTTAAGCTGAATAGCTGGTTCTGTCTGCAGAACTCTGCTTCCTCTTCATGTATTGCACAAAAAGAGAACTGGGAGAAAGGGGGTTGCGTTTGTATTGTTTGTATGTATCGGTCAGAGAGCTAATTTTGGGGTTTTTTTCAGAGAAGACTGGCTTCTTTGGAAAATGCAATTTTTTCAAAAAAATTTTTTTTACACAGGTTGTGTATGGGGGATAAACCAGTTCTGGCTGGAGACATCATCCCCAGCCTTCATCAGCTGGGCTCTGCTCATAGCTCCAGTCAGCGCTGCTGGAGACCAGCCCCGCAGCAGCTACTCTGGGATGGACTTCATGCTTACGTGGACATTGGCACTCAAGCCTCTCCCTTTCTCCATCTTTATCACAAGGATTTAACACTATCACAGCAAAATTCATCAGCAGCACCAGCTCTATTTATATATTCATGTGATTGTCCACGGGACCGTCCATTTTTGTCTCCTATGTTCATGCTGAAGCCCAGCACCATGACCTGTCTCAGCTACAGCCACATCCTATGTTCAACTTGGTGCTTAAAACTACTGTAGGCACCAGACCTAAGTGCTAAGGCTTGATCTCACACCTCATCCCAGCAAAACACATCATCCTAACATGTTAAACACCAGCTGAACGCCAACAGGATATGCTGTCTTTTTGAAAATGTATTAACTGCATCATGCCTGTCAGCCTGACAAAGGAGCCCTGGGAAGGCTCTGCAGCACTAGTGCTTTCTCGGCTCGCTGGAGCTTTTTTTTAAATGACAACTGGAAAAGCACGAGTGTAAGAGGGCGATGTTCCCTGGGACCTGGCGGAGCACACCGCACCGGGCTTTGCTGTGGTCGGCCAAGCTGCTGTATGTCCGTGGGTAACACAAGGAGTCCACAGGCAAACAAAAATTACACCCAAAGCTGGGTCACCAAGGAAAAATAGATGGGCAGGGCGGTAGCCTGGATAAAATGAAAACATTGCCCAATTAGAAATATGCCAAAATCAGATGTGAATTAGGGGATGACGAAGAAGAGATTGCTGCTGCTGCCTGTGGGGCATTTCGTAGTGGTCTGTACAGCACCCAGAGAGGCGCTGGCTCGTTTGGAGCCCGCGTGGCGCGCTCTGCTCCCGTTGGCGTGGGCAAGGCGCAGCCTGGGTGAGTCCCTCGCAGGTGCCAAAGGCTTCACTCTAGCTCTGCACAGCCTCACGCCTTGGTGGTGGGGCTGACCCACATGGCTCGTGCTGGCCGCGGGCTTGGGGGACGTAAACGGGCTGTGACTGAGCGGAGGAGCAGCGTCTCCGTGAGCCCTGGGTAAGAGGCTGTGAGTTTCAGGAAACTGCCCGAGCCTGGAGTTTGCTGCCTGAATCCCTAATCAAGTGTGTGAGGGGACAGCCTGCAGTCCAGGGCCCAGCTCAACTGAAGCACCCATGAAAAGGGCAAAAGGGAGGGCTCTGCTTCCTTCGGCTCCTTAATTTTCTCAAGCTGGCTTTGCAGCTCAATATAAACCTCTGAAATTTTAACACTGGCTGGTTACCCATGCTTCTCGTTTTTTGACATGCTGAGGCTGTACATTTCCTGGCAAAAAATGACTGAGGGAAGCAGAGCTGCAGCAGGAATTTGAAGGTTTAGTGATTCGCACACAAAAAGCCCTCTTCTCCCAGGCATGCCTGCCAAGTTCCCGGTTTCAACCTCTGATGCCTTTGCTATTAAATTACAGCCACTGAAGCGGATCCTGAATTGGTGCTCCCAAAGACAACAGCAGTTGCTTTGCTGAATGGCAGGAGTCCTAATAGCAGTTGCAGCAATCACAGGAACAGCAAGATCTCTCTGTTCTCTCTTTGTGGATGTCATCTTGATTTAGGCTCCAAATGTCACTGCTGCGGAGGGTTCCGTGTTTGGTGTTTCTCCCTGCTAATGTACTCGTAAAATCAGTTCCTCTCCTTTCCCTTCATACTACACCTATTTCACAACTTCCCAGTTATAACTAGATTTCGTGTGCGCTGTATTTATGTGTGAGTTTTATTAGGTGCTTGTTGGCTTGTTTTGAATGGAACCACACAGAGCAGAGAATTTGGGGAAATAGAGGGCTCAGATAATGAACCCCCAGTGTGGGAGTGCGTAAGGAGTCAGAAAGATCTTGTAATTAAACAGCACAGGGAAATCATCCGAACAGAGCCGGAGAGCCCTTGGAGCGGCACGGGCAGGTGAAGGCAGCCCAGAGCCTCTGCAATGCGGTGAGCTGCAGCTCTGCCCCGGAAAATCCTGTCTCTCGAGCTTACCGGCGGCTTTCCCACATCGGCCCTTATTACTGCTCATTGTCGTTTTCCCCAGCCAGAATCAAACTTTATTAAGGTCACATGTGATTCCATCCTCTCTACTCCTTCTTGCCTTGACAGGGCTGGAGGAAGGCTGAAAATAATTTCTTATGTGAAATATGACCTGTTGGCTACGGGCTCCTGTATTCCCGTGGGATATGTCCTGATCAGCAGTGTCTGATTGGTGCGAACACTTCTGAAAGTCCCTAAATGCTCTTTGGATGCTGTTCCTCATTTTCCTGAGCATCTCTGTCACTGCATACCAGTGGGACACGCATATTGCCACAGCGTCACTGCCCTGCAATGAAGCAGATGCTCTTCCAGCACACCTTCAAAGTCAGGAAAACATCTTCTTCTCTGCCAGGCTGCTGTGTATACCTGCAGCTGTCTGTTGCAGGGGAGGGTCCCTAGGACTTTTATCCATAAATACAAAGCAAGATAAATATAAATACACATTTGTTTCTTCTTGGTGTGACACAGACTGGGAAAATATTAATCATTTTGCTGTTCTTACACAAGCAAAAAATGGACTGGTTGCAAATCACAGCTAGAAATACAGCTGCGAGATATGCACCAGGGGCAAGGCTGTGTTATATGCTCACATGGCAAATATATTTGAGAGAAAGTTCTTTACCTGTTGTTCAGCCCCTTTTAACTGCTGTCCCACAGAAGCGTAATAGGTCCCTCTTGTGCTGCAGAAAATCAGTGTCAATTCTGACTATCTCCAGCAGCCTCACAGCCTGCAGCTCATGATTCACCCTCTGGTATTTGCTTTTACTTTTATTTTTCCAGAAAGCCCTGAATAGTAGTCAAATAAAAACTGCATTGCTTAGACCACTGCACACAGGGCTGGGTCAAGCTAGACTCTGCCTCTTCCCATCTGGGTGATGGTGACTGTGTCACTTTGGTTTTTGCATGCTTCTGCTTCCTCAAAAGCTATTGCTTCCTTACCTCAGTGTTTTGAGGTGTGGTGATATAAATGGGGGAAAAGCCTCATTTGTATATATAAATTTATAATATAAATTTATAGAATCATAGGATCCTAGAATAGTTCATGTTGGAAGGGACCTTTAAAGGCCATCTAGTCCACCCTCCCCTGCAATGAGCAGGGACATCTTCAACTAGAGCAGGTTGCTCAGAGCCTTGTCCAACCTGACCTTGAATGTTTCCTGGGATGAGACATCTACCACCTCCCTGGGCAACCTGTGCCAGTGTTTCACCACCCTTATTGTAAAAAATTTCTTCCTTAGATCTAGTCCAAATCTACCCTCTTTTAGTTTAAAACCATTGCCCCTTGTCATATTGCTAAAGGCCCTATTAAGAAGTCTGTCCCCATCTTTCTTAGAAGCCCCCTTTAAGTACTGAAAATTGTGAGTTGTGGTTAAACTGTCGCTTGTACACAAACAAATGCAAAACTGTCTTTGCATCAAACTAGCTAAAGTGAGTGTCAGGTACATTCTGAGTAACAGCAATATAGAAAGCAGAAGAAATCCGTATGTGGTGCTTGTGTGCAAGCAATCTGTCCTCATGTTAGTCTTCCTCAAAAAAGCGTCTGTGTCAGTAGAAGGCCAGAGCATTGTAATAGTGTTGTAGGCACGAGTGTTGAACCTAGAGCTTGGAAACTGTCTATAGACTCAGCGAAGCTGAGTCCTGTAGACAACTTCTTTGCATCTCAACTAATAAATCCACAGTCCATGGTAATGACCTGTAAGTGGTGACATTATCTTAGTTCTGTTGTGCAAGATTCCAGTCTCCTGGAAGTGGAAAAAGTTTCCTTCCTTAGAGCAGGAACTTCGCTGTGTACCCAGGTAAAACATATCAATGACACTCTTGAGGGGCTTTCAGCCAAACATTGCTGTGAAAACAGTCATGAATTTGCTTAAAACTAAAGATGTTTGCACTGTCCTCAAGAAAATGACACATTCCAGAGATCGTTTTTATCAGAGATTGGGTTTTACTTACCTTAATCTTCCTGATGAAATGGAAGTCAGTGGTAAATGTCTACCTTTAGTAGACCCTTGGAGCCTGTTTATCTCCAGTGACCATGATACTTGGTCTGACGAGGTTAGACTCAGATGTGTAACTTTTGGATGCCAAAGTCGGGGCTGAACACCACCACACTCATTACACCAGGGAGCCTGATGGTCAAAGTCCCGATTTTGAATTCCAATAGGGAATAGTGATTTGTGTGGGCATTGCTCAGACGTGAGAGTAGGTCAAGGTATAAACCCTAAAATAGGCAATAGGGATGAAAACATCTGTTTATGCTAGATAAGAAAATTTATTCATTACTAGGCAGCAACTTTCCAATAAATTATCAACCTGACATCTGATAGAGCAGAATGAGCTATCGTACTAATAGAAACACCTCATAAATATTGTTGCTTTGAGAATGTTGCCTACTTTTTCCAAATATTTTCCATTTTCTCACCAGTTTCTTTCCAATCATCGTCAATGGTAACTGACAGTCAGAAAACAGTGATTGTGTTGTTGTTCTCTATGAAATAGTGACTTTCTTGGCATTATTCTTGATTCTAAACAAAAACTTAGAGCTAGCATGGTGAAAATTCCTACTCAGTAAAAGTTCAGATAGCTTGAGTCAAAACAACAAATCTTTTCATTTTGATAATGTCATGCATTGGAAAAGTTTCCTACAATGCACAATATCTCATTTATTGAATAACATTGGAACATAAATACAAAAAGCCTTTTGACACTGTCAAAACAAGCCAGCTGGACTTTTTCCTTTTGAAAAATGCAATCCTATTATACTCCCAAGATTTAATACAACTGCGTTTCCCAATTGAAGAACTGATCCATCAGCTGGCTCTAGCTTAAGAAGTCTGATCTTGCCAATAGGAATAGTAAAAAGTTCGCAGCAATCTAACTGGGTTAGAGTTGCAGAGCTTTGGTCAAACTCTTTCTCTAGCTTAGTTTTCAGTAGGGTGACTAACACCTGGGCCAGGGCCCTGGCTGATGGAAGTCAGTAACCAGTCTGATTTCCTGAAGCCCTGCAGTGGTGATGCCAGGATTAGCACAATCTATTTGCTCAACTTCAGCGCATGGTTCAGAGAATGAGTGTGCTGATCCACACGAGTTGTGTTGGTGCCCCACAGCAAACGCCTTGCCACAATTTATCACCTATCTAAACTGCAGCAAGAAGATGGTGAAAATCAGGTTTTCCTTATTACTTGTTGAAACCAGGAGTGGAAGTAAGTAATTTACTCAGCAAAGCATACCCTTTCTTGGAAACCTCTTGCAGTGATCCTTTCTTTCCCCAAATCTGATATGATGTAAATCCATTGCTTGTTCGGTTGTGCCCTCTTTTCTGCCTGACATTTTTGACAAGCCAAAATAATCCTTAGAGTGATGTTTTTTTCCCTTAAAATGGTACAAGCTTGTGTTACACCTAGTGCTGCTTTCAAACCTAACATCGAGCCCTCTTTTTTTTTTTCCACATTTTGGAGAAAGCATAGCGGGAGCGGGGGGGAAGGGGGAAAAAAGCTAAAAAAGCTTTTCCATTGGTTCTACCACATTGCCTGCTTTCTGTCTTCCCTCTCCGAAGTAGGATTGATCCTCCCCTGCCCAGGATGCATAATGAGGTCATTGCTCCTGAAACTCCACTCACCAAGTTCCTCCTGCAAAGACACGACAGGTCAGTGTCCTTGTGTTGTTAATCCATTGAACTAACAACCGAAACTTGGGAGGCTTTTAAGCCAATTATAAACGAGCAAGTTATTAATGATTAAAGTTACTCAAGCATGACTTTATATTCCTCCCTTCAACCCCACTCCCTTTTGAATAGTGTCATCATCAGATAAAGAAAAACCCTGATATTGACATGTTCTTGTACTCACAGACTTTGGCAGAAAGTTTAGCAAAAGATCTAATGCTTACTGACTCTCTGTTATGTAGAAGTTGAATTGTTTTTAGAGCAACTTGGTACCTGATAAATGAACCTCACCTGAGATGAATCCCAGGTTTTGCCTTGTTATTTTCCAGCATCTTGCTACAGACAAAGAGAAAATGAAATTCATATCCTTAAAGGCGAGAAAACACACCAAGGTCAAGGGGTTTTCCTTGCATTTCTCACCTAAAAAATATTATTGCTGTTCACTGAACTGCTCTAGACACCTTCTTATAGCGATCAGATCAGTCCTGTCTAAGCAGTGAGTTGTTCCCCGTGTGATGTGACCCGAGTGATGCTCTCCTAACCCCTAAGCATGGTACACTGACCAGAAGGACACACCATCAGGGACCTAGTGTTTTGCTAATCTCCTCAGGCATTTCATGGTTTTTCAGAGCTCACAAAGCTTGAATAGCTCCGCAGTCATTTTAGCTATCATTTAAGCACATGGTCTTATTTCATGGTGAATTAAATTTTAGTTTTTTCTAGCAGAAGGAAAGCAGCAATCATATATGATCTTCCCACATTTATTCCAGGCATGTAATAGCTGAAATGTGCTTGAAAGAAGAGGTCTCAGTCAATGCAGGGATTTTTGAGACACCTTACCTGAGTTACAAGGTTGGTCTGCGGACTCCCCAGGTAATCAAGGGAAAAAGCATCCTGAGAGCCATTCAGAGCAGGGAGCAAAATTGGACTAAATTTAGGATGTGCATCCTTCTTACCCTTCCCTCCTACTGGCAGCTCCGTTTCCCAGCCTAACTCTAACTTGACAATCTCCCCGTCAACATTTACTTCTTGAGTGTAACTCACTGCAATTTTTTCTCACCACTGTCCATAACTCTGGACAGATGACAAGGCTTGAGATGCAAACAATTCCTGATTCGTTTAGGGGCATCTGCACTGTTGTGAGTGAAAATACTATGTAAAGCAACCTAAAGACAAGCAAATTACTACCAACGAGCACCCTAATCAAAGACATCTTCCTGTCATTACTCAAGTGGGCATGAGTAGCACAGAGTTTCCTATTGCTTGTTTCTTGTGGTTGGATCTGTAAAGATTGTCACAATCATGGAGGGAGCAACAGTCCTGATGCTTCATTTGTATTGCAGCAATGAAAACCAACACCAAGCATAAAGCTTTGATATTGGATTTTACCTTTGGCACATCCAAGTCTGGGCAAACCGAGCAAAACAAAATGGAACTGCAGGGAAGCATCTGCCATTTATCCCCTATTCAGATGTGTCCTATAAGCAAATCTGGTAAGTAGCTTCTGCGAAAGGTTGTTTGAAATAAGACATTTTAATGAAATGCCATAGAAAGTGGTAGAAGTAATTCTTAATGCAGAAGTCTCTTTTGTTCTATTATGCATTGATGAGGGAATTTGCATGATCATTAGGGGATGACTGAAGTTTGGAATCTTTTTAATGAATATTACATTCTCATCTATTAATGGGAGGAATGACGGTAATTTCTTCTTGTAGCAAATTTTTGCCATCTGTGTAACTTTTCCCTAGAGCATTAGTAGGAATTAAGTCAAAGACGGCACCTAAATAGTGCAAAGGAAGTAATTTCAGCAGAGTACAAAGTAAGATCTAATCAGGTTTCCATGTAACTGCTATCTTGTCTCTTTGGCAGGTTTCTTCTTCTTTTTCTTTTCTTAATTCTTTTTCTCTCTTTTTTCTTTTTTTTTTTTGGTTTTGTTTTGCAAATTGCCGTATACTTCATTAAGCTCGACTGACCTGTCTTCACACTTTTTGTTTCTGCCTTTCTGAAATATCATATCATCAAACATATAAACTTCTTCTGTTACATTCACTGAAGCACATTTAACAGAAAAGTTGGCATAGGTAAGTAGATAAAAAAAATCCCATCAGTTCTGCAATAGTTTTCTACTTCTTAGGCTCCACAATTTTCCAATATTTTTATGGTTTAATAAAAGGAAGGCCAGATGTACTACTTGCCTAGTTTTCAAAAGCATGGTTATAGTTTCAACCAGAATTTCACGTATATGAAAGAGAAATTTGTTTCTTAACTGAGTATGTATTTTAAAAAGATAACTAGTCTTGACTAAGAAGGGACTGAGCAACAAGTACTTAATCATAGCATGTACCAACTAGAACTGTTTAGAAAATGTTTGTCTCCCCTTTAATTATTTTGAATCCTTAAATCAGCGTAATTTCTTCTCAGAATGCTTCTGAAAGCAACTCCCCACACAGGAGTTGTGGTTTGCTCAAACTCACCATAATCAAATCTCCTAAATTTGCATCTTTCTTGTTTGCATCTTTGTTACACAAAGGCATTGAACAGCATATTTGTACTGAAAATTAGTCTTTGGCTGAAAATTGAGTATTCAGAGTATTAGATGATTTTTGCTAGAAAACATTAACATTTCCACAGAGAAAACTTTTTGTTTGCAAAGTCATTTATTTAGATAACAAATGGAATTACTCTATTTTCATTTATTTTAACTGGCAGTTTAATTAATTCTTCAATTTATTTTCAAACTTCAGCCTCTGGCCATTCGATGTTGTTGTTAAGGAATGACCTGCTCTTTCTTTAGAAATCTTGCTATTATCTGATATCTTTCCCTAATAGATATTTTTAACCATTCTGCAATATGCTTTGGCTTTCAAAGGCTAAGTAAGTTCACTTCCTTTGGTTTTCTCTCTCCAGGTCACACACCCTTCCTACAGTTTCCCCCTGAATTCTTTTTAACTTTCAGAATTCCTTATGGGCTGTTTTCTATAAGAGTTTTTAACAACTTGTCCTTCCCTTTCAAGCATACTTCTAACACGCTCTTTCTTCTAATGTCATTGTGCAGGTTCAAGAAGACAGGATTACATCTGACTACTTACTTAAAATGTCTCACCCCTCCTCCGTGCACCAGAAGCAACTGTTCTCCTAAGGTTTGATGTCAAAACTGCACTGAGCCCGTCTGCCCCTTGGGCCTCTGAAACTGACTGAAGTTTCAAATTCTCGCAATTGAAAGGATCAGAGCTAAGCAGGAGCACGAAGCAGGTTCACCAGGTCCCCATCAATACGTACAACGGAGGGCAGACAGTGTTCCGCAGACAACAAAAGATCGCCACAATGCAGGTGCGTGGAACTCACGTCACTCATGCCATGGCCAGAAGACGGGTGAACATTGCCTGAAAATGTGCTGCACACTCCTACACAATGTTTTTCATCGTTGGCTACTCTTCACCTTCTGGAGACGGAAGAGAAGGCGGTGAGCTTTGCATGACCTTGCTTTTCCTGATTCATGGAGCAGCCATGGCTCCCATTGGAGATTTGCTATTTTCCAAATGTGTATTTACCAAAGCGAGTATATATTTACCAAACCATAAAGGCACACATGGTGTCTCCACTACATTAAGGAGAAACGTGCTTGCATGGGAGGCCCAGAGGAGAGGGACCGTTTCTTCTGGGAATTCATTCATACACTGAGACAGATGACTGCTGAGATACTCATTTCAATGCTCTTACCACAAAAAACTGCGAAGAAAGTGTGGGGAAACTTTTCCT
The DNA here is from genome assembly GCA_013398295.1 of Chionis minor. NCBI lineage: Eukaryota > Metazoa > Chordata > Aves > Charadriiformes > Chionidae > Chionis > Chionis minor. The sequence goes on along the minus strand of VZSF01001908.1, from coordinate 107,722 downwards.
TCAGCTATTCTTCTGGGAGTGGGAGAATTGGTAACCGTGACTCTTCCTTTGGGCTGTGGCTTCTTCTGGGGAAGAAATTAAGGAGCAAGTTAAGTAAAGGAAGCTGTTGCTGTCTTCTTTCTTTTGCTGATAGAGAAAGCTGAAGCTGCTGATAGAGAAAGCTGAAGCCACTGGTATGATTTCTGACTTGGGGTAAGTCAACCTCAACAAGTCATGTCAGTGGAGAGCTGGCTGACTGCAACTTCTCAGGTCTGGTGGAGAAAAGAGCCTGAGCGAAGTCTGTAACCACAACCAGGCTGAAACCGGGGACTTCACTGTCATTGAGGACTTAACCAAGTTTTACAATAGAGCTCAAAAGTAGAAACCAATCAAAAAATGTGAAGAAGATGCTGTTAAAGCAATAAGAATGGTATAACAATTCAACAAATCCACTGCATTTCCTCGTCTATCTGAGCCATGACCCAGTAGAAGTTCAGCACTGAATTGTACTGCCAAAATGTTCGTTAACCAGCATAAGTATCTGTCTTGCCACTTCCAGGAATCCCAGACATGGCTTTCTTCTATTTCCATAGTAGTACATTTTATGGAAACCACTAAAGATAACAAAATATTCAATTTAGGCTGAAGCGAAGTACCTGAATCTGTATGCAGCCATCAAGATCAATGAACTAATTTTCAGAGATACTAATTATCTTTCAGTTCCTATGGGAAAAGGGAGCCCATGGTTGTTTGGAATTTGAATAGACATTTCCTATTTTTATTTGTCTTGCTCCAGTAAACCCTTGTTCGCTAAGAATGTCTAGGTTGTTAGCTGTTAATTATTAGGCTAACACTATCATGCTAAAGGTGGTCTGGAAACCTGGTTTCCTTATTGACTTATCTAATTTAAAAAAAATTAAAAATTAAGACTGTTTAAAATAACTGTGCCATTGATATTTTATCTAATCCCTGGTTGAGCAGAAACAATCAGTATCCTCTCTTTGCACGACCAGATGAAACTCTATATTGCCACTGTAACTCCCCAGTCCTGTAACAGGATTTCTTTAGCCACTTAAGCTTAACAGCAGTGCTTTCTACATAGAAAGATTTAGTATCCATAAAGATCCTCCCCATAATCTGGTGCTACAGAGGGAGTCCCTGCCTCCCTCTGAGGAACATGTGTTTCTTGCAGACTTCTTCAGTGATTAAAGGTAACTCAGATTTGAATATCCTTTGTATGCAGTACAGGCTTTCAGCTCAAGACTGAGGCACCTAAATTAAGGTGTCTAAATGTAAGGGCTGGATCGGGGTGCCTAGCCATAGGTGTCTAGTGCTTTTTGAGATGCCCTTGTGAATTTGTTGAGATGCTTGTTTGGCCTTCAGCTGCGAGTCCAGAAGAGCACGGGTCTCCTGTAGGTCCTGTGCTGTATCTGCCAGCTCTGTGTAGTTATCTCAGGTCACCTCAAATGGCACTGGACACCTATGTTTACTAATTGAGCAGAATCCTGATCACTACTAGCTAGAGGGACATAGAGAGAGTCAGTAGGGAGATTCAGCGCTCATTAGGTTGGCAGCCAGATCACCCTAACCTCCACCAAGGGTACTGACTATAGCAGCAGCTTAGGCACCAAGCTCACATTTGGACATTTACTTGCAGACATCCAGTTCTAGGTGTCTTCACCCCAAACTGAGATTGACCCATGAAGTCTTTGCTTTAACAAAGGATGTATTCAGAAATGGAGAGCAGAACATGTGAAAAGGGGGAAACCTCTGTGTATATGCCTTTGTCAGGAACTCAACAACTGACACAAATAGTAGCCTGGACTCGTCTCCCCTAAGTGCTTCAGTGGATGCTACGTCTATAGCAAAGGTGGCCATGAAAGGGCAACTTTCTCTTTTTACTTTCCACTGTCTGAGATTGGACAGTGCCTCTTCTATGGAAACTCCCAGACTTATATCAGTGAGCAGCTGTAGTCCAGAAATGATTACAGGTTTTTTTTTCAGAGCTGTCCTGTTCTTTTATTAACACAATTGACTTAAGCACCAGTCACTGCATTAAAAATAATCTGAACTTGATTGCGCCCTTCTGTTTCAATCCGGTATATCTACCATATGCTTGACAGAAAGAGACAATATTGAATGGCAGAATATTTGAAATGCTTCCAAAACTCACCTTCCAGTTTCTAATGCTAATAAAAACAACTCTCTCCAGCCGCTCAATGCAATTTTGCACGAGATGCTTAGAAGAAAACAACCTTGAATTGTCTTCTGACACAAGCTTCCATTATGATGAATCTCAAGGTGAGAGCAAACAGAAAGATATGAGCCTCTCTTACAACCATGTTTCTGAATGACAGTGTAGTAAGAGATGTTCTTTATAGTCTCTCCTGCACAAAATACACAGAATTTTATTGGCAGTACCTCTCTGACAGATGCCACTACTGTCCTTGTTTAAACCAGCATTAAAACATTAAACATAACTTTAAAAAAACAGCTGTTACCAGAATTTGTATTTAATGAAATATGAAAGTAAAAAAAAAAATAAAAATCCAGCAACTAAAAATGAAGCTGGAATTTACTAAAATACAAATTCTGCATTAAAGACAAATTCTGCATAAATTCTGCCTCTGTTGTGTGGGATGCTGAATTCCTATCCAAATAGGTATAAAATGGAATAGTTTACAAAATTGATGAAAGAAATGCTAATGGTGCATGTCAAGACTCGGCTTTCTTTCTTAACCACCCATTGAGTTTAGATTGTTTAACGTCTACATTTGACACTGTTCTTTAGAAGCACAGATAATTGTTTAGAAACAGTTTTCCAAGCCAGTGCCCTATCAATACCATGAAACTTCACAAAGTGGCTCCTTCCTAACAACTACAGTCCTGGAAACAGAAGCCACACTCTCCTTTTCAAGAGCAGAAAAATGTGCCCTATCTAATGTGTCATCTTTGCATTCATCAAGATAATTATCACAGATTATTCTGTGGTCTAAAACAAGAACACAAAATGTTCCCTGGTAAGCACAGCCAGCCAAGCGTTACTCTGAATGTCTCAGATTCTTGCTTTACTTTCTGCATTTGTTCCCCATATGATAGCCTAAACGGGATTTTCTGTGGTGATGTGCTGGGTCCTCCAGAAGCCTGATCATAGCTTTCCAAGACATTATCCTGCAATCAGGACCTCCCGCACAGCTAATTGCGCTGGCAGCAGCAAGACAGTGGGCAAGCAGTGAGAAGCTGTGGAAATTTCTGTAGAGCTGCTACTGAGGAACTCGCTTCTGAGAAAGATAACAGCCTTCTAGAAATCACCAAGTCAGTGACCTGAATAGGAATGGCCTTAGATATCACAGACCCAGTTCTCACCTTATCTGATCTGATGGAGAATTCTGTAAAGTCAGTGGAGCTGTGCGGTACAACAGGAGCCATGTGTGGACACGAAATTGGGTCCCATTTTATGCTTGTCTCTTTTGCAATGCTGTTATTAACACTGAATTCCAACAGTGAATGTCTTACAGTAACATATATTACTTGTGTAACATGTTTTTGGCACATTCAGTATTGACTTGCTTACTCATTATGAACACACACGTGCTAAGGGAATGGATCTGTCTGGTCATTCAGGAAAAAAGTGTTTCAGAGTCTATTGTTGCTTTAGAGAATACAAAAAATGTCTGAAATACCAATTTTTGCAGGATGGTAAAAATGTTGCCTGCACAAATCCAATTACTGTCATTCTGAAATTTCTTATTTCAAAAATTGTCCTTATTTTGCTATCTCTCGGGACAGTAATTCCTATTTTTTATTATTCATACATTTAAGTATTAGAATTAAAAGCTTACAATGCACATGTATCTTGTTTGTGCTCTGACACTTTCTATTTTCATTTGCTATCTGTTTCACAAATCATTGTCACTGATTTCAGTTTAGCTTAGATGCCTGGGCATTTTTTACTGTCATTAGAGAGCTATGTACATTTTCAGGTGCTTCCATACCTTTACAATCTTGTCTTTAGTAATTCTAAGTATTCTGACCTCCACCACCTTGTGAGGCATTCAGTAGGTCTGGCATGAAGTAGAATCAAGAAAATTATCCTAGAGCCTAGCTCTTAGCAAGAAATATTTCTCCTAATACTGCATTAAAGACGCACACATAAACACCTCCAAGGCAATAAGAGACAGAAAGCAACTGCTGGAATCAATAAGTCATTAGCAGCAATTAGGACAAAACAAAATTGACATCTTGCTATTTCAGATGATGATAGAAGACAAGCATAATTGTAAAAACTATACGAATGTAAAAGAGATATTGGAAATCAATACTCGTGCAGGCAGCATGAGCACAAGGTATAAAAGTCACTAAAATTTGACAGGGCTTTTCGAGCAGCACGGTTCTCAAAGCAGAGAAAAGGCATATGACGTGTGAAATAGCCTATAAGTCTATAAGTTAATAGGTGATAGATTGCCTCGTCTTTTCCCAAGTTCCTTTACTAGGTCTAAATAGTCAGCAGCAGCATGAGTATAAACACAGCCGGTTTCCTCTTGCACCTGTGTTACTGCACTGCTGTCGAGCAAGTAGCATTTTGTTAGTAAGAGTAAAATTTGGTCTACAATGAGAAAGCAAGGCACAGAGAAGATGCCATCTGACAAAATACGGGAAAGCAAGTAACAGAGAGTGATGTCGATACAGCTCACAAGTGCAAGCAGGTGGGGACCGCAGGAGGTGGGACAGGCTGTCTACTGCAGTGTACCAGAGTTCAAATAAACTCTATACTGAATTTGGGTCCCTTCCTACTAGGAATCATTTGCAATAATTCAGGCTGATTTAGACACGCAGCCATCGTGGATCTCCTGCACATACCCATGGTGCATAAAGTGGTGAAAATTCTCCTTAAATCTGGAAATGTGGTTGCTCTCCTTGAGGGAGTTATTTCCCCTCTGAAAATCTGATAGCTGGGGAAAACAACATGCCCTTTTTTCTGCTAAGTCAATATCAACACTGGTATTTTTGCACTTACAGAAATCTATTAGTTTTACACGTGCAGAAAAGATAGTGGATTTTTAAATCTGGTGTCCAAAATACTCCAAAAATCCGCAAAAGTGACTGCTAATGAACATAGCTTAAAAAGTTGAACATTTCAGTCTCCGTGTCTATTTAGTACCCAGTCCTTCCACTCTGACCGCCCCTGATGGGTTGAAAGGCAGATGCCTCTGTGGCAGCAGGCACATTATTACCTTCAGCTGCTTTCATGCAGGTCGTTAACCAGTTTCTCTGACAATCCTTCTTGGATCTGTAAGCATCTATCAGCCATGCATTGTGGCTATAGCGCTACACCAATCCTACATAGCAAATTTTTTATTGCTAGCATCATGTGAGGCCTAAAGCACTGTAGAATCAATGGGAGGTTCAAACAATGGAGTCGGAAAAGAGGGGTCTGCTTCAGCTCAAGCAGTCTGTGCCCCTCTGGTCTGATTTGGAGGCCACCGAAGTAGCTGGAATGAGTATAGTCATTTCCAGCAGGCTTTGGAGCTCTCTTCTGGTTGTGTCTGTGAAGTCCTGAGCGTGCAGCAGAATAGCATTTGTGGGGCTCTTCGTGTTTATGACTATAAACATAATCCTTCATTCAGATGCTGTGATGCTGAAAGCTGTAGAAATCCCATAGGCTCGTATAAAGAGTAAGGCTGTTCAGTAAAAAGGAGATTTTTTTTCCCCTTAAAATACTGCAAAAAATGCATTATTTCCATTTATTTAAAAACAGCTTCTCAGCAGTCAATGGATATTTATATTGATGGATTATCCACTTGAGTATGGCAGCTTCATGATTCTCAAATGGTTTTTCTCCTCCAGTGCTATCAGGTTCCTTTTATCTCAAAATGTTTTCCAGAGAAGACCAGTGCTGTTATTCTGCTTTTATAGCTAGAAAAACTGAAATCCTCAGAACTTCATCTCCATGGACTATCCCTGGCCCTACTATATTTCTGTTGGAAAAGTTCTTAGCTGTACACCCTTGTCTCACCACATTTCCCAGTGGATGCATATGAAATGAATTCCTTTAGGTTTTTTACCTCTTCAGAAGAGCTGTTGCAGATCTCCTCGGTGATGTGATATCTGGACTCAAACTCTTTGTAGGTTCACACCATAGCGGCAAGGAGTTGTATCCTTGTTTGTAAGTGAAAAATTAATTCCAGGAAAGTCATAGTGACTATTTAGTTTGCTGTCTAACTAGGAAATAACAATGAAGAAATTAACTATGGCTTATTTTATGTCCAAAGCAGAGCATTACTTGAACTTTGATTGTCTGAATTTTCCTCAGTCTGGATCTCTCTCCTTCATTCAGAGCTTCCACTCCGTGCCTAGCCAAGAACTGGAAGAAGAGGGTGATCACAGACACAAAAATCTATCCTTACCTCCTTGGAGTAGACATTTCTGCATTTGCTTATATAATAGGCACATTTCCTCTCTCCCCAACACTGAAATACCTTTCATCTTATATTTTCCCCATCAAAACCTCCAAAATACAGCATGGCCTTTTATTTTGAAACTAACAGTCACAATGTGTAACCATTTCATGTGTAGATAAATAAATTCATTTAACTTAATTTCACAGGTGATGCCGAGAGAAGTATCGAAGGTCTCATGAGGCTGGTGGAGTTGCAGAGTGGAAGCTGCAATGTTTTGAACTGAATTTTCTACCATTATTGTGTTCTCTGTACTAAGTATGTGGGAAAAGTCATGGAGAAAGGACCTTCAAGGATGTAGTCAACTGTACAGTTCTCCAGTCTGGGAAATGTGTATCAGGTTTAAATACAAACAGGGCTTTGTGCTTGTTGCGGACAGCTGTTATTGCAGGGTCAGGAAGTTTCGTTTGCATACAGGAGATGAAAAGTCTTATCTACCAACCCTGAAACAGTCATTTAAACTACAACATCTCTGTTACTGCCTGATGCAGGCAGGTCATTATTAATTCTCTATTTCATCAGGCTTATGTGCTTCTAAATTTGTCCAGCAAGAGAAGCTTTTAACAAAGAGCTTCAGTTCTATGATGACAAATAGTGAAAGCATAGAGGATGCGTGCTTTTGGGGAAGGGCAAAAGCACTGCCATGGAAACTGAAAAGGTGATATCTGGTGCAGAGGATGCTCAGCAGATGCGGGTCTCCGCTCTGGACCTTAGTATGTACCCTTTGCTCTGTCAATGTGTGTGAGGAAAATGCTATGGAATTTTAGTCATAGGTGAGGTCTAAGGTTGAAATTCAAGTTGTCCTACAGCTGTAACTGTGGTGATGCTGGGTACCAGGGCTCTGCTTGGGTGTGTACCCAGCACACTTAATTCCTGGTCCTAGAGCTCCATATATGCAGAGCTCTCCCTGCATACCTGTAACCAGGGATCCATCCAAGACAGGAGACTACCTTGTGACAAGGTGATTGCCTGGGCTCCCCGCCCCTGCACAGCAAAGCTGTTGGGCAAGTGCCGCAGGAGCCCTCCAGGCTGAGTTTCAGACTGGCCTGCAGATTCCCCTGGGCACCTCCTGCTGTGTCTGGATGGACCGACGGACACTATTTATACGTGAGACGTGTTGATTAACCTGGCTGAGAATCTGGCCATCCAAGGCACTCACCCAGGCAGTTCCTGCTACAGAACTGACCAGACTGCACATAGGTAAGATACTTGCAAATAGTGGAAACTGTTCTGGCAGAGATGGAGAAATGGGCACACAGCACAGCCTTTTGTGCACGGTCATGATAGTTAGATGCTTTATACACAATTTGATGTTATCAGTAGAAACAGACCATGTGTGTGCTGGAGTGGTCAGGCAGAACCGCAGCCCAGCTGGATCATAACAAGCAAGCAGAGGGTTGAGTCGTCTCACCAGGTCCAGCTGAAGATGCTGATGCAACGACTCTCACAACAGAGACTCCTGTCACCATGCGGAGAGTAACCAACACTGCTGTTTGAGGGACTGGAGCATTACCTTATGGAAACAACACCCCCCAGTCTATTTATTTTTAACAAATGCTCTGCGAGTGACTGTGCAACAAGTGTACTAGCAGTGCAATGCTCCTGGGGCACTGAGAGAACATGCATAGCAGCAGCCCCCAACACACTCAACACACAAAAAAGAGAAACATGATTTAACCTCCATTGGAGGAGCCCTTTGTTGGTGTAGAAAGCAACAGAGCCCATAGCTTACTCCTGAAACTCCCGTTTTAGACTTCGGCTCTTGTGCTAATGCATATTTTATTATTCTACTGGAAGTGGGATGTCTTTAACAAAGATCTTCTGCAGAGATCTTAAAGGTATCATGGGGTGATTAGACAGTCTCCTGAAAGGGAGTACTGGATCAAACCCTTTCATGGATAATTGAACACGAATCTTTCATATCCTAGGAGGCTATTTTAACTTTAAGTAAGGCCTCCTGCAATGTCCACTTCCATCTTGCTTGGGACTCCCCTTACTTACTTCTGGGAGTCTACTTGAGTGCTAAGAACTCATGGCTTCCTTTATAGGGCACATTTTGAAGGAGAAATTCGTATGTGCTTTAAACACTTCTCAAAACCTTTAGTGACAGAGGTTTTGTGCCCTTGGTTATTTGTTCCATTGATTAACTGTTCTTCTAACTAGACAGTTTTCTTGCTCAGCTTTCTCTTTTGCTGCAAATTACCCTAATCCACTTCTTGTCCTTCTTGTCCTCCATCCCTCCGTACAACCTCTGCAATATCGCCTTTCTTCTGCCTTCCCACCAGTCTGCTAAGCTAACTCAAACCCATTTTGTTTCAGTCATCGCCAGCAAAAAATGTTTTCTAAGTGCCACTTTTCTTAATGTGAAGCAGAAGGTCTTCATGTCTATGGATATGTAACATCTAAACCCGGACATGGCACTCCTTGTCAAACCTCAGAAGTGCTGATGAGAGGAGAACTACTATCTATTTTACAGGATAGAAGCTGCCCTTCTGGCAACAACATGACATCAGTTATATCATGTTTAGGTTACGATTCCCTGCAACTATCTTTTCGGCTGTGCTGCCACCCAGCTCTTTCTCCTTTCTTGATTTGCTCCTCTTTCCAAGTGTAGCACTTTTTGCACTTGTCTGTGCCGTAGTTCATCTTGTTGACTTCAGATCATTTCTCCAATGTATTGTTTTAAATTCTAACCCTCTCAAGTGCTTCCAGTCCCCCTTTGCTCATTATTGTCACTTTTGAGGACATCCATGCTTTTCCGTTATCCAAGTTGCTAACAGGAATATAGGACAGTACACCTAACTGTGCAGGACACAGCCTGTTCTGAGTTATTGAAAATTGAGTGCAATCTTACAGCAATTTGTGCATTCACAGTTACAGTGCTTTAATCCACTCAATTCATTAAAACTTCATTAAAAAAACAGAGCTACACAGGCTAGGCAGTTAAAACCAAACTGTGGTTGTGAGGAACTTGTCAGCCAAAGTACTCATTTAGTCAGATTTTCAGCAATAAAACATTAGTCAAGCTTTTTCTAGAAATCTCCCCAAATCTTTGGCAAAACCTCAAGGTTCAGTGATGGAAAATCTATGGGAAAATAACACTGACCTCCCTATACTTTAATTACAACACTTATGCCCAAATAGCCATTACTCAGTATCACTGCTAAGGTTATGTTTTGAGCTTTCCAGAATGTCTTACTCCTTATTTATTTTCATATGATCTACTACAAATGAGCACCTCTCTGGACATCAGTGTAATAGAAAGCGCTGTTATCCACAGATTTGTGTGAATAGTTCCAAAAAGTTTGGCTCAGTAAAATCTGGGACTCTGGCTACTGTTAAAGTTATTGCTGGCTCAGGTTACTAAATTTTTTAACTCCTTGATAAGTCATTCGAAACATAAGCTTCTGAGACTGTTTCAGTTTATTACTCTTTTTAAGTGAACGGATCTAAATTAGAATCTCCTGAGATCAATAGCTCATTTTTATCACAGAGCATTTGAACTGTACCATATAGATCAGATAAATCATCTTTCACTGCACTCAAAAGTTTTAAACTGCAAACCTGCGGTGTAAAACTACCATAGATTTGGTGCTAGGCAAATGATACATTACGACTGTTTCTACCTACCTATGGCTCTTCCTGAACAAATGCCATGTTCCAGCACAGCAATTATTTTGATCGCAGATGTTTCCTCAGACTGCATGACATATTTCTCTCTCTTAAAGTCAGCGCTTTACTTCTACTTTACAGCCAGTATCTCCTCTCTGGGTGACATGGGTGTTCAGTTTATTTACACTGTGAGAAACACTAAATAACGTACGTGACTATATGTGTGATCCAGAGCAAAAGGCTTGAGTGGATTCAAAGTGGAAGTTAAAATCACTGCCATGGCCTGATCAGTGTATGAATCACAGGATCGTGGAAAATTCATGCTGGAAGGGACCTCAGGGGGTCTCTAGCCCAGCCTCCTGCTCAAAGCTGAGTCAGCTCTGAGGTCAGACAGGTTGCTCAGGGATGTATCCAGTTGGGGGCTTGAAACGCTTCCATCATGGAGAAGATCTGGCGTTGCTGGTCAACCTGCTCCAGTGCCCAACCATCCTCATGGGGACAAAGGTTCTCCTTATATCCAGCCTGGATTTCTCTTTTTTTTTCATTTTATGCTTAGTGTCCCTGATCCTCCCACTGGGCACAACTGTGAAGAGCCTGGCTCTATGTCCTCGATGACCTTGTGGGCAGTGGGGGCTGCTCCTAGTTCCACCCCCTCCAAGCTTTCTCTTCTCCAGGCTGAACCAGCCCAGCTCCCTCAGCCCCTGCTCACAGGGCAAGTGCATCTTGGTGGCCCCCAGCTGAACTCGCTCCTGCTGATTGATGCCTTCCTTGTGATATTTTGCCTTCCAAAGATGATTGCTCTTTGATTTTGATACTGCTTCAGTTCATGTATTAAGCCATTATATGCTGTCGGCTGATCAAGAGCTGCCACAGCAGAGGTCATTACAGGGATTTCAGAGGCAAATGACGTGACGTTGCATAAAACCACTTGAAACTTTTTTCTGAAACATTTTTTCCCCTGAAGAAAAATAGCCTTGCAACCAAAAGAGAGGTGGTTTTCACAGCAATTTTTCATATTTTTTTTTTATTTCACTTCTTTCAACAGAAAATGTTCTTAAATGAGTAGGAGAGATTTTTTTTTCCTTTATTTTGCCTAGTTCATGATATGTAAAAATAAATAATGGATTTTTAATGTCAGTTTAAAGTATAATTCTTTCGAAACAAATAAACCTCGCTGCAGGCACTGCAGAAAAGGTGAAGGATCCTGTGACTTTCAGGACAGGAGGAAGCCTGATGTAAACGGGGACCCTGCAGAGCCACATGAGCAGGAACACGTGCTCACTACTGGGCAGGTTACTGGTGTGAAGCTGCAGCTACCTAATCCCCGCAATTAATCCATTCCGAAGGCCTTGCCCTAAGTCTTTCCATGTGGCAAACGTGACTGGCAAAGTTTCAGAAAAATATCAGACACAGACCAGCATTTCCCCATGTGCTGGGGCACAGGTGTTAAAGGAAATCCTGAGGAATTTTTCCAGGACACCATCTATTATCCTGGTCAAAGTGTGGTTCCAGAAAGCATTTATACTCCTGGTAGAAAATAAGGATAACTTCCAACGTTTTTCACTGTGCTGTTGTTGCTTCTGCCAGAGTTGCAGCCGAATATTACTATATTACAGCATCGCTATAGTGATAGAAGGAAACACAGGTAGGTATCCACGTCTGTCAGTTCAATGCTAAATCAATTGCAAATTGTGTACTTTAATTCATTAAGTCCGAGTTTCATTGTAGTCTGTCCTTCACCAGCATTATTCAGTATTTTCATTATTGCTGTGGACAGAGGCACAGAGAATATGTTTATTAATTTTTCAGACGACCTCAATCTGGCAAGGGTCACCTGGAGGACTGAAAAATAGGATTAGAATTCAGAATACTTTTGACAAATTGAATAAATGATTAAAACAAACAAAAAAAAAAGACGACGCAATTCAATCAGACCAAGTGAAAGGTATTTATACACAGGTAGCAGTAATCATCTGCTCAAATATGCAGCAGCCAAAGCGGGGTAAGCACCAGTATACCAGAAGAAGATTTGGCTGGTGGGGGGGGAGAACACTTAGGAAATCACAAGGTGAACCAAAGTCAGCAACATCATACTGTTTCCAGAGAAATATCTCTCGCCATGAGATATACAAGCAGGCTTTTTGTCGATGTGACACATAGTGGAAATCTTTCTTCTCTCAGGGCTGGCGCGGCCCCAGCTGGAGCGTGTGCCCAGCGAGGTGGCCACTGGTGGGTGTCCAGGGCAGAACGGTCCAAAACCACAGCCCGAAGGAACGGGAGCTGTTTGCTGAAAGGAAAAGAACAGAGAGGCACGACTGCGGCTTCTAAGACATGAAAGGTAGCTGTGGAGAGGGAAGGAATTAATTCTCCGTTATGAAGTAATGGCTTAAATTACAGTGAGGTTTAAGTCAGGCATTAGGAAAAGCTTTCTAATAGCAAGAGTAATTAAGCGCAGAAATAGACTGCATAAGGAATATCCATCATTGAAGTCTTTTAAGAGGAGGCTAGAAAAGTGTGTGTAGGCTGCACAGGAAGGGGCAGTCCAGCCATGGGGCTGAAAAGGGGGAAGAGTTTGTCTGATTTGGGTGCTAGCGACTGGAGAAGATTTACGCTTTCTAAATGCCAGTCTCATGGCCGGGATATTCTGTTGTCTGCGCGGCGGTAGCACACAGAGGACCTGGGGCCAGCACTGCATTGCTTGATGTGTGCAAACCCCAGTAGAGGAAAACCCCTGTTTTTACAGATGGCACCTCAGAATGTTAGGAGCAAGGTTTCAAAGCAAACCCTCTGATTCACCCCTTGGTACGAGGTTAGCCCAGATGCTCTGCAGGAATGGGGGTCCAGCTGACACTGCAATGTACGTGTATTTATATGCAGGAAAAAGCCTAGCAGGAGAGTGCAACCAACCTTTGTAATAATCAGCATGCTCTTATTTAGATGCCTTTCTGCCAGATTTGGCTTAGATCAGATTTTTAATTGGTGTTTGAAAACTCTAGACAGTGGGGGAGTGCGGAGGAAGGCTGGCGAAGAAGTCTTTTATAGTAGGAAGACTAATTTGTATTTTACCAAATCAGCTCATATGTTGGTATACTGAAGATATCTACAAAAACCAGATACTTTTAAAACAGGAAACTAGATCCTAATTTATCAACAGGCTTTCAATATTAGAAAAGGCAAGAACCAAACTGTTTAAATGTCACATTAAATGCAAACTTATCAGTATTTACCAGCTTCACGCTACCCCTGGTATCATCAGGTAGCTCAGGGACTTGATTACAGTCATCATGACAATACTATAATAAAAGATTATGAATAGCTTGTTGCTGACTTGGGAGCAATCTGGAAATCTCATATCGTAAAACCAGCATTCAGTCTCTTTAACTTTATTGTATTAAAAAAGTTATAAAAACTCACTGCATAATTTTTACTGTGCTCCGTACACAAGAGAGCCATTATTTAACTCTTCATTTAATTTCCAGATGCTGTATATGTGCACCATATAAAAGGCATCCAGAGAACCCAGGCAGGAAACAGGCTTAGGGATGGCAGCTCAGAGACAGGCATGTGTGGAAAACGCCATTAAAATTATAGCTTATCTAGTATGTTTTGCTTGCCTAAACTAGAAGTCTTCCAACTATTTCCTCAGGTTGAACTTCAGGCTGTGAGGTCAATATCCCTTCCTCCTGGCGGAGAGTCCGGGGGGCAGTGCCTGAGGATCACCCCTGAGATGCCGGATCCAGGATCCCGTGGCACTGTCTGCCTTGGAACACAGCCAGGGTGACCCATTTGGGTCCCTTACAGGCTGCGTGCCGTAATACAGGTCCAGCGTGGCACTCTTTGAAGTCCCAGCCCTGGATTTATACTGGACGTTCCAGTTTTTCTTTAGCAGAAAAGACAGGGAAAATATGTGGCTGCAGAGAAAGCCTTACCCAGGTAACAATTTGCAGGGGACAGAGCAATGTGGGCTGCATTTTACCAAGGTGTTTTAGGCACGTCGCCCCTGTGCAATGACACAAGTGTACCCATGTGCCCGGGAGCCCCCACGCTGCAGCTGGGGTGCCCCCGGCTCTGCCGCCTGAGCACTGTGTACAGACCCAGAAACTGGGAAGGCAGTAAACAAAAACAACTCACTTTTTCAAAGCCTGATGGTTCTTGAACATTTGAATTGTGAGCCCTGGTTTCCTGCCTCCCAGTAATAGTACACATTATTGCAAAGAAAAGTTTAGAAGTCCTGCAGGAAAGAGAAAGTTCTTGAGCAACAGCCAGTGCCTGCATGGCACAGGCAGGACGGATGTGAGCACTGTTTAAACACCAGCTGCAATTCCACAGGCTTGAGAATTCCTGGTTGCTGGGAAGCCTTTAAGCAGGATGTCCCAGTAAATGCTTTTACCAGGTTGCTCTGTCCTTTTCCTAATTCAAACTGCAATTATCGGGATGATAAAATGGAAAAATAAATATAAATGCAGTAGCTGAGAAAAAAACAGTTAGTTTTGTGCTGGTGAGAAATAATACAGAACTCCTTGTGTGTTTAACAAACTGGCTCTCAATATATATTGTAATGTATCTTCATGACCCAAATATGCTTAGGAAGAGCGTGACAATGAAATGTATGTTGGAAGCATAATAAAGGAACTAATGCAGTAAAGTTACTATATTTTATTAGTAGAAGAAAACAATTAAAATGATATCCAGGTAGTAACTTAGGAACCAAATGTCATAGCTGTCTCTTTTGCTGCCAAAATATGTGTACTCTCTTCCTAACAGTCTCTTTCCCCAAGGAAAAATAAATGTACCTAAGAAATACTTGTTAGCAATGCAATTACAGGCTTAATTCCCCAACCAACTTCAGACATCATAAAAACAAAAACAAGCAGGAGCCCTTTGCAATAGCAATGGAAAGGAGACAGAAAAACACTAAGTGTTCAGAGGAAGATAATAATATATTTTTATAACAAAAGCTGACACACTCTTTGACAATAACATTTGCGAAGTCATTAGCATTTGTTTTTCATCTGTACTGTTTTTTCCTTTTAAGCTACAGCCTAGAATGAAAAACCTCTTCTATGGGTAGACTCTGTGCTGCTCCTGAATAGGACTTTTGGGACACCGAGACACCAAAGTCGTTTGCCAGACTCTCAGAAAAACAAAGCAGCTGTATCAAAATAACGTTTCTTGACACTGGTTACTTCTGAAGGTCTGGTCCCTCCAAGGAACTTAATTAGAGCTGGGTTATTTGGACAACGTGGACTCAACCATGAGAGCTAAGATGCTGGGAAGCTGAGTCAGAGAACTTCTGAAAAGTTGGCCCTAAGAAAATAAGATTAAAACCTCATATTTTACAATAAGTAAGATAAAAAAGGACAAAAAGTACTAAACCTTACATATTCTGTGACCGTGCAGATTAGATCCATATTCATATCACATGTTGGAGAAGGAAAACCTTCAAGAGTGCTGGCACAGGCCGTACGAATTTTGTAGCTGTTCAAGGCCCGTGTCTGTGGTGTCATTCAGGACTCCCATGCTAAGGTCTCGATTCATCCCACATCTCCTCACATACTTCCCAGTGTGCTCCCTGCCCAGCCTGGGCACCCTGGGCTCTCTCGCTATCCGTAGGAGGGTCTTCAGCTCCTCCAGAGATGCCTAGTTTGGGAGGGGCTGTCTCGTACCATTGGCTTTACCAGGATCCGAAGAGAAACTCTGAGTTTGGACACTTCCCTGTGTAGGGAATAGATGTCTGATACTCCTGATCTGAGTCTCCAGCCTCCGTAGAAGAATTCCCACTTGATTTGGTACCAGCACAGACTTCTGCTGTTGGAGGTAATGGTGTACACCACAAAATGGTACCATGCTATGTTCCTGCTAGATCCCCACTTCCAATGCAAACTCAAATTTCTTTGACAAAGACCTGAAAAGTAAAAAGTCTTTTTCTCCCCAACTGCCCCGTGTAATTTGAAATACCCATCTAAGACATTGCAGAGAACTTCTACCCCTCAGTAGAGACATAGTCAGGGGCTATCAAAAGTCTCAATTCTTTTGAAATATTGGCATCAAACCCAAGATAAAAATATTGAAGTTTAAAAATTCAGTATTTTAAAATATTGAACATGAACATCTTTTTAATGATTTTTAAATTGGCTCTAAATCAGGGTAGATATTTTCCTTTTGACAGTCACTTATAAAAGGTTACTGCATTACTAGTTTCACAAGAAGAGGGAAGTGCTTTTTTCTCTCAATTTGTCTTGCCTCCAGCCTCGGATCCCAAAATGACAGGTGACCGGAGAGGTTCCAGCTGAAGGCACTGGAGCTCCATTGGGTGAAAAAGCATATTCTCGCTATAAATGCAAAAATTGTAATAATCAAACCCCAGAAATCATAAATGCCCGGATCCCTATGTTGCAGGCAATGCAGTACGGAGCTACTCGAGCTGATCTCTAAGATGATCTCTAAGATGTTTCATGCCTGGTAAAACTGACTGACTTCACTGGCATTTGCAATTAATAGATGCAGTGAATTTCCCTCTGTAAATTTAAGCTGTCAGTGTCTACCCCTATAATGACAAGATGAGAGTTTTTATTTTTTCATTTTTAAAGTGTGGCTGATTAAAGTTGAAATGGGATCAAGGATACGGTTTTTTTACTGATGGAGATTTTGGATAATAATGACGAGAGGCTTTCATTTGTGAAAACCAGTGTGATGCCTCACATGTCTGCATTGGATGCAAATTTTGAGAAATGTCCTTGACTAGGGTCATTAGAACTGGTATGACTGGATATGTGACATTTTTAATGTAGACTCGGAAACAAACTGCATTATTATTGAAAGCTGAAGATGAATTTATTGAGACGGTCTGAATTGTTTCTCTGAAGAAGAAATTCTACTGACAGCTGCTGTCTCTGTCCTAATGAGTTTCAGAGTCTGTCTAAAGAGGAAACCCAAGTCTTTGTGGAAAGCTCTGAAGAGATTTCTTTCTATCCTGCCTCACAGCCTGTCTCCTGAGAAGCACAACCCCAGCACTGACAACCATAAACACAAAACAAAGGTCTAGATTAAGGGCTGGGAATGATCTATGGCTTTGTTTGCTGGCATGCACCTGAGGCTTGAGACCCTTTTGCAAAATGCTGGAAACTCATCGATCTCACTAACACAAGTTACACGCTTCCAGTGATTTGAAACAGAAACAGGCTTTATCTGTAGTTTTCTGAGGTGGATTTTAAATTTTCCTTAAACTGAGAGTCTTAGACCTGATACTTTGGCTCAGCACCTTAGAAGGACTGAGACCCCCTGTAAATCAGGAAGCAGTCTCGGTTTATTTTTCAAGCACCCCCAGTCTGTGACAGGGTGTCGGTGTTTGGTAATTTCTAGAGGAAAGATGAGTTGAGAAGCACACGGGGACAGTGCTGTAACGGTGGTATTTATGGGATGGGGAGCCCACAGAAGCCCTTGTTGTGTATGAATTACAAGCCTGTGTCAGGTTTCAGGGCAGACAGCTGGAAAGGCTGCCTGCCTTTTCCTCCTTCCTGGCTGCAGAATAAAATTGCTACCGAATGGTATTTCTGGGGTGGTAAGTAATGTGGTACTTCTGTTTCGTGAGATATCTGCAAATGCCTTGGGTCCATACTATTCATCGTTGGACCTGAGTCTCTTCTCAAACCAGCCTTGCGAGCCACCCACATTGTCAGGCCCCAGTAAGTGGCTGCAACTTTAAAAAAAACATTAAAGAGCAACTTTTCAATGCCTAGAAGAAGCTAGGAAGTCCCAGGAATGAGTCAGAAAATCAATCCCTTCCACCAAATGTGCTTATAGGGGTGCGTAAGTGGGTGTAAGCACCTGGGAAAAGGTTCTTGAGAAAAGAACATTAGATGGGCAGAGGCAACAACACGTTGTGGAAAAATCATGTATTTCTGCCGCTTGCTGGTGGCTGTTCAGAAACGTGTTGGAGATACCATCAGCTCCTTGGCTCACAGGCTCCAGGGAAGTGTTAGCACAGCTGATGTGGGAGGCAACATGTGGCTCTCTGATAGCATAAAACAAATTTTTTGTGTATATATGCTGTGAAAATGTTCCCCCCTGCCCGCATGAACCTCAGACAAGGTACATGTTCTGCAGGCTGGGGGACGGGAGGGAGGATCCCAGCTCGTCATATACTTATTAGGCTACCTGTGGTAAAAAAAGCTGTAGAATTTAAATGCAGCACCCGTGATTTACTCACCACCTATTTCTAATCTCTCTTGCGAAGGCAGTGCACAGGTCAGGTTCTCAATCACACTCTGTTTCTGCCAAGAATACGGTAAAACACAGACAGCACCAGTACAAAATTCCCCGTTAGCGCCGAGGAGCGTGTCTGAGGCCAGGCTGTGAGAGGTGAGGCTGGAGGTCTTCTCCTCCCCTCCAGGGACTGCGGCTGTCAGCAGAACTAACAGACTGCATAAAGCAGAAATAACAACCCGCGGTCCTTCCTGGCAAAATGAAGATTTCAATAACCTGTGTCGCAAATGGCAATAATAAGCAGTCTCTTCTGTTTCAAACCGTTAGGAGCAAACGTGCCAGGGGTAGAAATAAGACTTTAGAGCAATGGCTGAGATTAAAGAGGCTTGTGCCTAGCCGGGGTGAGGGAGGTGTGCTTTCCTCCCAAGCTGAGCGAGCGGGAAGGCAAACAGTGGTTTGTCTGTTTCCAGGCAAATTGGGCTGTTTTAATCTCCTTCCTTCTCCCCTTCAGCGCACCCACGGGAGCGCCTGCCCGCAGGTCGGTGTGCGCAGTCGCTCGACCCCCAGCCAGCGAGGGGAGAGCACCCACCTGCCACGTGAGCAAAGAGCGTGTCACGGCATCAAGCGTGGAGGGGAAAAAAAGAAAACAAACAAACAAAAAAAAAAACCCCAGAGGGAGGCCCTGAAACCCCCACGTTGTTGTTTGGCACGTTAGTGACGCCACCAGCACTAGGAAAGCAGCTTTCTCTCGCAGTGCGTTTGCTGAGAAGATTATTGAAAACATTTGGCAGAGACTTCTGCGTAAGTTGGGAGGACGTTTTTGCCCACATCTACTTCCAACAGAGAAAGGAGAGTTTAAGGGGGGGGGAAAAAAAGCAAAACCCCACCGACTTTCCTGATGGCTGCCAAAAAGGGTCTCGAAAGAGCTTGCCTTGTGAGTGAAAGAGACACCAAGAAGTACTCCTTGGCCCTAGACAGGTAACACAGCTCTTTCCTTCACTGCTGTTGCTTTGTCTTTGAGAGCAATACGAGATCACCCACCTGCTGACGGGCTGCTGAAGTCAAAGTACAGGAGCTTCACAGTGCGTACAGGGAATATCTTTCCCTACTTGCAAAATGTTTTGTTTGATTTTTTTTTCCTTCCCAAACTTTCTTATTAAATGTTTGATGCATTAACTAGACAGCAGGCTGATGTGTCTGCATCTGTGATGGATTGAACCAATCTACTGTTGAAGCGAGTGTCTCCTGCTATGTATTTTCTAAGCTTAGTAGATTTATTGTAGGATGCAAAATCTCATGGATTATGCTGCAATTTTAGGCTGAATTATAATAGTGCTATCGACACCATGTTTGATTCAAGGCTCCTTCATGCTTGAATGTCTAAATAATCTATTTGGTGTGAAAGAAATGCGATGCTGTTAAGGACTTGATCCTGCACAACTTTATTCATGTGGATAGTCTATCCGACTTGAAGCTGATGGACCTCTTGTGTGCCAGAGGTCCTGTGAGTAAATGCTTGCCTGAGTGAGGAAAGACCCTCTGAAAACACGTGATATGCTGTAGCTTGGGTTAAAAAATGAGTATAAAGGTCTAACAGGAAATAGTTTTGCAGTTGAACTTATTTTCATTCTTCCTCTTGACTCAGACCAGCAAGTATTTTTAAAAGAAAATAGCTGCTCAGTTACAGCTTAGCACCTCTTGACATTTCCATTATCTCATTGGTTTTCAGGTTATTTATCGCTTGGCTTTCTTAAAGCGTGTGGGACAGAAACTTGGCGCAAACACTGACGGTTCAAATGGAAATCTGCCTCTCCATGTTCTTACATTGCTGTCACTGACTTCGTATTTTAGTTATTTGAGTGTCTGGGTTATTATTTACATATTATTACATGGCTCCATAAATATATATGGCACTGTCCAAAATGACTTTTGTGGTAATATTTTTATTCTAAAGAGATCCCATATGATTCTGCAGTTCATTTTAGTTACTGAAGACGCTCAGATCTTTTTTGATAGTTTGCAGTTTTGTGGGCACAGCTTCAGTGGCTGAGGTCCTTTGGCCCTTTGCCACCTCTGGACACAAGGACATCTCTGGATAACGCCTTTACACGCTGTGGGAAGGGGTTCCCTGAGGTAGGAAGGTTTCCCTGGATGACCGGGAACGGGGAATATTCCCGGTGAGAAGAAGGGTAGGATGCACACTGGGGGCGGTAACCCCTGGCAGCTCATCCTCCCATCACCATCTGGAGCAGTCGATCTCTTTCTGCTAGTTATTTCTTCATGTAGGATTGAAGTTAGTCGGGGGTGAATCGCTGCAACAATTCCAGTTGTTGGGCTGACACTGGTCACTGCAGATGTGTCCAGCAGCCCCAGAGCTTGAGGGCCGTTCCCAGGAGGGCTCCACAGCAGAGGTCCTGAGACGGCTGAGCTACTCCTGTGGTAACACGGCTCTGCAGGAGGAGGAGGACTGGTAGTCCAGGCTTGTGGCTTTCGTGCTGCACCCCCTCTCGGCTTTTCTTGCCAGATGAAATTTGATTAACTGCACGACCTAATTACTCAATTCCAGTAATAACGAGAAAGGAGGGCTGAAAGCCAAGGTCTTCCTCTATTCTGAAGAGCTAGCAGCTTGGGGGAAGCCCTCGCCCTGTCCCCCCTGGCAGCCCAGGGACCCAGGGTGCCAGCCTGGGGGCCAGTGCCAGCCCGGGGGCCAGAGCCAGCCCATGGGGGGAGCCAGCGTGGCAGGGGGATGCAGCCTGCTGGGCTCAGGCTTGCACGGACCAGCTGGGCACACAGCTTCAGGTGTCCTAAGCCGATCAGTAGCAATAAGCTCATCTTAGCCTTTGGTATAAATTACCACATTTTTCCGTTCCCTGTGTGTAGGCTTAATGAACAGCTCTAATGCTTTCAACAGAATTTATTTTGCACACAAATTGCCTATTTCTTTGCCATCCCCCAGCCTCTTTCTTTTCAATAAATGCCATTATTACAATACACAGGGAACAAAATCATTTTTATCTTAACCGTGTGAGTAGGAAGTCTGAATACAGGCCCCATTCCCTGCACGCATGGCTGTGGGGAGGGTATTTTGTACGAGTCAAGCCGGTCTGCAGTCACTAGTAGTTTTGGATGCACTGAGTTCTCCCATGCCAAACTTGAAGTGCTTACAAGAGGGTGGGCTTTAACTGAGCTCTCTGAAAATAAGGTCAGCTCTAGGTTTGTAGGACAATTCAGGTTGGAAGGGACCTCAGGAGGTCTCTGGTGCAACCTCCTGCTTGAAGCCGGATCAGCTGAGAGCTGGTAGACAAGAAGCTCAGCATGAGCCAGCAATGTGCACTTGCAGCCCGGAAGGCCAACCATATCCTGGGCTGCATCAAAAGCAGCGTGGCCAGCAGGGCGAGGGAGGGGATTCTGCCCCTCTGCTACGCTCTCCTGAGACCCCACCTGGAGTACTGCCCCCAGCTCTGGGACCCCCAATGTAAGAAGGACATGGACCTGTTGGAGCTAGTCCAGAGGAGGGCCATGGAGATGATCAGACAGTTAGAGCACTTCTCCTATGAGGACAGGCTGAGAGAGTTGGGGTCTTTCATCCTGGAGAAAAGAAGGCTTCGGGGAGGTGTTATAGCAGCCTTCCAGTAACTGAAAGGGGTCCTAAAAGAAAGCTGGAGAGGGACTTTTTACAAGGGCACGTAGTGATAGGGTGAGGGGTAATGCCTTCAAGCTGGAAGAGGTAGATTTAGAATAGATGTCAGGAAGAAATTTTTCACCATGAGGGTGGTGAGGCACTGGAATAGGTTGCCCAGGGAAGTTGTGGATGCCCCATCCCTGGAAGTGTTCAAGGCCAGGTTGGATGGGGCTTCGAGCAACCTGGTCTAGTGGGAGGTGTCCTTGCCCATGGCAGGGGGGCTGGAACTAGATGATATTTGTGGTGCCTTCCAACCCAAACCATTCTATGATTCTATGATCAAACAAGGTTGTTCAGGGCTTTGTCTGGTCTAATCTTAAAAAAAATCTCTGAAGATGGAAACTACATGACCTATCTGGGCAATCTGCTCAGAATTATCCTCACAGTCAATTTTTTTTCCTTATATTCAGTCTGAACTCCTATTGTTTCAATTTATGACCATTGTCCTCATCCTTACTCCATGCAGAGCAATAACGCTCCATGTTCTTAATAACCTCCTCAAAAATATTGACAGATTGCTGTTAGGTGCCCCTGAAGCCACCTCTTCTCTAGGCTGGTTTCCCTCAAGGTAAGTGCTCCAGCCCTCAACTATCCTGGCGGCCCTCTGCTGAATCTGTGTCAGTTTATTGATCTCTCCTGTGCTGCAGACTCCAAAACTAGACACTATATTCTAGATGTGGTCTCAGAAGTCCATCCCAGGTGCAGGACTTTGCATTCATCCTTGTTGAATTTCGTAAGGCTCCTGTAGACCATTTCCTCCAGCCTGCCTATGGCAGCCTTGCCCTGCAATGTATCACCTGCACCCTTAGCTTGGCATCATCTGCCAACTTGATCAGGGTGCACTACACCTCCTCCTCCAGGTAATGGACAAAGTGGACAGAGATATTACACAGGACTGGTGTCAGGATAGGACACTGTTTCTCATGAACCTTCAGGAAGGGTATGAACTGTAATCATAACAGAGTCTGAAGCTGAGTACTCAGAACTTCCTGCCTTATGCAAAAGTGTTGTCTGTAAGGCATATCAAGTGAGATTCGTATCATCTCTCTTTAACTTAGGTCTGAATTAGATGTCTAAGATAGTTTTTTATGGTCTTTGTACAGTCACAGAATCACATAATCACAGAATTACATAGGTTGGAAGAGACCTTCAAGATCATTGAGTCCAACCATAAACCTAACACTGGCAAAACCACCACTGAACCGTGTCCCTCAACACCACCTCTACCCGTCTTTTAAATACCTCCAGGGATGGTGATTCCATCACTGCCCTGGGCAGCCTCTTCCAATGCTTGACAACCCTTTCCCTGCAGAAATTTTTCCTAATATCCAATCTAAATCTCCCCTGGCACAACTTGAGGCTGTTTCCTCTTGTCGTATTGTTTGTTACTTGGGAGATGGGATTGACCCCCACCTTGCTACAAGCTCCTTTCAGTTAGTTGTCAATGGTGGTGGTGCTAAAGGATAAATTCTTCAGGTGATTAATGATTTGTTATACTATTTTTTATTTGTTATCACCTATCTAGTGATCTAGATAACCATTTATCAAAGACTAGGGAATGCCTTGACCAAATTCCTGAAGTTTCCATGAATGAAGACAGGCCAGATGATTTTATTTCTTGCTGACAATAGATCAATGTAATATTGACCAGAAATATTCAATATCTCATTGCATAAATCAGTGGATTTTTACTAGATTGTATCAGCTACGTTGTGAACTAGATTTTGGCTTGATCCAACATGGATTTCTGGATTTCTGATCATTTCTAGTCTCAAGGTTTATGTTTTAAATTTGTCTCTCAGACAAGAGACAACAACAACAAAAAAAAAGGGGGTGATGTTGAAAGCAGGAAAGATGTGTAAAAACCTTAGGGCTTGTCTTCATGTAAGAGTTTTTAACACAGGGAGTTAATGTGACCTGTAGTTTTTCCTATCTATCAGTGAAGGCTTAGGCTTGTAATTGATTCCTGTCTGCCAGGCTCATACCAGTAGGCAAAAAGTTTGAAGTGAGCCTGGGAGATGATTTCTTCAAGTGGAGATTGATTTTCTACAACAACCATATAGGGAAATTTTTCTTCTTTTGCTGCGTTCCTGCAGGCGATGTGAAAACTCTTATGGGAGTCCTCATCAGATAAAGGCTTTTCACCACTCCTTGTGCTTTGCAGAAGTCAATGCTAAGCAAAACTTTAGGTGTTTCTTGTGGCTTCTGAAGGGTTTTTAGCTATGGGGCCTCTGGTTATGTGTCCTTTGTACTGGCTTGCCAGCTGGTCCCAGGAGCACGTAGGATCTTAGGGGATTCAGCAAAACCCATCCCATTGCTTTTGCCCTTGCATTAGGTGGCGTGGGGACCCTGTAGAAAGGACTGTGTCTGCCCAGTACTGGCCATACGCCGTCTCCGTTATGCCCACTTCAGTTTTATGCCCTCTTCATCTCAGAAAGAAAATTAGAACTGAGATAGTAAGAGGTATGAAACAGAAATTAAATAACTAGGACATCATCTCAGGAAATTGATGGTTCAGGGGTATAAAAATGATACATAAAATCATGAATGATGTGATGAAGGTAAACAGGGAATGGTCATTCATTATTTCTAACAGTACAAGAACTAATTAAAATATCAGGCAGACAGCTTAAGAGTAACAAAGGATGAATTATTTCTACACAAATCATCATTAAACTGTGGAACTAATGCTTTCAAGCCAGCCAGGTTTGTGGAAGAAAGATCTGTAAAAGGCTATTAGAAACAAGCTCTTGTTCAGCCACCTCCCAGCCTCCAGATTTGTGCACCTGGGGAGTGGTACTGCTCTGGACATGTTCTTTTCTTGTATTTTGTTCTTATGTATTCCCTCGTGCTCATAACAGAGATTGGATACTTGGCTACAAGCACCTTTGCCTAACTCAGTGCAGGTATTGTGGTACAGTTATGCAGAAGGAAATTTATTCATAATACATTTATGCATATATGGACAGGCCCTCAAAATGAGACTATATAAAAGAACCATAGGACAAATTCCCATCTAGTAGACATCTAAATGTATGCAAATATATAAATATTTGCCTTTGTTTTGTGCCCACAATAAAGAAAAAGAGAATTTGAACAGCCAGGCCATAAACAGGCTCTTAAATGACTTGGAAATATTCAAAATTGGTACATCACTTGAAATCGGAGTGGTGCCAGCGTAAGGGAGGTGACTATGGCTTTGATAAATTTTTCTCTGAAGGCAGTTTCATTATCCTTTCAGGCATCAAAAATTACTATTTTCCCTTGTGAAGGAGATGGTCTCCTGTGGGAAGTGCAGTGATTCCACATTTTGCTCTTTTGACTGGCGATCTCATAATGATCTAGGAGGACGGCAATTATTCCCATCAGTCTGCAGATCAAGGCACCCAACAGATCAAGTGAAAACAAACAAGGAAGTTGTAATCAAAAGCTCTTGCTAATGATTTGTATGGAATCTGCAATATGTATTAATATTTTCTCCTTCCCCCCTTCCGGGCATGACTCAGTGGGAGCCTTTCTGTGACATTCCCCTGACTATCTTTTTTACAAAGGAAAGAGAATTTGAAATGGAGAAAAGATTATTTTTTAATCTGGGACTCTGCTTGCAGTGTGCTGGTGCAGCGCTGTAGCTCAAAGGCTACATCTTGCTCTAACACGCTCAGAAGGGGTTTATGGTTTGACAGAGCTGAGCTCTGCACCTTAAGCTTTTGATTCACACATTTATAAAACTGTCTCTTAGATTCTTTTAATTAGTGGCAGGCTGCTCTTGGAAGAAAAAAAATAACCGTTGCGCAGGGGAGCTGGCAGGAGTCTTCCTAACTCACGGGGCCAGGTGCTGCTCTGCCAGTTCAAAGGGGGCAGCGAACGCTCGCCACCCCCGACAACCGGGCCACTTTTATTTAGGTAGCCTTTAGACAGAAAAATGTGACATTTTTGGGTTTACGCTGCCTCTGTTTGCTTTCGCATGTGTCCAACAAGATCTGTGGACAGTGCTTTCCTACCCCTCAGTGGTACTCTGAGGTTTTGTTAGCCGATAGAGAGACCCGCAGACTAAAAAAACGGAGGGGGATCACAAAGCAACCTACTTTATTAACAGCAAGGAAAGGATTTGGTGGCTCAGAAATCTGCAGGGGTAATTTTGGCATCCCTGCCCTGACAGGCTGTTGAGCTGATCATGACTCATGTCGTTAAGATGATTTTAACGTTCAATGCCAGCTGATGAAAATTGAGTTAAAGGGAAATTAATTTTACATGCAAAACTATAAAAAAGCATTGGAAGTTAACTCCAAGAGGCATCACAAGAGAGAAAAAACTTGCATGCCCTGATCTCCAGTGAGAGAACTACAGTATTTTACTCAACCATCTGGAATTAATCAATTTGTGGTACCTTCTGAGTCTAATTTATCAGGTAAATATTGTACATCAGTGACACAGGGCACACAGAGAGCCTGATGAATGTAAACTAAAGGACTGGAGAAGGACTGGCTAGCGGGGACCCTGGCTGCAAGATGGGCAGCCCATTCCCCAGACAGCCCAAGCTCCCATTTATTTGTTGTTGCGGGGAAAATAAAGGAAAAAGCTGACAAAAGCACTAAGAAAACTCACTGTCTCCAGGCATCAGGCATTATATCTGACCAGTTGCTCTTTCAAACAAGCTCCTCGTGTACAGGAACAAGCGGTCGCCTCCGCTGAGCAAACAGAGACCACATGCTAACCTGGCTGGGAAACAAGCTGACTCAGGGGAACGTGTTGCATCCTTGGAACATCTCAATAGGATTTACAAAGCCCAGTCCACACTGATGATCTACAGTTGCAGGGCTCGACTGCCAAGGTGGGCCAGCTCTTCTCCTTTCACCATGTCCTCCACGGTGCTGATGAACACAACGAGGGGCTGAGGCGCCCGCAGCTCTGCAGCTGCCTTTGCCTCTCCCCCGTGGGTGGAGTGGGGGCTGCCCGGCACCCGGCAGGACATCGGACCCACTGAGCAGCTGCAGCCCCCTCAGGCTGCCCAAAAAGGCAGCTGGAAAAAGCTTGTGAGTGCAGTGCCATTTTTTTCTTGACGTCGACTGCTACAGATTGGCAGCCACCGACATGATTGCTTTCCAGCCAGATTCCAGGCATCTTGACACTTCCATAAACAGCAGAAACGCTACAGATAGTTGCCAAGATCCAGGAACTTCCCTGAACACAGGTCTCCTTCCCACAACTGAAGAAACAACTAAGGTCCCAAAAGAAGGTCCTTAGTCAGAATGGGGAAAAGAGGGGCAAAGGGGAATGGGGAACTGGGGGCAGCGAAGCCCAGCCCCACATCATGCTGCCAGGCTGATTTCAGACTTGAAAACAGCGGTGGAGCTTGCTGCATGCCCAGGTGGGCTTGCGGGCTGCGGTCCTGCACGCACAGGTCTCAAATAGCTGTCATACATGGTAATGTGGATGTTACGTACCTGCATCTGGGCAAAATTTGCCTGTTGGTGCCACAGCGTGCTCCCACAAGCCTCAGTACACAGCAGGGGGTGTTTTACCAACTGGGCTATCACATTAGGAGCAGCTGTGGCAACAAATGCTGCATCTGGAGAGACATAAAGGTTTTCAGCTGAGCCCCCTGGGACAAGGTTTTGGGTTGTTTTTGACGTTTGGTCTCTTCTCAGTTGAAGGGTAAGGAGGAGGGAACGTCCTTGCTTACCAAACCACCTTGGGGTCTCTACTGGGGGAGTCTCTGGGCTGCTCTAGTGAGCGCCCCAGATATCATGGTCATCCAGGAGCTCCCGCAGTTGCAATGCAATGTGCTTGGCCCCCCCCTCTCTCCCCCACTGCCGAACTCCCCGTGCGGGAGCCCCGAGAGGCCAGCACTGAGGGTGTGTGGCAACAGAGATCTGGCTGGGAAGTCACCTTGTGATGGAGCAACGTTCAAAGAGCCACTTCTGCTGAACTCCTCGCCTTTCTATGAAATCAGTGGCACCAAGGGGTCGGCATACTATGAAAACTTGGTTTCTTTGATTTTTTTAAGTGCCTTTGAAACATTTTGGCTAATAGTTTCTATGCTCAGGCCCTGCTGGAAGACTGATAGTTTTTGTACATATGTGGAGATTTGAGATAAAATAGTTCTGCATGCAAAGAGAGGAGACAAATATCTTTAGTAGATTGTATTTGAGAAAAAGAAGATTCATTTACTATTTATTTTAATAGTTATACATTTATTTATTATTTGTTTAATAGTCTTCCTGACAAAGCTGTTGGGAATAAAAACCTGAAATTTTCTGTAGAATTGTCCCCATGCTGTGCTAAATATGGTTATGAAAATCACACGGTGTACATAAAATACGCAGCCTAAGAAAGTCACCCTGTGCTTCATAAACTGCTAAATGATGTAGGAGCACCCAAAGAGCTGGGAAACACAGCCAGAGCAGTCATTTCATGTGCAGCTCCCTCCCGCAGAGCCCTGCTTGTGCAAGCAAGCCTCTTCTATGACCTGCTCCGCTGTTCCCGCCGCTGCTTTTATCCTTTGAAAGCATTAATTACACAGTTTCTGGAGCTGCAGGGCTAGACGCCCGAATAACCAGGGTTTTTCTTTTTTTAACCTTCTGTTTCTTTCACTCCCAAAGGATGAGCTGGCATCAGAAGAATTTAAATGAAGAGAGGCAGCAGCAGGAAGCAGAAGTTACTGACGCTAATCCCAAGTACCACTGTCATGGCTACTCACGGGCCTATGAGAACAGAAAAAGGGAGCAGCATCAAGCCAGGAGGAAGCTCTGTGTAGCATCAGTAATTTGCATCTTCTTCATGATTGCTGAGATTACAGGGGAGTATGTTTGCTCAAAGAAAGCTCAGGTCTGGGGCCCAGCACAGCCCCTTTCATGCCCTTTTGCACCTGCTCTGAGTGCAGTGAGCCATGATGCACAGAGATGAACCCACCTGGCATAAAATAACCCTCCTTTCTCTCCGGTCTTTAAAAGAATTGTGGGGTTTTCTTTAAGTAAAATTATCACAACATTGTCATATATTCATTTAAGAATTGCATCTGGGTAGGAATACAAGGATCAGTTAATGGTCTTAACTGTTCTCCCAGGTCTTTAAGCTCGGCTAAAAGTGGCTAGCGTATCTTAGCATCATGTCACAAAAGGTTTCTAATAAATTGGGTTACATTTTTTGGTAGAGATTAAAAGATTTTACATGTTTATCCAGGCCAATGGGAGCTCAGCACTGATGAAGGCTGCTAGCAGCAGGATCTGATATTAAATGCAAGAGTCTTTACAAAATCCAGGGAAATCCAGGGCCAGATTCGCCATCTGCTTTACTTCAGTTAAGTCAATGTATTTATATCAGGGCACGTTTATCTTTTAAATTGGCCTGCTGGTGTGTCTCCAGATCAATGGAAGATTATTCCCCTGTCTAATTACCCTTCGCTTCTGGACCCATTCTACAATATCCAATATAAGTTTTTGGCTTACTCATAGAGCTCTAGCTTTCATTTTGTCCCACTGACCTGCTCTCTGCAAGGCTTCTGAGATATTTATACCTACCTGATAGTTCCTTGCTCTTTAATTTCCCCTTCTCTGTGGTGAGGTAAGGCATGGTAAGACATGGGGAACCCCACAGGCTTTTGCCACATGAGCCCCAGGGGATGAACCAAAGATCAGCCAGGAAGGCCTCTGAAACCCTTCTCCCTGCATCTCAGGAGCCCCAAGAAAATGAAAGAGAAAGGCTTTGTCTTCTCCACAGGTGAGAAGTGGAGGTAATGAAAGACCCTCTGCATTTCCACCTTCTCTCCTGGCTGCCAAATCCAGCAGGATCTTCTCCAACTCTTCGCTCCCACCCGCTTCATCTGTGTGAAGTCCTTTTTTGTAGGTCACGTGCATTTCCCCCATGAAAACCAGCGCGTACCACTATTCTCCACGCGGTAATTTCCAGTGCCAGAAGTAATGCATTATTAACAAAACCATATAATCAGCAGGATTAAGTTTGGTGAATGCAGCAATGCTAGAGGATAATTGGAAGGACAGATGATATGTTAACTAAATGTTTCATTTTGCTTAATGAATCACACAGCTTTTTTGCAGTGACAGCTTAAGTAACAGGCTTGAAGACCATTTTGCTTCAGACCATTAAACTTTGACAAACCAGTTATTAACTGCAGTTACAGACAGCAGTCTATGGAGATTTTTATAATTATGAACCATACATTTAATTTTTTCAATCGTTAGGCTAGACAGCCTGTGCCTGATGATTGACCATTGAGTGACTGACAATTTCTGCTGCTTTGTGGTATACAAAGCTGTAAACATCCATTGTGGGTAACAGTTAGTCATAAAAGCCACTTGTTGGAAGTATTGATACAAACCAGTAAAAGCCTGTAACTATTACATAGACTTTAGTCTTGAAAATAAAAAGCATGTTCCCCTTCCTTCTCCTCTTAAGGGCAAACAGCTTCCGTGGGCATTATTATGCTAAACAGAAGGAAAAAAGCTGCATCACTCTCAAAGAGCTCTAAAAGTTGTGCTTCTTTGAATCCCTAGATCTTTCCTGTGATATTTTTGCTCAGACCATCTGTGCTGGCCCTTACTGCTCTCCCAAAAGGGGCACTGTTGGCTGAGCCTGATACACCAACTGTCTCCGAAAGACAATTATCTTCTGTTCTTCTAGTGCAGACCCATCAAAATCTCTATAGATTTAGAGGCATCGGTCAAACCGATGACACCCTACGTACAGCTCTGATATAAAAGTGCCTTCCAAGGATTTTTAGTGCCTAAGGACCAAATATGGATTTCAAAGTACTTTATTTCCATTTGGGCACTAGAAAGAGAGACAAACCCCACATGTGTCGTCATGTCAAAAAGGGATATAAAGGCTTGACCAGGTTGCTAAGATAAGCAGACTGAGATCTCAGAAACTCACCCAAGGCATGCGTCATGCCAGCAATACATAAAATAATAATTTGCCAACATTTTTCAAAGACAGCTTTTGTAATGCTGTCCCACAGAACATGGAAATACAGTATCTAAAATGCAATAGGGTTTTTCAGGCAGCTTGCGCTCTACATATCTGTTTGCTGAAAGATAGCTGTTGCCTTGGTTGTTAACATCTGTGCATTGCCAGACAAGCCTACTTCCCTCTGCTATGCAAAATTGCTTCCCACTTGGGAAACAATTACCCCACAAACAGTGAAAGTCTAGGAGCTGTGTCATGACCAAAAGTATATGTGCATTTACACCTGCTCATGTTCTGGGAAATCCCCATTCTGTTGAATTTTTCATTTTATTGCAAAGAACGAGAAGCCCCCAAATTCTGCAGTCATGCCTGCTGCTTTTTGGGAAGTAACTTTCAGGCAGCTGCAAATGGGATGTATAGGGAGACAACAGAAAAAAATAATATGTATATGTGCAATCTGCATTCTCCTGCAGTGACAAACCATACAATATTAGGTATTCTAATCTAAAATCTGCATATGGGAGGAAATTAAACAGACAGTCCATCCTGCTGGCATGAAGACTTTCCAGCTACAAGAAAACAAGAGATATGTCTACATGTCCCTTTGGCAGTGGTATCTTGCCAAAGGTTTGAATGAGGAGTTTTACATGTTTTTCAGGATCCGTTGATTCTCATATGAGTTGTGGGCAGGAGATGCAGGTGAGCTGAAATTAATTAAATGATTGAAGAAGGGTGAAAACATATTGCCAAATGCAGAAACTAGGTGTTTAGTCTCTATTATTTCACGTTTCCATTTTTCTATATTTTCACTCTGATGGACAGATTCCCCTGCTATAACAAATTGGCAGAACAGCTTCCTGCCTGTGATCCTTGTCTTCTCCTGCAGCCACTGGCAGCTGAGGTCGTTTAGAGAACTCTTTTAGTTTCTGTGGCTTTCTCTTTAACCCTGACACACAGTTAGAATTTGGCAAAATAATATTTGGCTTGCTGGGTAAAAGAAATGTGGCTTCAGACAGCCTAAAATGGTTTGAGGTTTGTTTGTTGGGGTTGGGTTTTTTTTCAGAATTTACATGAAACCAAAACCCTCCAAAGTAAAATGATGTTCAGCCACATTTTTCCAGCTCTTAACAGGAAAATTAAATCATGCATTACAGATGCAAAATGATAGATTAGTCCTGCAAACAGAACATTTTTCTCTATGCCCTCACCAAAATGGCTGGTTGTTTATCATAACCCTTCTACTAGGACCTTTCCTTTTATTCCTCTTTCAGCATTGCCTGTGACAAATAAACAGTTGGGCATCCAGCCATCCAAAACTCAGGAAGAACATGCGTATTTTCTTATAACACATAGGAAATAAATCCCATAGGCTAAGTCTCTGAGTTTTTGTACATACATAAAAATATCAGTGATCTGTGAAGACATAGTGGGAGGACACTAGAAATGTGATCCCTAATACTGCTTTTCACCAAGAAATTTGATACAAAAAAAGTCACAGTAAAACAATCCAATAGTAATAAAACCACAGTACTAATGTATGACAACTCTTACTGTCCTTAGGACTCTCTCTCTCTCTCTGTCTCTAGGACAAAGAAAATTGCCTTATTCTTTTCTATTACTTATTTTCACTGCATGAATGAAACTATGTTTGAAGAGTTTTGAGTCATGTCTGTGACCACTGAAAATTTAATATTCCCTTTGATTCACAGCAAAGCAGGTCTCGAGTTGGATTTGGTCAACCCAAACTTCTGACCAGAACCATGATACGGACACGTGTTTCACACAGGTGGGCAGATCGCTGGGAGCCTGGCGGTGATCACTGATGCGGCACACATCCTGGTGGACCTGACAAGCTTCCTGATCAGCATCTTCTCACTGTGGCTTGCCTCCAAACCTCCCACCAAACAGCTAACATTTGGGTGGCTCCGAGCAGGTAGCAAAAGTGTCGCAGTATGGACGTGTAGAATGGGAAAGGGGAGTCATCATAGCCAGGCACTGGAAAACATGCTCATGTCCAACATAGGTCTGCAGGCATTTAGGGATGGTGCACTGATGTTCTCAAAGCCCCCAGGACACATGACAAACAAAGCAAGCTACTGAGCTTCAAAGAACTAAAAAGCACAGACATCTCTTGTCTACAAATGTGTCTTCCAGTTCACTATTTAACATAGTTTTGGGCTTGTGCTAGCTTTGTCTGAGATAACAACTTCTCTCAGTGATTTGAGTGTGAGGAGGACTGAGCCTTCCATCTGATATGAAACAGAAGTTTCTATAAAAGCAGCAATACCCATAAAAATGAGGGGTTTTCTCCATTTATAGGATGATAACATATATACAACATATATAATGTTAAATGTATTATGTAACAAAAATGATATATTTCTAGAAAAGTGAGATTCTTTAACATTTACCACTTTCTAAATCCTCTCCCTGCATATCTTCTTATCACTGTTGGGTTTTATCAAATGGAAGTACTGGTGGGTTTTGAGAGTTCTCTGTCCTTAACCAAAATCAACATATTTACAGATGACACCTAATACTAAAATCCTTACAATCAAACACAAGTGCTTTTACAAAAGACAAGACACCAGCAAATATATTAACTATGAGAAAAATTTTCTGGGAGTATGATTCTATTCAAGATTTAGACACCTAAATTTCAATGTCTACAGGTAAGCAACCACATATAAGCAAAGGGTCCAAGTTTCTGGTGTGTTCAACAGAAATCTGGGTTCCATTCAGCTGCCTAAACATAGAGGTTGAGTGCTACATCCCCAGGGTGTCTGAGGCTTATGTATGGGAATGGTACCTGTGGCACAAGACCCACAGGAGACTGCACAGGATGCCAAGCACAAGACCAGGGCATCTCAAATGCCATCAGACATTTGTAGTTAAGAAACGAGGATGTGTTCCCAGTCAGTCAATGGAGCAGGAAGCTGTGTGAATCACCATTAATTTGGTGTCTGTTGTCCACAATGGGAGCTTACACACCTAGCTCCCACCTGCATGTAGACATTTTCATTTAGTTGCCTCGGTCTGGAAACGGATCCTGTGCTGGATGTCTTAGGGCTCAGTTTAGTTGCTTGTATGTAAGGGATTGGGGCTATTTCCTAGTGTGTTCCACAGTCTCCAACTGCCACTCTGGAAGGCTATGGGTCATCTACACATCCTGTGGCAAGTCATACATGGAGGTGTCAGTGTATCTCAAATGGCTCTACACACCTGTGCACCTGAACTGAGGACTCAGATGACAAAAGCTTCAAGGGTGTTCAATACAAGGGTCCAGAAGCAGCTTCTGACTCAGAATGTCTGCAGGCTAAGGTTGCCTGCAGCTGCAGAACGTACCAGGGGAGACATGCCATACTCATCCTGTCTTTATATCGCTCCCTAAGTTTATTCTACCAACTCTGCTGGAAACAGGCTGCTGGAGGAGGAGGAGGTTTGGTATTATGTTGCCAACATGCAGCTGAACTTTGCAGTCTTAGCAATCTACTAGTTACCATCAGTTGATCCATAATTACTTCTTATGTTTACGCTCTCTTAGCCTGGGAACAAAGGAAAGTGAACGAGAGACTTGCACCTTGCTGACAAGATGGTAGGCAGGTTCAGCCATCTCATGTAACTTCACCCTCAGTCTGTGTTAGACTTTTTAGGTTTTTGTCATTGCAATGCAGAATTTCAAAACAAATCTTTTATTGCATTTTTATTCTGGCAACAAAGAGAGTCCTGCATCAAATGCCAGCGCCTATTTAATTACATTCCATGAGAGTTACCCTGTTTCTTGCTTATTTTCCCAGCTGTATTTCCAGTTTAATATGCAGGTGGGTGCCTTAATAGAGTAGCTGAGGGCAGTCAGGTGGGTGGCAGAGCCCCTGTGTGCTGGCTACCAAGG
This sequence comes from Chionis minor, assembly GCA_013398295.1. Classification (NCBI taxonomy): domain Eukaryota; kingdom Metazoa; phylum Chordata; class Aves; order Charadriiformes; family Chionidae; genus Chionis; species Chionis minor. Next base: position 72,969 of record VZSF01001908.1, on the reverse strand, counting down.
TCTTGCAGCTGCAGCCCTCCATGACACTGGAAGCTGTTTTTTTCACTGCTTTTCGCACACTCATAGATTGGGTTTGTCATGGAAAGACTGTGTATGGCAGGGACTGGGTTTAGCAGGAGCCATCTGAATGCCTCCTGCCTTCTAAGCCAGAACCAGGCAGCAGAATCAGTCAAGACAGCAGTGCAACACAATCCTTTGGGTGTGCAGCTATTTCCAGCAATGTGGCTAGAAGCAGGACATTGAAGGAGACTGATAGTACGAGGCAGACCTACTTCCAGGTAGGAGCGGTGTCTTTGACCTTAATTTCTTTATCTGTGGAATGATTCAGTTCCATCAATCCTATACTATTGTTTGCTGAGCTCTGTTAGTGCTAGTAGTTCTGAAGGAATGTAGCTGAAAACATCTTGAGTAAAACATTTAATACTATTGAACTGGTCTGTAAGCTTGGCTAAACTTTTGCTAAGATACTACGCTGAAAAGTAATATGTATTTTCACCTGTGCAGGGAAAGATGACCTCTAACTTTTTTGGCTGTGGAGTATATGCACACACAACACAGACATTCATGCAGCTGTTTGCAAAGGTTGTGGGCTCCTTTCACAGCAGTGACAGAGCATAACCACCCTCAGTTGGGCCAGGTCTGCAGTGTTTCAACCTGTAACTTGCAGAAAATATAGACAACAGCTTTATCAGAAAATATAAACACCATGCTTTATGTTAGCTTCTCCCTATCTACTTTTAAGCAAAACTAGATTTCCTTGTCAGTGCACTTCTGTTTGTTATTTGTCAGTTTTAGACAAAATGGTTATTTTGATAAGCATCTGGAGCCTGGACTGCTGCAAAATGTGTGATCCTCATAAGTATATATTCAAAATCATAAGCCAAATTTCAGCTGCTTTCACGAACTGACAGTGGAGGCCTGTGCAAGTGCTTTGCTCTTTCTGGCTATCTACTGCCTTTCACTTTACTGTGAACTTTCATTTTCCTTGGTATTGTCTCAGTTGTGCTCATAAAGTGCCACATTTACCCATTCAAGTCACATGCCAATTACTAGGCCCACATCCTATTAAAAACATGCTGCACACTGATACGAACATCCCCGGACCTTGCCTATGGCAGTGCAATAACAGGTGGCCTTGGGGACTGGATTTATTTGAGCCCAACTCAGAGCCAATAGAGACGAAATTAAATTTTGCTGCCCCAGGGAAAAAATAAATTCTTTTGTCCTCATCACTGCTGGCGGTACAAAAATGATTTTCTGGCATTGGTAGGATGAGTCCCAGGAGAGAGGAAGGAGAGGTTTTGCTGGCAGGACCTCGTTGGGGGCTGTCACTGACTTTCTGGAGTGTGAAGGGACGAGAGGTGTGCAGAAACAAGGGAGGCTGTTGAAGGGGGATTACATCTGCCAGGGGGTTTGGGTGAGCCATACCCTGCTCCTTCCCTCCAACCAAGTGACCAAGGTAAACTTGTTGGGGAAGGGAGGCTGGTTCCTGGGGTCCTCACACTGTACTAGCAGGGCCACGCAACTACGTAAGGCTTTTTTATCCTTCCTTCCCATTACAGCTCCTTTTGCTCCTCCCAAAACTCCTCAAATGGTCTTTTTCATCTCTCCAATTTCTCCAAATGCCCCATGAACTCAACACTGGAATGGGCACAAAAGTAGGACCAGGTAGAACAGGGTTAGTCCACCATATGCACAGGGCTGCCCTGGGCAGCCACTGGATTTGCTATGACCAGAAAGGGGTTTGGCCCATTCTTTGTGAGCATCAAGGTTGCCAACACACGAGAAATAACCTGGCTATAAAGGTCACAAAACTGGAACCATTATCATCAACCTCTTGATAATGTTTCTTGCATTTCTGTTATGACTCCTGTTAAAATCAGATTGTTTTAATTCCTAGAAATTCTGGGAGCTTTGATGTCTATGATAATTGTCTGGATGGTGACTGGTGTGTTGACATATTTGGCTAGCATGAGGCTGCTACACCCTGATTATGATATTGATGCTACAGTGATGCTCATTACCTCTGCTTGTGCCGTGCTTGCCAACATCCTGTAAGTTACCTTGTTTTCCTCTCTGTACAACTTTTGAACCTGCTGCTGTATTTCAATTAAAAAGATAGAGAGATATCAGCCTCAAAAATATTAAATGTTTATGAGTTTCGTGAGAACATGGAAAGGGGTAGAGAGATCCTGCTTCCCACTGAAGGCTGCAGTTCCTCTCCTCCTTTCCATTAGATGCCGCACTGGGAAGGGAAATTATAAATGTACAAACCCCAGGAAAAAGATTAATCTCCATCTCACTATTTATTAGATGTCATAAAATTCAAGAACTCTATAGAAAATGAGGTCTCATTAATTCTTCTGTTCACAGACTTTCTTGTTTGTATGCAAAACACTGAAACACCTAGGAATTATCTGCTTAGCCACTCTATGTTTTTACTTAATGTGTTTGATTTTACCTGCTCATCACTCAGAAGTGAGAGGATTGATGACGTGTGTGACATCACTGCTTGCAGAGATGCAATAACCCCACTGATATTTGCAGCTTTATGTCTCTTGCAGACTAAGCCTGATCCTGCACCAGACCAGCCATGGGCACAGCCATGGGGCACAAGCCACGGAACGCGTGTCAGCCCCTCTGGAAAAGGCATCTCTGAGCAATGCCAGTCTGCGGGCAGCCTTTGTGCATGCCATTGGAGATCTATTCCAGAGTATTAGTGTGCTAATTAGCGCACTTATCATCTTCTTTAAGGTTAGTTTTATTAGTTCACTTACCTTCCTCGCAACTAAGGATAACAGTTATTTTCATAGCATTGTGACACTACGTACTGTGTAAATATATTCTCTGTCTTAATGATATACATTGTAATTTAGTGAAAGACAATTATACTTATTCTTGGGAATTGAAATGACTGCTGAGAATGTAACACTTGCTTCTTGGTGTTTCAACAGCGAGGAGGATACTTCGGTGTCTCTCCCTTTCTTTGCCTGTAGTGTCTTCATTCCCTGTGCTGAGGCTCCCTAGCTGGCAAGGGACGTCAGCACTTTCTGTACTAGATGAATGGAATATATTATTCTTTGAGATTAATTAATTAAAAATGAGAATAACCAACAGTAATGAAATTAACAAAGTGATGTGTTCATATTTTTCTAGCCAGAATACAAAATAGCTGACCCAATCTGCACATTTGTGTTTTCCATCTTTGTTTTGGCAACCACCATCACCATTTTAAGGGATATTTTGATTGTGTTAATGGAAGGTAGGACCTGATTCCAGAATCAATACAGTTATATTTGGGCTTTTTTTCTCTCTCTTTCTCCATAATGCTTATATTCCCTGACAAAAGTATAATAGCACACTTGAGTATCACTTTCCAATATTCTCATAACTCTGATCATACTTTAATCCTAATTACAATTTTAATCACAGCTGATTTCTACAACTGCACTAGAACATTTATACATATGCCAGTTTTCATAAAAATCTGTTTACTGGTGTTTTGCTAACGAACTCTCAATATGTTCCTGAAACTGAGTTCCTTTTGTTTGTCGTATGTGTAGCATTGCTTTTTAGCATCGTTTGGCATATGAGATGTCTACTCACTTTGTTCGTGGTGTAATTATTTTACCCATGTGAAGTACAAGCCTTTGCCAAAAAAAAACCCCAAAGAAAAGAAAAAGACTGTGCTTTGAACTGTGTCTGTGAAATAGGCTGAGTGCAAGAGGCAGAAGTTTAAAAGATTTTTGGTTACGCCAGTCCAGAACAGCAAGCCGATGGAGCTTTCCAGTCGCATTCAGGAGCAAGGGAATAAACAATTCTCGGCACATCAGCAGCAAGAAGAACAGGCTTAGCAATTTTTAATCCTGTCAGTTATGGGCCTGAACATTTGCTTTTCAAGGCCAAATGACTTAAGCAGTCGTAGATGCGTGTTTCTGCCTTCCTTACACTGAATAATATACTGCAACCTCTTTCTCAGCTATGAACACAGAAGGATTAAAGGGAAAAGCAGCTCTAACGGTGAAGGTTTTGAATGGATACGAGTTACATAGCGTGACTGTCTGCATGGCTCTTTACCTCTCTCTTTCACTTTGCACCTACTTCTGTTTCAATAAAGAAAGTTGCCAATAATGTTTTACAGTAAAGCTTCATTCTAGGGTTGGTTTGCTTTCAGTGATTGAGATAAAGATACATTTGTGTAGAGGCGTACCTAGGCGGATTGCAGCAACTGGCTGTATCTTGGCTGCCAAAATATCAGAAGGTCTTTTGATTTCTGAAAAAAAATCAAACTACCAGGAAGGTCTGGCAGCTCCTGACACTCGGGGTTGTCTTTCTCAGAGCAGTGATTTCCAGCTTCCATAGGCAGTGCTGACATGCCAAAATTGGCAACGCTCTGGTCCCCTCTGCAACAAGCCCTTCTACGCTGTCCTTCTGGGGAGGTCTCTGAAGCCGTTCTCCTACCTCTGAAGTAGCATATTCTGTCCAGAATTTTCTAAAGAGAAATTGGGTGTTGAAGCTGGTATTGGAGATGGCTCTTACTTCATGCATCCAGCCTGTCCCGGGGTGTCAGCCCCACAGCCCCTGCAACTGACTGTCAGGCAGGCACTGACTGTCCGTGGTTTTCTTAAAGAGCATGTGCATGTCAACATCATATTCTACTAAGTCAGTACTCCATATAGCATGTCATTCTTGTAATAAACAGATAGGACAGAGCATACAACACTGAAGCCATTAACGACTATAGATAATTATCAGTTATGGTATGAAAGGCAAAATTAACTAATATTGTGCTTATCATTATTATACATCATAACTGGTGGCATTAAAAATATTTTTCAGTTTACTGATCCAAGCGCAGCATGGTGAGCGTAGCTGTTCAGGTGGGCATAGAGGTGCATTTCCAAACTCCCATGTCTCATTTCAGGGAAGATCTGTACTTAAATTCGTTGGTCAAATCTGGACTTAGTTTAAACTCCGAATTTCATGTCACAACTCACCCTGTCACAATTGCCCTCATTCTGAATGAGGGTCATCACCATCATCATCTTTTGTAAAAAGGAAAACAATCACTGATCTACTCATTAACTAGACCTGGGATCTAATCTCATCTAAGATTCCAGAGTCAAACAATTTTAATATTTATGTTCATCTTTCTCTCTCTGCTAAACAGGTGCTTCTCTATTGTGTAAATGTATTCAGGACAGAATCTCTCAGAGGTGCTCAGGTGATGCCATAAAATCTGCACTCACAGAAGATGGTGGTGCAAAGCTATGACAAAATCTGGCTAAACAGCTCATTTTTCTATGTAAACCAAACTCTCAGAGTATCTCCTAAGACACACATTAGTCCTCCTCTCCCATGGAGAAGTATAAAACAAGGAATAGGATTAAATTTCACTGCGAACTCTAGGCAGGCTTTACAAAAACCATTGAATATTTTTATAAAAATTACGCATCTAACTGAATAAAAGTTTGTGATGCATTTCCCTCTAGTGATCACATTCTTATGTCTTCAAAATATTTCTTTTCCACCAATTTCTCCATTTAAGGGACATCAAAAGGACTTGCTTATGATGCAGTGAAAGCAAGAATTTTAGCAGTTGAGAAAGTGGAGTCTGTTCACAACCTTCATCTTTGGTCTTTGACAATGAATCAAACAATTTTGTCTGCTCATGTTGCCACAGGTCAGTAAATTTCTGTTAAACAAGGAGTAAGTATTCAGCTGCTGCCTAGTAAAGGTCAGTCTCTCCTGATTGGGATACAACTGACTGTATATCTGTTGCTTGTTAAAAGAAGTGTCATCATTTTGTTGGAAAAATACCACCACCAACAACAAAAAAAGCTCTCAAATCCTCCTCCCAGAAATCTTGACAAAACAACAGGGACCTTGACTTAGCCCAAAACTTGAAAACTGCAGAGGTTGTGGAGCAAGGAAGTGAACTGCAAGATATTTTAAATAAATTACATGAATTTGACCCAGGCTGGATTTTTCTCACAATACCAAATAGACTTTGGAGTGGATTTGTCAAACTTGAAAACTGTTGATCCCTATAAGAAAAACTTGCAGGGCAAAGCTCCATTCCTGATGCATCTCTAGCTGTAAAACAATCTTTAAAACATAGATCGGAGCATAGAGGTAACTCCAGGAGAACAGTTCATCTTTAAAAATACGGTTTTGAAATGTAGTCCTTACCTCTACTGACAAATTGTCCACTACCCAGATCAATTTTCTTGTTTATCTGTTTTGCTTTGTACATGTTAAAGTTTATTTAAGCAAAAAATTCCACCTGTGTTTGGCCAGGAATGGGCTCAGAGGTGAAGTCCTCCATGGAGTCCCCACTTCCCAAAAAGAGGAAGTCTTATCACTCTCACAAATCACTTGGCATTATTGCTATTCCCTGACTGGATGAACTAATCTTTATTAAGTATTCCTGCTTTCCTCCAGTTTTCTGCCAAACTGAATTTCTTTGGTGATTACTCTTAGCTGAGTTCTTGCCAAAATTGCATATTCCGGCCACATTGGAATGAACAAACTTTTGCTGACATGCAGGTTCCTGAAAGGAGGATAAAAAGGACAAGAAATACTTCTCAAAGCAAACTTCTTCAAAGTTTGTGAATAGTTTCTGTCAGTAAATGCTTACTCTTCTTTCAAGTATTATATTATATGCATTTTGATTATTTTCTGCTTGCTGTCTATAGCAGACACAGCGGACAGCCAGAAGATTTTGAGAGCTATTACTCAAGCCCTGTTTGAGCATTACAGCTTCCACTCCATCACCATTCAGATTGAGTCGGGAGAGGATCAGAAACAAGACTGCGTCTTCTGTCAAGAGCCCAGGGGTTAAAGGGAGCAATATGCTATGCAAAATAAGGATCACCCCTCTTACAGGTCAATGGAGACTATATGTGCTGCTTGTATGTAATTGATTAACAACAAATGGTAATTAACTGAACTAAAAAGCCCTGCCACTGTAAGCAGCTACCATCTACCAGGAGAGAACACATATTAGGTCCATCCATCAGCTAGATTACCTGTCCATCAGCGGTTACTTTCAATTACAAGGGAAAGTATCTTAATTATTCTTGACTAGAGCAGCAGACTGGCACTAAAGCAACATTCAAGGGTGTCTGTTTGCAATCACAGGTAACAAAAAACTAATCAACCTTCAAATTAGCAGCAGACCAATTATCACAAAATGCAATGAAATGCAAGTTTGGTGTTAGCAAAGCTCAACACTTATTCAGGATAAAAGAGAAAATTTAAATTAGCAGGAGGGATGAAGAGATCTGGGAAAGAAAGAGATGGTGGCACGTGCTTTCCCTGACTTTTGGCAGACACTCCTCCTCCTGCATATTAAGGGAAGTATCAGATGTGCACCATATCCTGCAGCTTGGATCCTGAAAGTATTCACTTCATTCACATTTGGCAAATATCTCTTTGGGTTTTAGCTAGCCCTATCTTTTTTCAGCGATCCCTCAGTCACACTCTTTTCTGCCAGATATGGGCAGTATTCTCCACTATCAAGACAACCCATAGCTCGTATTGCACTGTGTCACAGTAAGTTGTGATAGAACATTTGTAGTGGATTTTTGGCTGTCCATGTCACAAGGTACCACTGGGTTGTGGCAATAAAACAGACCAGATGCTTCTAGAAAAGGAAAAAATAATTAGGACAACGAAAGACTGTGGGCCATTGTGAACATTGCATCTAGTGTACTTCATAGAATGGCATGGGGGAGTTACCCAGTAATGCTACCTCCACGAAGCTATATCAGGTAATTAAAAAACCCTTTGGCATATCACACAGCCATTCAGTGTATAAGGAAGGAATGTGCCTCTCCTTTCAGGTGGCTAACTCCCAGATTCCTTAATAGGAAGTGTTAACTCTTCCTTTTCTGCATACCCAGCAATGGTTACTGCAGAGCTGGGAACAGAGTCAGGTTTTGCTGCAGTACCTTTATTTTTGTCCAGTCAACTGAATTAAACTGTCACCCATTAGCAAAAAAAAAAAAGAGGGTTGTACTTCAAAACGCATGCTCAACTGCTTCTTCAAAAAACAACTTCAGTCCTGCCCTCGGCCATTACAGTGCAGCTTCACTTTCCTTGCAGAACTAGACGTAATGTTTTCCCACTCCACGGTTTTGTTCCCACAGCTGTAGGGCTCATTTTATTAACAGGTTTGTTAGAACAGAATAAAGTGTGCGATAATGAGTGGTCCTGCGTTTCTAGGCTGACAGCTGGAAGGAGCATTGTGTTATTAAGGTATAAAGAGGCCTTGCGTTTTAGGTAATTCAGTTTTATTTGCAATAGGTTCACATTAGTTTTCTACTTTATCATCCTAAGGAGATTAGAATTTATTATTAGGGGCTTTTGGCTATGGATAACACATAACTATGTGGCGATAGATTGATGTGTTAAGCTGGCATTTGTTACCTGGTGGGGGGAACAAGAAATTATTCTGCTTTGTGGAGGCATCCCAGAAGATCTTAGTCAGGTAAAGCTCCCACTGAAATCAGATACGGTATTAAAACACAACACCCGCTAAGAATTTCATGACTATCTCATTATTTACTGGCTGAAAGTACTGAGAACATAGCAGTGGTATTCAGTGCAGTGATAAAAGCAATCCTTGCCCTTTACAACCGAAATTTCAGAGGATAAGACACAGATAAATCAAAGCACAGTAAGAAATCCTAAATGAAGAAATTAACTTGTATTCTGTCCACTTTCACTGCTGTTATAATTTAGCATAGTTGCCTCCTACCAAAGGCAACTCAGCTGTGCTTGTTAAATAGCCTGAGCATCCTTTTCATTAGCGGGGAGGACAAGTTAACTGTGTGGCCTTCATATGAAAAAAATGTGTTTCAAAATGGTTTGAGTAAGATGAGGACACAGACCTGGATATAAATAGGGAATTCTGTGGAACAGCTTTATGGCCAAGAACAACATAAAAGATAATGAGTGGGTGACAGAAGCATCCATATAAGACACAGATTCAGTTCTGAATTTAGGGTGAGATGGAGATAAAGACCAAAAGTTTAAGAGCAAGTGTTGATCTTGGAATAAATTTAAACAGACAAGTGACACAGTCCACCAAGAAAGCTATGCTGGGTAGCAGAGCTGTGGAAAAGCTGGATGGAAGCAAGACAAGAGAGGCTGGAATAAAGAAGATTCAGCAACCAGGACCAGGACTGATGAGGCTGTTGTCCAAATGAATTGAAAGGATCGGGAAGTCTTTAATTATGTTTTGGAAAAAGGACCAGTGCAATACAGACACAAGAAAAGAAGGAATTAATCTAAAATAATGATTCTTAAAGAAAGGGAGTGAGGGAAATTTGTAAAAAAGAAAGTTTAAGAAGGAAGTGAGGTAGCATCTGCCATCCAGAGTAATCCCAATGATCCATCAGATCATCAGAATGGTAGACTGGGGTATGTGAGTGGTAAAGGTCAGGGTAGGAATGGGAAGGAAGAGGAAACATTTGGGTTTGCTAGCAGCAGTAGACGTTGTATTTCAGGTGAAAGAATTTAACCACCTATCTTTAGCAAAAGCTAGAGAGAGTGCAATTGTCTCTACTTTCTGTTGTGGAATTTACTCTAGCAGACAACTGCAGCAAAAGTAACAAAATGGCTTAGGATAACTAAGGAAATTTTACCTAAATATGACAGACTGAATGTGAATTTAGAGCAAATATTTAGCTGTAGTTATGAAGATTACTATAAGGAAATGAATCTTTAATGCTCCCACAATGTATATGAATGTAAAATGTATATTTGTTCTTCACCCACCTCTAGTGTGATCCTCAGGGATATTATCTTGGAACAAAGTTGTTTTCAGAATACTGTCTGACTCTCTGGGGAGAATTTCTGCAGAAACGCTACTGCGATATACAGAGGACAGGGCTGAGAAATTCAGAGACAATTTCTAGACTTCTATGCTTTTATTAACTTTACATTCTTTTGATTGTTTGCAGAATAACCATAAGAAAATTAACAAAAAATTGCTATCTCTAAATCTTACTTGAAACTACTGTGAAACAGAGAAGTATTTATCACATAGGTGGTCTGTTTTCCACATCTGACTGTTTATGGGTGGAGTTCAGCTCACATGGGCATATACATGGTTTTACTGTCTAGCACTGAAGTTTTATGTACATAAATATATCCATCTTCCTCTAAATTTTAATGTAGTCATTGTAAATGCTGCTTGTAAATTATATAGTTCTCCATTTCCCAAAAAGCACTCTCTCTTTTTCTCTTTCCACAACCAAAATCTAACACATTGAGCAGAGCCTGAGGATAAGGAGTTTATAGAAGCTCAGGAATTATTGGAGTAGAAACCATGAAATGGGCAAATGCAAAGCTAAACTTTACTCATTCAGCACTGGCAAAGTGCCTAAGTAGCAGTATTATGCTGAAATGACCATCAAACAATGACATAAATATTTATAATTATTCAAAAAGGAAACAGAATCACAGAATGTTAAGGGTTGGAAGGGACCTCTGGAGATCATCTGGTCCAACCCCCCTGCTAGAGCAGGTCCACCTACAGCAGGTTGCACAGGATGGCATCCAGGTGGGTTTGGAATGTCTCCCGTGTCAGAGACTCCACCACCTCTCTGGGCAGCCTCTTCCAGTGCTCTGCCACCCTAAAAGTAAAGAAGTTCCTCCTCATGTTCAGATGGAACTTCCCACATTCAAGTTTATACCCAATGCCTCTTGTCCTGTCACTGGGCACCACTGAAAAAGGGCCCCTCCTCCTGGCACCCTCCCTTTAAGTATTTGTAGACATTGATGAGATCCCCCCTCAGCCTCCTCTTCTCCAGACTAAAAAGACCCAACTCCCTCAGCCTTTCCTCACAAGAAAGATGCTCCAGCCCCCTAATCATCTACGTGGCCCTTTGCTGCACCCTCTCCAGCAGTTCCCTGTCCCTCTTAAACTGGGGAGTCCAGAACTGGACACAGTACTTGAGCTGTGGTCTCACCAGGGCAGAGTAGAGGGGGAGGATGACCTCTCTTGACCTGCTGGCCACACTCCTCTTGGTGCACCCCAGGATGCCATTGGCCTTCTTGGCCACAAGGGCACATTGTTGGCTCATGGGCATCCTGTTGTCCACCAGGACTCCCAGGTCCCTCTCTGCAGAGCTGCTTTCCAGCAGGTCATCCCCCAACCTGTACTGGTGCATGGGGTTATTCCTCCCCAGGTGCAGGACCCTACACTTGCCTTTGTTGAATAAATATGTCTTTAGTATCAATGGCAGAGTCCCTTACTGTAACTAGTCATAGACGAACTATAGTCATAGAGAACATCCTGTGTTCTCCTGTCTGACATGTGAAGTGATTATAAGAATTGGATATGCAATCAAGGATTATGTTGCCCACTTAGTGTGAGACATCATGACAGTAATTCGCCATCTCCAGAGGAAGACCAAACAAGATGTCCCAGTCCTGTCCATGGCAGCAAATGGTGGCCTAAGCGACAAGGACTATGTAGGTCTGCAATACCATTCTTACCAACTTCAAAAGGTTATATCAAACAATTTTGGTCCTGAGTATTTTCTCTTCCGTTGTAAAAGCTAGCATTCTCCAACACACCTTCCTCAGTGCCTTCCCCTCAGCCATAGCAGATGTGCTCTCCTTCCTTTTTCATACCCTTCAACTGTTGTCCCCTTCTGGTCTCTGCTCTTATATTTTTCCCCCTTTGCCTTTTTTTCAGCAATGCCTCAACTTTTCCGATTTCAATGCCAGCATGATATTTATCACATATCCTTTCTGCTTACAGCCCTTCCCATTCCTCTTCAACCTATGTGGTTAGATAAAAGCTCCTCAGAAAGCAACTGCCTTTAGCTCCATGTTTGTTGAAAACATGATAGATGGAACTATTTCTTTGAATCTATTATAAGAACAATAGTAACAGAGACTTAATAAAAACAAAGAACAGTCATTCCAGACATCACATATTGGCCCATGTCAAGCACAGCTATATGTTTACTTTGTATTAAAGTTATTTAGAACTTTCACAGGCAAAAAATTATCTGAGCTGGCTCCAGCTTAAGGTACTCTTTCATGTTCTCAAGCCTGCTGATAATCTCTTTCAGCTGAGAAAAATAAAATCCTTTCCCACCTGAGTACACACAGTTTAAGCAAGAAAGGAATTAGAGACATCCAGTTGCTTAACTGCCTTCTTGGACTTCTCTCTGCCTGGACTTTGTATCAGACAGTCAGGGTCTAGCAAGAACGTGCTGCAGCGAAGGAAGCTTTGGAGAGCAGCCCAGTGAGAACAGTGGCCGGAATGGAAGCACAACTGAGGGGTTTTTTACATGGTTACCAGTGCACATTCAGACTTCCCCATCCCAGGTGTTACGTTGATGAGAAACATGTCTGCTCTTCATTCCACTCTTAGGGTTTGACTTTTGATTAAAAAAAAAAAAGATGGAAAGCAGTAAATGAACAGAAGTTAGAAAGGTTGTATTGTGCAACATTTATGGTAGTATCAGAAGCACTTTACCCTATAGTTTGCACTCTTCTCTAACAGCAGGGCTCTGTAGCTTTGTATCCAAAATTGCACTGCCGCATGCTCTGCCATGATGTGCTATCTCTCCGTACCACACACCATAGAAACTGCCACGGCATGCAATGAAAGGTGTCCTGCTGTGACACATGCCATATGACTCCTTGCATGCTACAGCTACCAGCTCCTCAGCTACAGGGACTCCTCCTGGATTGCACGGGCAGAACAATTGTCCAGGCTTTAGTGAAGCGCTGACTTCTTTTTTCCTGCTGTGTAGTTCTATTCTGTACTAATTTCCTTCTTGGAGACAGAAACCGACTCGAACACTTCGTGTAGCTTCTGTCCAAATGAGAAAGAGCAGGAATTCATTAATCGTGGCACAACCTGCTAATCCACAAAGAGGCACAAGGCACTCTGGGCTAGCTCCTGGTCTAGGCAGTAATTCTGATGACAAAACGCTTGGAACCAGTACACTTCCCAGCAGCAGTGTGCAACCTGGATCTTTAACTTTTGGCTCCTGCCCCACTTCCTCATTTGCTGACAGGCAAGTGATAGAAGTGCTTTGAAGGATGTGCTGTGCTTTGAAGGATGTCGTGTGCTTTGAAGGAGCAGCAGAGACTGCTGACGAGCTTATGAGGACGTTGCATCCAGCCCTTCTCTGTGGTAGAGTTGGTTTTTGCAAAAGCAGAACCTTTGTAGGAAGCAAGAAAAAATGATAAGGGCATAAATGGAAACCCTGTGGGCTTCAATGCTATCACAGTGCCAAGCACCTGCGAAATGGCTGGGAATGAGGTGCAGAGCTGCACCCTGCATGCAAAGGGGTGCATTCCCCCTCAATATGCATGAGCAGCAGCAGCAATTCCACAGGAGTGCCAACGGGAGAAGAGTGTGAATGTGAAATGAAATTTAACAGATCCCTCTGCCCTTTAAACTACACTGGCAGAATTAAATGCAGAATCAGGGATCGTAAAAAAAAAATGTTCTCTTAAAAAGAATAGGGTTTCAACTTTCTCTGAGTACTATCTTCACTGTGAGTGTTTTTAAGAATTGATCAGGCACACTCATTTCTACTGTATATTAGCAGAAAACACTTGGTCACCCATTAGTCCCCTGCTGAGTTTCAATTGCAAAGATACGACTGAAAGCTGGTATTAAGTGTGACAGAGAGGCTTAAGAGCCATATAGGCTTCAATATTGTATAAAAGATGTGAGTCAATAAGGCTTTTCAACAGTAGTTTAATGTCATTAATTTGTATTCTCCTGGCACGTAGAGTTTGCAGGAGGCACAGTTCAGGTTCCTGTGGAAAGAGATGGTCTTGGCCCCAAGAAGGCTCCGCTCTACCAGGACTGGACAGACCAGCGACAGGAGAGAGAACATGATGAGGAAAATCAGAATGATTTTTCTGAGGTCAGATATGAGGACCATGGTGTAGGCTGTTAGACAAAACAGATTTCTCTGTGCATGCTTTATGCCCTGCCCAGGAACAGACCATATATACCTGTTAGCACTTACCTGTATGGACTGGATTGCATTAAACGGCTACTTCAGTATCATAGAAAGAATAAAGGAAGAGAGGACCCATCCTTAGCAAAAAAAGACACAAAACACAAGACACAAGGAGAAAAAAAACCCAAACCAAACCAAAACAAAAGCTTATTTTTAAATTGCTACAAGAAATGTGTATTGGAACACATCACTTTAATTGTCTTTAAACTCTAAGGTTTACTCTTTAGTGATGTGTCCACTTAAGCAGGGTGACTCTGACAACCAAAGGTGTGCCTTTTTGCCTTGGGAGAGAAGGCGGTCTTATGGGAGAAGAGATTTGCTTTCCATGAGCCCTGTGTTACATCTCCTCTATAATGTCCAAGCTGTATGGACTGAGCTTGTGTAGCAACAACACAGTTACTGAAGAAGGCAGACAAGAATAAACATAGTACTTGTCTTCATCCAAATAACAAAAAAACTGCATTTAAAATTTATCATGGATATGTCCCTTCCCATCTCTACCAAAAAAATTATTGAAGACCTACCCAGCCAGGGACCTTACTGAGCCTGGGCTGCAAGCATGAGTA
>VZSF01001908.1:0-58352 GCA_013398295.1 Chionis minor | reverse complement strand
AAACCCCCCCCCCCCCCCCCAGAAACAAGAAAAAAGAACTTTTCTTTTTATGATCCACTAAATGGTGAGAGGAGACACCCTGTCATGGAACAATAAATTCAAGCTTAAATCCTGGGGCTGGGAAAAAAATAAAAAAATTGTCTTTCCTTATGTAATTCTTCAAGCAACTTTTAAATTTCCCCAGAGTATTTTAAGCCTCATCTAACACAATGTTATTCCATACAGTATTTACCTGTAAAATACTATATTTTGTTCCATCTTTTCACTTCTGTAATTCCAGTTCTTCTGTAATCAATAACCTTCTAATCAGGCCTGGGTTATTGTGATAGAGGTGACACCCTACTGAGCACCTTGGTGTAAAAACGCACATTCCCTGCAAGGGACAGCTGCATGAAAAGGAAATATTGTCATCATTTTAGGGCAAGGAGGGGATTAGTCCTGGCTTTCCAGGTGCCGTCTGTGCAACCCTTACACATGGACAGGTCTCGCTTCTCTAACATCGCTGAGTCCCTCAGGAGCTCATCTGAGTGGTCACTATTGGAGGGTGCTCAGACTGTCTTAAGCATGAACCCCAAATCCCCAGGGGAGTTGTGTTTCCCTCTTAGTGGGTAATACAGTTGGGAAATCCCAAGGCAGCTTTCATTCCCCCTTGCCACCCCCTCCTTCTGTGGCAACCCTGCTTGGAAACAACTTAGGTGTCAGCCGTGGGATGAGATTGAGGCTTCTTGGAAAGCCACGACCAGGACCCGGTAAGGGTTTCCTCTCATGCAGTTGTCATACACAGTGAACCCCAGGAATCAAGCACATTCTGCATAGTCACTGCACCACGTCTCATTTACAGCTTTCCCTTCTCCAAAAAACTGACCTGGGTTAAGCGAGCAATGAATCACCGAAGAAAACATTTTTTAAAAAAATCAGTGGAATTATTAACTGCTGAAAAACGGCAATGCGCTAGGAAGCTTCTTTGGTTATTTTTCAATTTATGTAACAAAACATTATTGAGAGGAAAGAATATAATCAATACTGCGTAGCATTATAGCTAGCTCTGCAGCAATTTAATGCTAGAAATGGATTAAGGTGACAGGAAAAGTCAATGCAGTCTTAAATTAAAGGTGAGGAAAGTCAATGAAAAGTCAAAGCTGGTTAGGAGTCCATCAAGCAATAGAGGCTAAAGCTCTGGTAAGTACAAAGTGCCTCAGTAACCTTACCTTATCACTGCAGCTCTGTGTTTTACATGTTCATTCAAAAGAGTAACTAAGTATATGTTTGTTTGCCGTTTGAACCATTGAACCGTTTGCATTCATTGGGTTATTTCAAAGAAGATTTGCAAAAGGCAGAAGTCTGGGGTTTTTTATCTTTTTTTGTTTAGGAGATAAAAAGGTGGATTTTTTCCCTCTGGGTTTTATTTTTACTTTAGAAAATTCTTTTTCCCTGAAAGTTGTGGTTTCCCTGAAATTGTGGTTAATGGGTCAATGTCCACGTGGCGGCCAGTGATGAGTGGTGTCCCGCAAGGGTCAGTACTGGGACCAGTGCTATTTAACATCTTTGTTGGAGACATGGACAGTGGGATCGAGTGCACCCTCAGCAAGTTTGCCGATGACACCAAGCTCGGTGGCGCGGTTGACACACTGGAGGGAAGGGATGCCATCCAGAGGGACCTGGACAGGCTTGAGAGGTGGGCTAATGCAAATGGCATGAAGTTCAACCAAGCCAAGTGCAGAGTCCTACACCTGGGACGTGGCAATCCCAGGCATAAATACAGGCTGGGCAGAGAATGGCTGGAGAGCAGCCCTGAGGAGAAGGACTTGGGAGTGCTCATGGATGAGAAGCTCAACATGAGCCGGCAGTGCGCGCTGGCAGCCCAGAAAGCCAACCGTATCCTGGGTTGCATCAAAAGAAGCGTGGCCAGCAGGGCACGGGAGGTGATTCTCCCCCTCTACTCTGCGCTTGTGAGACCCCACCTGGAGTACTGTGTCCAGCTCTGGAGTCCTCAACATAGAAAGGACATGGAACTGTTGGAACAGGTCCAGCGAAGGGCCACTAAGATGATTAGAGGGATGGAGCACCTCTCCTATGAGGACAGGCTGAGAGAGCTGGGGCTGTTCAGCCTGGAGAAGAGAAGGCTCCGGGGAGACCTGATAGCAGCCTTTCAGTATCTGAAGGGAGCCTACAGGAGAGCTGGAAAGGGACTCTTTGTCAGGAAGTCTAGTGATAGGACAAGGGGTAATGGTTTTAAATTGGAAGAGGGGAGATTTAGATTAGATATTAGGAAGAAGTTCTTTACTGTGAGGGTGGTGAGGCACTGGAACAGATTACCCAGGGAAGTTGTGGATGCCCCATCCCTGGAAGTGTTTAAGGCCAGGCTGGATGGGGCTTTGAGCAACCTGCTGTAGTCAGAGGTGTCCCTGCCCATGGCAGGGGGGCTGGAACTTGATGATCTTTAAGGTCCCTTCCAACTCTAACCATTCTATGATTCTATGATTCTATGAAAGAACATATAAACTAAACTCACTGGCTTATAACATTACTAGTACCAGAGGAGGCATCTTTTTGGTTAAATAGGGGGAGATAGATACATTTTACTTACAATTTTAGCTTAAATTGTGGTTTTGCTTTCTTATATTAAAACAAATGAAAAGGGGAAAAGTCTGCTGCATTCCAGCAACACTTCTGCCTCTAATTCTTTGGGGCTTAGAAACCCTCTGATAAACTGAGAAAGCACAACCTAATACTGCTCTTATTTCTTAAACAAAAAGTAGCTGGTGTCTCTGAATTCTGTTATACTACTCAAAAACATGGGTATTCAAAAACTCTAGTGTGCTGTCAGAAGGCTCTGCTGATAACTCCTTGAATTCTTATAGTCTTACTAGAATATAAGACTGACCAGAAGAGACCAAAAATGTCATGGCCAATTTTTTATGATTTATACACTAACACCTTGAACAGCTGTTGAGATTTCAACATTTCTTAAACTTTGGCCCCTTCATAGTCGGAACTAGCTCTGGGTTTTGCTGGTAATGAGGAAAAACCATAGTGATGAGGAGGGTTGTGTTCTAGACCTTTGGTTGCTCAAAGTGATGTTTCTTGTAGCTTCACTTTTGATGATACTGAAGCTTCAAGTTACGAGTCAAGCTACCTTTTAGTGTTCAGTCAGAGACACCGTGGAAAATCTGTTTTGCCTGTCTTGCAATTGCCAGTACCTAAGACGTCAGGCAGAGCTTTCCTTTGCTTTTAGCATCTCCCAGGTGTGTAACAGAACTTGAAGGAACTTGCATCTCTTATGCCCAGTGATGCCAGAGGACAGGCTGTTGCTTCAGCACAGGCTTTGCTCCCTTGATGCTTAACACTTACCCCCTTGGTAGAACAGCTGCAGTAGTCACAAATTATATGTTATGTCCTAAAATACTGTGATTAACAAAGCTGCTTTAGCTAGGCACAATCTGTACTATGAAGGCATGTGAGTCTGCTCTCAACCTCCAGGACCAGCAGGTGGTATTTCAAAACACAGCACTTTGTGACATGCAATAACAGTAAATGCACACTGAAGTATGCATCATGTCTCTCCCTCTCCACAGAAGACCGAACTTTGACTGGTAGGGGAGATTGAAATCTCTGCCGGCACAGAATACAGATGATGAGGCAAACCAGTTAGCATACTGGGCAGAAATTTTGGGGCTGCCAATGTTCAATGCCAGTTTACAAGCAATTCCTTGTTCCACAAGAGCAGGAGATAAAAAGAGGTGTAACAGATCTAGCTTTTCACTGTAGTCTTGCTAGCTTTGCTGACTCCTCTGACTGGCGTGGTTGGAAGAGCAACTGCAAATTATGTTGGCTTTTATTCCAACAGCCAAAGAGCTCAATGCAGTGTTTGTGTGTCCAGTTCCCACAGAAACCTAGGGGAGAAGGTTTACAGGGACAAGACTTCAAGACTCAGTTTATTTGCTAATTGCTTCTCCATCATTCTGGTGATCATTAACAGGAGTACACACAGGAAAGGCAAAGGGCCCCTGTTAAGCCATAAGCACCAATATATTTAGTCACTTTTCTTGCTGTGGAATATGTGAAGATGTTTGCAGTCTATTTCAGTGGCAGTATCGTGCTCTAACAGAGA
The DNA here is from genome assembly GCA_013398295.1 of Chionis minor. Taxonomy (NCBI): domain Eukaryota; kingdom Metazoa; phylum Chordata; class Aves; order Charadriiformes; family Chionidae; genus Chionis; species Chionis minor. The sequence continues at coordinate 54,241 of VZSF01001908.1, read as the reverse complement.
AATGCATACTGCTATTTGGAGATAAATACCTAGCAGAAAGCAAACTAAGTAGCAACAGTCATCGGACTGGATTAATTGATGCTGGTTATGTGAAAGGGACTCTTTAAAATGATCCATCCATACTTCTTTCTACAGTGAAATCAAATCCAGGCTTTCCTCTAATTTTAGTCAGTTCATTGGTGGACTCGTGGGGAATTTAAGCTTAAGAGGCCACCCCAGGTGACTTGTTTCTGAGTCTGAAAACACCATGACATACAATGTGGCAGCCTCAGTGATCTCAGCTTCAGCCTCAGTGAGCCTCAGCCTTACACTGATCTCCTTTGTGGACAGGACATTTGGATGGGAAGTGTGTTTCACCTGTTCTTACATGCCCCATTCACAGCTGACCCTAGTGGCCTCTCAAGGCTCGGGATGCCTTTGGTCGGGATGCTCGGGATGGCTGTGGGTAGCAAATCTCATGGCGGAATCATGGCATGAAGCCTGTCCTCCCTGACTGGTGTTTCCTGGCTTCTCCAAAGGCAGGGAGAGATGCGAGGGGCTGGAGGGCATTTTCAGTGAGCTTCAGAGTCACTGCTGCTGCCTAGCCTCTTGTACCAGCCTGTATTTCTGTCCTGTCCAGACTGGACAGCAGAGCATGGAGGGTTCCTGGGGACGTGTCAGCGTGCCTCTGTGGCAATGGTAACGCTGACACCTAGTTGTGGCATCAGTGAGAGCTTTGTCTTGCGCTCTACTCTTCCAAAAAGCGCACATGAACCTGGGAGTATTCTTCATGTGAGGGCATCCAGAAGATTTGCCCCCCCCCCCAAAAATAAGTGGGGCTAGGAAAGCTTCAGGGGGTTACTGAAGCATTTAGCAATTTTGATTGCATAAGGGAAGAAATAGAAACCAGAGAGGAAGAACATGCCAATTTTAATGGGATGTTACTGCACCAAACACAGTTTTGCAGAGACTTAAAAGTTTATGGGTTTTTGAAGAGTCAGGCCTATACTTCTGCTAATATTGTTCACATTTAACCTTTCCTTCATAATCAAACCAAAACTGAATGAGTTTTCAGTCCACAAATCCATCACATACACATGCTGTTCTAATCTTATTCGCACACCAAGGGAATTTGTTTCTCTAGCTAAATCCCTAACACAACATTACACAGATAACTTGACAGCTTATGTAACAAACGCAATTTGCGCTGGTGAACGTGTATGGGGAATGTGGAGAAAAAGTATAAAATAAGAAGCAGTTTCTTATAGGAGAGGAAAGGGTGTTGTGAATTATTCTGCTGTATAAATATTTCCTTCAGCTGCAAGAATGCCAGTATGGAATGAGATGAAGAACTGAGATTAACCTGAAAATTAGGGTAGCACTTAGTTCTTAAAGGAAAACCCAGGTGAAATGTTCTCAGGCCTTATCTACTCCCATGTGCCTCACTTTATATATTTTGCTTGGATTTTGGAAGTAAGGTTGGTCACAGCAGAGTTTTTATAATTTCTTATTTCATTATGGTTGCACCAAATGGCCTTGATCAGTTTCTCTGCTCCTCCTAAGGTCCTGAAGCAGCAGCTCCAGCTGAAACATGCAGCATTTTACAAGACCTCGGAAGACCTTATCCTTTCATTTGGAAAAAAAACAACCTTAAGGAGCGTAGCACAGAAACAAAGCTTTTATGCTCCAAATGCTGATTTTAGCTATCACCAATGGTGTTGTCATTCAGTCCCTTCCTTCTGCCTGAATGTGGTCTGGGTATTGCTCAGGACTATGAAGATCCAAGCAGGTCACGGTGGTTCCCATTTTATCAGAAGCTGGGAGCAAGGCGTACTTCTTCCTCCTCTGACTTCCTCTCTGCTGACACTTCAGAAAGACAGTATCTCAAAGTGTGGAAACTACAAGCCATTGAATCAACTAATGAAAACATCTTGTTGACCTAACTCATAAACTCACAGAATAATTTAGGTTGGAAGGGACTTGTGGAGGTCATCTAGTCCAACCGACAACTGAATGCAGGCCTAACTCGAGTAGGCTGCCCAACTCTGGTTGAGTTTTAGATCTCTCCAAGGATGGATATCCCCCAAACTCTCAAGGGAACTTATTCCAATATTTGGTCACCATCACAATAAAAGTTTTCCTTATATCAAAGAGGAACTTCCCAAATTTCATGTTGGGTCTGTTGCCCTCTGATCCTGTCCCTGTGCACCTCTGAGAAGAGCCTGTCTCTGTCTTCTCTGCACCTTCCCTCCAGTTGCAGGCAGCAGTAAGATCTCCCTGAGCCATGTCTTCTCCAGGCTGAACAAACCCAGCCCTCCACCTCTTTTCCTATGTCACCTGCTCCCGTCCCTGATCACCTTGGTGGCCTGTCCATTGACTCGCTCCAGTATGCAAATGCCTTTCTTGTACTGGGAAGTCTGAAATCATAAACATAAACTAGACCTTGAGCAAAGCAATCAGCCATTAAAAATAAGGAAATCTCAGCAGGAACTTTGGGACCCCATATCAAAATTTTCGTTACCCATCCTAGCACTAAGATCTTAACAGGTTAAGATGAGTATTTGCACTTTGGAGTATGGACTTTCAAAAAAACCCCAACCTTACCCATGAATTCTCATTGGAAGCTGAAGTTAAGGCCTTAATATAAAGTTCAATATAAAGATGAATGTAACCCACATCAATTCACTGAAGTTGTTTCTCTAATCCTCTTACGTGCATCAGCCCTTCTCCCTCAGGGGACACAACATGCACGCAGTGCTTCATTATCTTTATTCTTCCAAGCTTAACTGAAGAAACCTATTCACAGATGAGGGCAGAGCCTTTCCCAGTCATAAATTTACTGAAGGGACTAGAGGGGGCCTGCTGCAGAGTGCATGCTGTGTCTGCTTTTGTAAGGCAAAGGCTGATTTTGAAGGGTACGTTTTCAGAAGAGGCTGTTTTGACTTTTCTCACTAAAAACATTAGCCATTTCATCAGTGTAAAGCTTACATGCAAGTAGCAAGCTCACTGGTATGTGTTACAGCTTCAGAAACACAAAAGGATGTAGCGATTGCCCCTCTGAGGGTCCTGGCACAGGTTAGAGCTGACCAAACATCTAGTGTACCCTTGGTAAACTGGGCTTGTTAGCTCATACTTGGTTTTCACGACCTTTTCTTTTACACTGCATTCTGTAAATTTCAACAGTTTCAACATGCCCTTTGTCCCCCTTTATAAAAAAACCTCTCTCGGTAGAAATACTTTTCTTTTTAATTTTAAGGGCTTTTTTAAAGACTTCCCCTGAGGCACTCTAGACCACAGCAGTGACTCAGGACAGCTCTAAGCTCTCTGTTTCTCTTTACAAATCCGACAAAACGGGATTTTGATTCTAATTTAAAAACTTAAGCTGTCAGTAACAAACAATTATCTACCATGGTTCCCATTTCAAGATGAATTGCACTTGACAGAACTTAAAAAAATGGTGCCCGTTTCTTGCCCAATGTATCTTTTTTTATCTTTGTTTTCATTTTAAGATAGTTTGTTTCTCCAGTAGAAAAGATGGTTTCATCTGAGATAACACAGACCGAACTGGTTCCTATTCTTCTTTTTTATAGTTTGCCAGCTATACTCAGTAATTCCACTGCTGCACTCCGCACTGATCCCATGTCTATTGGGAATTTTCTGTGTACTTGTATTCAAAGGCTGGCTGGAGGATTCAGTATGAGTTCGGCTTTTTTTTCTTTTTTCTTCTTTTTCTTTTTTCTATCATGAAGAGAAAGGCAAATTTGCTTCAGTTCAGAGTGTGGTGATTTTAATTGGTAGCACCTCAGGTAGCATGAGGGCTGACCCGACGGGTAACCAGAGTGGTTTGTCATTTGTGACGGAGAGGAGATGCCAATTACTTTGTTCATAGGATGAGAGCAGTGTTTTTCCTGCTGCCTTGGATGATTTCTGGGATTTTGAATGCAGAACACTTAACATAATATTATTTGCTTTATCACTGCATCTAGCCATCACTGATAGGCAGCGGCATATGGCAAATCTAGAGCTTTGCTGTGGGTTGTAACACGTAGCTATCATGTGGTGGGGGTTTAGGACCTTGGTACCATGGAGAAATTGTGCTGATTTTGCCCAAATGACTCTTGGAACACGTTCATTAGGGAAGGAAAAAAAGCAGCAATCTGTATGAGCCATTTGTCAACTATGGGAAAAGAAAGGGAGGAAAGGGCACAGCTCTGACCTTTACTAGGTCTCTTCCATGCCCTGTGACATACTGACACTAAACAATTCCTGTGCCAGATGCATAAAATCAGGAAGATCACTTTTTCTAAAGGAGAGACAGATGAGCCCACAACAGCTGTAAACAGCAAAGAACCACACCGCAGCACTGTGTCCCCCCTAGTGATTACATATAACACACCACAATTATACAAAGGCTTTTCGATAATCTTTTCCACAGCAAACTTTTCTGCATCCAGAGTTGTTCTGGAAGATGATTAAATCTTCATTGTTAGCAAAACATAACTGAGTTATGTTACGTTGGCTAACTGCTGCGCACATAAGCAGATACTCATGCCCCTTAGCATGCTGTAGACCAGGCTGAATTATGTAAATCATTATCAATGTATAATTTACATCAAAGAAATACAACAAATTCTTTATCCAGGTTCTTCTTTCCCTTCCAGCTGTGCCTCGTTACACTGATGAAAGGAAGTCCTACTACTGGCTATGTGACAATGCTGGGTACCCAGAGAGCCTTCAGCTTCTGAAATGAGTTAGATCTAGGTAAAACCTGATTTAATGTTTGGGAGAGCAGAAGGGACTCTGCACCGAAGACAAAGTGAACAAAGGCCTTCAAATCTATCAGGGTACAGACCGGCGATTTTGGGAACAGTTTTAGTCCAGTCACCATCTATGATTGTGTCTAAACATTAAAAGAGCAAGAAATTTACTTTGGAACAAACTGTTGGTGAACCACAATTAGATCAACTCCATCTTAGCTCAAGGCAGAGGTAGGACCCTGAGCTGAATAACAGTGTGAGTGTCACATGAATGCTGACATATTCATTCTCACCATTAAGGAGTTATTATCCCTACTTCAGCTTACAGAGGTGTGAGAGGCAGGGAGAATAAGTCATTTGCCCAAGGTCACAGTCAAAATCTATGGCATGAATGGGAACTAAATCCTGATCTATCAAAACCAAGTTCTGCATTTGAACTGCAAGATGATGTTTTCTTCATTTTGTGAACGGGTAGTTAGAGAACTTACCAATGTGAAAACAGTTTAATAATCCTAGCAAACATGCCACAAATCCATTTGTATATAAATACCTCTCAGATAAAGCTGCACATCCCAATCTGTCCTCTATTCATTTTGCTGGCTCAGCAAGGTGTCATGTAAAATTAGACTGAGAAGTTAACACATTAAACATTTATTGATCTCAATAAGTTACAGTCAAATATGAACAGTGTCTTAATGAAGAGAAATAAAAGGTCATCTACAATGCTCATACAGTAACTGTGATGCAATACAAAATATTAATTATTTATTAGAACCGAATAAAAAAACATACTATTTAACTCCTACAATACCAAATATCTACAGTCGAGATCCAAGATTATCCTAAATTTGTCCGATCTAATTGTAAGACGTCCCAAATAACTGGTATATTCTCGGTTATCAATATAAAAATCCTTGCCTAAAGTCACTTACTTCTAACAGAAGTTATTTCAGTTCTGAACTAGCAACATTAAACAGACAGTAGTTGTTGCTCTGTCCTTTCCTTGGACAGGTTATCAAACAGGAGACTAAAATTAGCTTCATAAAATGAAGCTCTTCTATTTTTTTTTTTAATGGAAAGCCTTTCTTTACTTTGGTTCCCCGGGAAGCCTACCCTTGCCCTCTCTGCACACATTAGCACAGAAGAAAAGTCTCAAACTCTGCAGGTGAAATCTTTACTTTATTCAAGGTGATGGCAAAATATCGATCGATTTAAAGCTCTAGTTTCACTCCTGGCACTTAGTGAGAAACAAGAGAAAAGCAGCCCATAACAAAAATCTCTGCCTTACAAGTCCCATTCCCTGACATCTGCATTTGGATGGCCGTCTGCTGAAGCTACATGTTTTTGTCAGCTGCTTTGTGTGACTGAGAGCAAGAAGCATCGCTGGCTAGAGACAAGGAAACTCCTATTAGTCCTTAGGTGTCCTTGCTTTGATCTAGCAAAAACTTTGGAGCTGGGAGTGATGTGGTACTTACTGACTTGAAGAAGGAAAGCCTGAGGGTAAGGCAGGACAATTCCTCTTCAGCCCCTGAGTCCTAACAGAAAGGCAGATTAATTTCTATTTTACAAATGCTCGATTTAGTTCAGAGGAGACATAGCCTAAAGGGCATGCTGATGACACTCAGTTTTATATTTCTGCCTCAGAAAGCTTGATGAATGTGTTTAAGCAACTCAGAAAACCTTTTGGTGAGGAACTGGATGAGAGTAAGATAACATTATGGTAATGGAGAATTTGGGAAAACATAAAAAGGATATGAAAAAATGACGTTGTTTTGTATTGTCACAGTTGCAGTCAGTCTTTTCCAAGTTCTCCTAGCACTGGGAATTCAGGCCTTGATCCTCAGAGCCACAGCTTTCAGTGAGAATTAGGGACCTGGTTGCCTTTTGGAGAGCTCATTTTCTCCTGGCAAAATGGTCCAAAATGGATTCTTGCTTGGAGGCCCTCACCACACGTCGCAGTTTCCCTAACAAGGGCACCTTGGGGATATCAGTAATGAAGGTGTCTTGGTATCCTTTAAGCTGCTTCTTGGCAGCCCTTGCCCTGCGTGTTCACTAACACTTGCCATAACACCATCGAACCTTGCGGCTCTTCTTGACTGGATGTCCCAGCTAAACCCTTCCAGATTGCCATTTCCCTCGACCCTAGAGAAAGCAGGTGAGTGATGAACACTCTGTCACTCCTGCTGACAGCAGAGATGTCAAAGCAAATAAAAGATACCTTCACAACAACTGAGTCTTTTAAACTTTAATAAACCTTTTGTTTCAGCCCTGCCCTTTGACTGACCCCATCTGCAGCAGCCTGTGTCACCGCTGGCAGGAGGGTGGACCTCGGCACCACACCGGGCTCCACCATGCGGAGTTACTGCTCAGGTGGAACTCCTGCTGCCGTGCATCGGCAGGACTCCACGAGGGCCACAGTCACATTGACAAGCATCCAAAAAGAATAAAACAAAGACATGTAAAAATAACAGATAAATGGCAAGTGAGCTGAACTGCCTTCCTTCACACCAGCGTATCACTTTAGCAAAACTGGTTTGGACTCAGACCACCATCACTGAAAATAGACCTTGGCCCACATCTGACAAATAACGGGGACAGAAAAAAGTATTACCCTGTCAGGGCAGCCTGCTGCCCTAGAGGCCATGAAATGTCATTATTATTGGATTATTAGATACCAAATTAAGTCTAAACTCGTAAGTGTGTGGTGGAATTCATGTTAAACACAACATCTTCCTCTGTAAGGTAACATCTGTAGACAAAGAGAAACTTTTAGATTGCAAAAATTATTCAGCAAAAGACACCTGGCAAGAAAAACTTACTGATAAAGGAGAACATTCTTCTTCAAACTACCCTAAAAATCCCGTGACCAGTAGAAAAAACAGGCATTTGGAAATGCAGCCATCTAGGCAGTGGGAGAGAGCCGTAGGGAAATGAGAGCATGAATCTGACAAAACCCTTTCTTGCCCCCAGTCCTGCTTGGTCTGAAATTGCACTTTGTATTATTTATTTCTGCAAAGCTGAAGTGAGATTACTGCCACTTTTTAGTATACCTGGTGCTGACAACTGTCAGTATCTTACAGATTCTTGCAATAATTTATGTTTATCTCTGGAAATTTATCTCTGGAAATAAGTGATTTGGTGCCAATCTCAGCTCCTCTTTTTAAAAGACAAAAAGACAGCCACAAGGTCCAAACCTAATGGTCATTGGAAAATTTAAAAATGTAACACAAATGCCTCCTTACTACCAGGCTCAGGAATCAGGTAGTAAATACAATAAATCTAACCTTTCCTTCAATCTTGTGAGTTTCAAGCCAGTCTCATATTATTTGGAGCTTGAGCATGACCTTTGCATGCTTGGGGATGGGTAATAATAAAGTCTTCTGGCCTTCTGTGACAAATGGTGGTGCCCTTCTGTCCTTTTGGTTCTTCTGAGAATTGAGGGCAATTTCTCTTCCAAGCTGGCAGCCTATCCTTGACCCATGAGGCATTTAATGCAACAATTACCTTAAAAAGAATCAGGAAAGTCCAGTCAATTGCATGGGAGATACCCATTTTCCTTCTTCTGATTTCATTTCTCCTCTCTTCTTGTAATTTACTTCTTCTGGTAGCCACGCAGCACTACTTACACGCAAAGCCAGGCTGGAATAAATGGCTGGTTCTGCTGTGGTGGGGGAGGTTGCCTGCTTCTCATTACTTCTATCCCTGCTCCCACCCTTTGCACCTGTGTAGATCCCAACTCCAGGGCTGTGTAACACTTTCCTTTTGGGATCATTCTGCACGCCTCTAAAAAAAGCATCTAAACTATTTTGGGAACCTTTCTCATGAAACTACGGGTGATTTAGCCAAAATTGGTCATGCTGCCTTAAAATTAGGACTGAGTGAGTCTGGCATTTATCTCTACTGAAAACTGAAAGCTATGATTCTGGATACTCATATCTAAATTTACTGCTTTTTTTGGTCTTTTGGTCAATTTCATAAGTTTGAATGACATGTATTTACCAAAACTGGAAGTCACCTGACCAAGTAATGGCAGAATTAGTCATTAACTTATTATTAACTGATGATTTCCTGACATGCGCAGACACTGTGGGCACAGGCAGACCACTTATTGGCAGTTCAGGAATTGATTGCCTTCAGGAAATGATGCCTGCTTATTTTTCCAGTAATAAAGTACGGTTTTCCCTTTATTTTCTGCTGCACTTTCTGTCATGGAGATATTTCATGTAATTTTCCTTTCTGATAGTTGCATCAAATTGTATTCATTAACACTTTGCATAATTCAATGTCTTTCAACATTTGGATTGAAGCTCCTTTCCAAAATACTTTTCCTCCAACACTGGAGACATTTTCATCTTTATGCTGTGTCAAATGCTGTCTTCAAGATTGTACAGAAGCTGCTCGGTAGTTTCTTTAACGCTTTCTGCTGCTTGGAGGACTTTGCCTTTCCATTTGCAGCTGTACCTGGAAAACTATAAACCAAGGAANGTTCCATCCCATCTGCCTCACGCTCAGGATAAAAGCTGAGGGACCAAAGGGTCAGCCCTCTTTCTTCTATGGCCAGTGTCCAAGGAAGACTCTGTCTGTTTGTCTGCCTTTGATCTTGATCTATGCATTCCTGAATCCAGATCTGGAATCCAGTTTCCTTCCATCGCTGAGTCCAGCCTGGGACTTTCACAGTGCCTGGTGGTGATGTGATTGTCATTCTGGGAGCTCAATAAGGGTTGTATATATATTGTGCGTATTTCATTATTTTCTTATTAATATTATCAACTGTCTCTTATTATTTTATTATTAATATTTTATTAAAGTAGTTTAGTTTATTTTCAACTCATAAGTCTCTGCCTCTCTCATTCTTCTCTCATTTGGGAGAGAAATTAGAGAGCAACTGTCGTTCATTTTAGTGGCCAGTCCAGCCCAAACCATGACACTAGTTGATCTATTGGTGATGATGCTTTCCATTAACTGTAACCATGAGTAGAGTGACTGCCCCCTGATTTCTTGTGAAAAAAGCAATGATTTTTGATAATAGAAAGTAGAAAGCAAAGCCTTGTCCCAATATAACTTTTATTTATATCAACTCTGAGCAGATGTTCAAGCGTCCTTGATTTTTATATGTGTTAGCTGATGCCTCTGAAGTAAGAAAAACAGTAAGTCTCCTGGTTGTGTATGCATCAAGCTGGCTACAAGCAGGAAAATCGCTGCTACAGTGGGGAATATGCAAATCCTTCGTGGCGACATCATTCCCCAAACATCAAAACAGGAACTATTCATAGCCTTAATAGTCCTGGACTACATCAATGAGAAATACAACAAATATGCAACGAGGGAAGGTGCTCTTGAAACAGATCTTTTGGAGGATCCTGTGCTGTGGGACGTTTTATTTGCTTGCTGTGGGACTGACCAATTAGGCAATTTAATAGTACAAGGCTCTGAATACAAGAAAAAGCTGTTCAAGATAAGACTCTCAAGAGTACAAGTATGCATTGGGGAGAAGAAAAAGGACACATTTTATAACTAAATATAACTTTAAAAAATTCCCTTTTTTTTTTCTTTTTTTTTTCTTTTTTTTTTCATCAAAGAATGTAATCAAAGGCATAAGTGTACTAGCTGACTATGACTGATTAAAATGGAAACCCTCTGAGCCTCCTTGCGTGTCACAGGCTGTATAGACATAGTAGAGAGACAACATTCATGGTGTTTCTTCACCGAGAAATACCCAGCTATGCAAGGACACACAGCCACTTCAAAAGCTAAACCCTGCCATGCGGTATAGCATGGTTACCTCTGCGTCAGCTTCATTCATGTCTTGAATCGGACTTGTTTTATCCTGCTTTCTGTATATAACTTGATAGTTTTACACATGTAGAGGCGGGAGGGGGGGTTACACATATGGGAAAAGATGAAAGCAAATGTACTGTTTCCCAATTTAAAACATGTTGTTCAAAACTGCTTTGATGTAAACTAAGGAAAACTTAGGAAAGTTATCATTCACAGCACCATCTTGCTGGTATTTACTGAGAAATCAGACCAAATACAGATGGCGCAATGCATTCATTTCTGCTAACTGTGGTCAACTGGAGTAAATAAAATCATGTTCTTGATAAGAGATTGTGTCAAAGCAGCAACATGAGCGTAGGAGAGAAATCAGAATGACCAAAAAGACAAAACAAAACAGACAATAAAAAAAAAAACAAAAAAACCAGGAAAGCTGAGAGGTTTTTTCATCTGCATGCTTATCAGCTCCAAAAAATAGCTTGTCCCCTTGGCACGTGGGCTCCTAGAAATCTCTGCTGCAGAGGGAAGGTTATTCCATACTCAGGACATCAAGCTGACAGTGTGGTCTTGATGCAGGGTCTCTGGCAATCATCAAAGCAATGGTGATGGATGGACTGTTGACTACAGATGACAGCAAGAAAATAACAAGAAGATATGGTGGAAAGCAGCAACCGAGGTTTACAGTGACAGGAGCTGCAGGAGTAAAGATGCCTCATTCCCATTTGTCATGAATAAACAGGAACGAGGCTGGTAATTCCACGGGACATGTTAATATTGGGTGCTTATGCAGTGTCTTAAACGTACGTATATGAACTTTGTGTAAACATATGCCAAGATAAATCAGATGAACTTTGGATTTCTGGATTAAAGGCTTTTGAGTGTGGATTTCATTTCCTGACAAAAACCAGGCTTTGAGGAAAAGCAGATGTTTTCCACAAATGTTTCTGTTGTACTAGAAAGCTATTTTTGTTAAAAAAGGAGAAACATCAGAAAGAATCTTCTCAGGACTCTTGCAAAAAATAGTCCAGGGAAAAAGATTATCCTGCAGATGCTTTTTTTGTGAATGTACAAGGAAAGAGCTTGATGAAAACATACATGTTTGCATAGAGGAGAGATGCAATAGAAGCAAAGTAAGTTCACACCCGTGTTCAATTGTTTGCCTTTTTCCAAGATTTCCAATTATTTCACATGTAGTAATATTTGTAACACCAGAATGCGAGCACCTCTGGAGGTATTGTATCTGCATTATAACCCCAGAGTTTTATTAGAACTGTTGTGCAATTTTTTCAAAACTGAGAGAAGAGGAAGGTGAAGCAAGACAAATTTTCCTTGCACCAGCACGTTGTATTTTTCTTCCACTGCATTGCAGTATAACAACGGCTTTGGTTGGCAGAATGACATTTCATTACCTAGACATATAGGAATTGATTTAAAAAATAGCTAAAGAATGGAAGTATCCAATTAATAGTAATAGTTGAGCATTAACTCCCATTGACAGAAATTTTTTACCTAGTAGTGTCAGTGTGAATTGCATATAAACCCATGGAGACTACCTGCCTAAACTAATCATATGAAGGAGTTTCTGACCTGCTCTTTTTGATTATTAACTCAGGATTTAGACTTTTTATTCTTTCTCTAAATAGAAAGGACATTTCTTGTCATGATGCAACTTCCCTGTCGTAACCACAGAAGCAGCACAGGTCTCTGACTACCAGATTGCAGGAGTTTCCACTTTTCTGTGTAAAATCTTGAGGAGGGCTCCATCTCAGGGAACTCTCTTAAAGGTTGCTGGAGGCCCAGCATTTCAGGTGTTTCAAAGGGTAGGGAAGAGGAAATTATTTCCCTAGCTAAAAGCAAACCTCTCACTCTTTTCAAATGTACCTAGGGGACTGGGACAGGAAAGGTAATATTTGAAAATGAAATACGTCTTTTGTAGAAGCATTGTCTAGGAAGATGGGGATTGGACAAAGTTATTAAAAACTGAAAAATCATTTTCTGCACATCCGCCATGAACTTGCATAATGCTATCTTAACTAGTGTTCAAATCAAAGCCAGTTCAAGTAAACAGAAAAGTCCCTGATTGAATTAATTACAAATTCCAGAGACAAGAAACGCTAAGCAGCAAGTATTTGTAAGTTTGCAAGCATATTGCAGCTTACACCATATACTGCAGTGAAAAATATTCTATTCATGCACAGTTGTGTTATCATAATTGCCAAAATGGTTCAGTATCATTTTAGTTATTAAGGCACTAATGAACCTTTAAACGCATGCCGAGTCCCAATGATGTTACAGAATTACTTGCAGGGTAAGGAGGGAAAACCTTTTGTGTGTTTGCTTTTCCCAAAGTAGAAGTGTTAATACTTTAAGGAAGAATTCGTATCATTTGACTTTGTCTAAAACTAAGGCATCTAGTCTAAGCTAGTCACTGCAGTGCCATATAAAATCAATGGATGCAGATAGTTAATTCATAAGTAAATGAAAATCTAAGAACAGGGAGAGGCAAACAGACCATCTAATCCTGTACTGTGTCTCCAGAACTTATGGTCAGCATAAGAAGCCAAGTGGAAAGTGCCAGAACAGCTCAAGCAAGTGGTCAAACTTCCCCCCAGTATTCCCCAGATGCTGCAACCAGCCTGCTGTGGGGCTCCCGAGACTGGCAGCAGCATCTCTTTCCCCTCCTCCCAGGACAGGGCTCCGAGAGACAGGGCACCACTCAGCCTCCTCTGGTGCTTCTCTCTTGCCACAGGCCATGGGAAGAACACAGCTGCCTGAACGCCTCATTTGCAAATGATGTAGCCAGCTGTGATGATACTTGTCCGTGCCCAGCAGCTTCTCGCTAGGCAGTGTCCACGCAGCTGCGGAGATGCCTTTGCAAAGACTGGGCAGCTACGAATTCAGCTGACTCAAAACACAACCGCGCCACCAGCCCTCCCACTGCACTGCCTGCAGGGTGGTCACCAGCCCTGCCATCGATCCTGCGGCAGACCAAGGCAAGAACCCATCCTAAAAGGCCATTAATCCCTGAGCTCAGCACAGCAGGCGTTCCACCCAGCTAATGCACAGCTAGCACAAGAAGCTGCTGAGCAGGTCTTTACTGCAGATCTGCTCCCCGCTACGTGATCACTGAATTGGCATATTATTTATAAATCCTTGACTAATTATATGTATCTTTTCTATTAGCATGATCAGCATGGCCTGTTATTTTTCTCTTGCACGTCTTACACAAATTAATCTCGGTCTGCAGACACAACATCTATGATGTTGTATATCCATACGCAGGCAAAAAATACCTTACCAGGCGTAGGGGAATCAACAGGAAGGTGCTTTATTCCACTAGATTTATCCAGACACCTCAATCTCCTTGTGGGCTGTCAGTCTTCCATTCACAAACGGCTGTTGTGAACTGACTATGTACATAACTTTATAATTAATTCTGCTGTATTCTGGCAGAAAGCTGAAGCCTTTTAGCAAATCCTTCAGGGTAAATAACAAGCACACCAGTTGTTCTGTTATTAAAGTATAGATAAAAATAACCCTCCTTCAAACTGCAGTTATTTTTAAAGGTATTTCCTAATACGGCTGTCTGCTGAGTCATGACATGATCCTGGTAACTTGGCAACTGCATTAGTTATTTTATATCTGGAAGCTCACACTGCTTGAAGAGATTGAACAGATCTTCTTTTCTATAACCAATCTCATTTTCTAGTGTTGTTCTAATTGCCACACATGTGGAGCCTATTGCTCCCATCACTGACGAGAACCTAGCGATTGCAAGGACTTGATACATTCCTTGTTGCTGATGTTGTGAATTTTGGAGGAAAACTACCATGGAGCAAGGATTTGTTCTGCTAAGAAGCACACCTATGAACTGTTTGAGGCATTGGGAAACAGGAGGATGAGTAAGTCCAGTAATGGCTCCAATTTGTGATTTAGGAGGAGTGGAACTTTAAAAAAAGCAGACAAACAAAAGGAAGAAAAAGGAAAGAAAACAAATGCTCTTTCCCCAGTCACCAGCAAAGCGTCTGTCTCCAAATCACTCTCAAAACACTTTTCAGACTATCACCAGGAGAAAGAATTTTTTGTCAAACACAGATCTGAAAATTCTCAGATCCACTTGTTTCTCTGTTAAATGATGAAGGCGGTAGAATGGAGGTTAACTGCCTGTAGCCAAGAATCAGGCTGGAAGGAAAAGAAGCAGCAACAAAATAAGAAAAGCTTAATGTTTTAGGAAACGTGCAAGGTTAAATATCCTATTAACTATCATGAGCAAATGGCAGTCCTGCAATTAGCATTTAATCAAATCTGAGGAATGGACTCAAATGTATTGACTTTATGATCCCCTCTACTAATTAGCCGGTTCTGTCTATGAAATAGAAATATTTTCTTATTAAAATCAAAGTTATATCTACTAACATTAGATCTGATCTAATATTAGCAAAAATCTAATTATTATCTAAATAATATCTACATAATCTCCTGGAAGAAAGTTAGAAGGAAGATTAAATACTGCTATATCCACTCTGGAGATAATATAACTGAAGCAGAGATGGAGAAGAAAAAAAAAAAAGGAAAACAATTTAGGCACAATATATCTGGACCCGTGCACTGTATGTCTTTCCCCTTCTCTGACTCTAAATGCTGAGATATGTTGTATTTTTTTCAAAGAACTTAGTCCATGTTGGCTACATCTATACTGCAAAATTAAACTGTGCCAAAGGTCCTGGGAATGATAACACATTCACTTACAGTGCTAAACTCTTACAACAAACTCTGGCGTGATTTTGCCTCAAGCCAGTTAGTTCCCTCCTAAATATTCCCCAGGCAAGGTCCAAAAGTTGGCATGGCCAAGCAGTCATTCCCATAGGCAGTCTGCACATGACCAACCTGTTTTGGGGTTGATGGATGCAGGCGATGGCGTACCAGCTGCCTCAGTGCTGGTGAACAGTCCTGGACATATTTCATTTACCTCTATGGTCACAAACTCCTCACGGAAACACGGTTCTCTCTGGAAATAATACAAACTGAAAATTTGGTTGATAACAATAAGTGACTTTAAGATCTTCTCATTTGTTGCAGAAGCTGCAAACGGACACATTAGGGTGACAGAAAGGACCAACTTCTACTGGATCTCAATTTTAAACCTTTTGAAAGTGAATGCATGTATTTTTTTCCAAATGCCTGTTTTTGTAATGCTGCTATTTCACATGGATAATTACATTTGCAGCACAGAAACTGCTATCAAAGAGTTAGTGGTTTTTTTTCCCATCCAGAATCCTTGCTGCTTTCTGCCCAATAGCCTTTGAATCAGACAGTAAGACAGGTATTTTTCTGTTGCCAAATACAATAAATTCTAAGTCGAGACCTGAATTTATTTTATGACATGGAGAAAATTTATTAATTTCCCCTTTATCTCTGCTTCTGGAAATGTATCTCTTCTTAAATTAAAGTGTCCAAAATTTGCTAGTAGCATTTGATTTATTCCTCGGGAAGGAGAAGGGGCACCCTGATACATTTTCAGATCTCACCATCACTGGAACTGTTCAGTGCATAAAAACCCTGTGCAGAATGTGTAGAGAAAAGTAATAGGAGCGTTGTGACTGGTGTGAATGGGGAATGAATGGAAATGTCTGACCATATTTTGAAGAAACCTAGAGATTAAGGTCTCTGGGGAGACCTTATAGCAACCTTCCAGTACCTAAAGGGGGCCTACAGAAAGGATGAGGGACTTTTTATCAGCATGTAGTGATAGGAGGAGGGTTAATGGTTTTAAACCATTAAACCATTTAAATTTAGATTGCATGTTAGGAAGAAATTCTTTACTCTGGGTGTAGTGAGATACTAGAACAGGTTGCTCAGGGAAGCTGTGGATGCCCTGTCCCTTGGAGTGTTCAAGGCCAGGTTGGATGGGGCTTTGAGCAACCTGGTCTAGTGGAAAATGTCCCTGCCCATGGCAGAGGGGGTTGCAACTAGGTGATCTTTAAGGTCCCTTCCAACCTAAACCATTCTGTAATTCTATGATTCTATGTTCAGGGATTTTAACATTTAAGTTTTGAGGGGAGACTAGGAAAGATGGGCCTGTTTAGCTTAGCAAAATGGAAGCTGGGAGAGAATATGGTCATTCTCTCTCAGCTTCTCAGGACACCCAGGTCAGAGACAAAAGACAGTGAGTAAATCCTGACAACTCATGGAGGTGGGATGGGGTGGATTTGGAGACACTGATCACCACTGGGCCCAAAAAAGTACAGAAAAACACGTGCAGAAATCTGCACATGGTTCTCAAATCAGGAGACAAGATGAGGACTCAATAGGTAGTGTCCTGTCCTCCACTAGGAACCCTGGTCAGACCACCTGAATTCAGGCATCTTTGATTCTGGACAGACCGCCTATGTACATACATCCCGGCGCTTGTCTGTGGGACTGTGAAAGTGCACGAGTGGGAGAAGCAAGAGCACAGCAGGTCCATGAGGAGAGATGACCCAGGAGCCAAAGTTGACCATGCACAGGCAGCCAAAGATTGAAGTAGCTGTGCTATGGACAGTGGAATATGCATATTGGTCTTAGCTTTGCATATCTAAACAATAATGCTATGTTTTGATGTCAATGGTAGCTTGGCTATCAAAGACCCTACGTCTTACGTGGGATATTCTGTAGCACTTAAGAGACAAACATCTGCATGCTTTTGTTTGAAATGTTGAGTATGAATGCTTCCATTCAATGGACACTTTATTGTGTTGATCAGTCCAGAAGATCTACTCACTGTAAGCAAGACATCTTCTCTGGACACCTCATACTCACTTGGAAAAAGTGTAAAATCATTGAGTCTAGATGCCTAACAGGATCCACAGAATGTCTAGCTAGATAAGCCTTGAACAAAGACCATCAGTTCTAGGACAAAAATGCTTTATTAAAAAATGCCAACAAAAAAACTCCAATATCCCATAAAATAAATAAGGTTGAGATTAAACAGAAAGTATTATTACACAAAAAGTAGAAGCAAAATATTACCCATTTTTGTTCAATTCTGTTATTTATTTTAGAACACGTGTTCCCAATTTAACACATGCAGAAAATAAATTCATCAATATTTAGGAAAATGGATGAAGAAAATAAATCTTAATCAGAACTATAGTAAAAAGAATGGGCAAGGAACTGGAGGCTTTGTAAATGAGTCAACAGGAAATCATATACTGAAGCGTGTGAATGTATGCCTATATACATCAACAGTCTGAGTGTGGGCGGTGAGTATGCCTATTGTAAACATGCATGGATAAACAATATGTAAAGCAAAATAGGTTAAATTAACACAAGGCATCTTAGCAAACAGAACTGTTGGCTATTGTAAAAGGTTTCAGTATAGGAATAATTCATTAAAAATCCTATCCAGAAAGACAGTGGAGGGAAAGAGAAAAAAAAAAAATTCTTGGAAAGAAATACTGCTAGCGATATGCAAGATTTTATCAAATATTAACGTAGTATTTGACACATGAGGAGGTGTTAATATTAAAGCATAGTACTGAAATTACTTATATTTTTCCTTCTGATTTATTTTAGGAAAACAATTTTTTCTTCTTTTTCCTTTCCCTAGAATTCATTTACAAATCAGATATCAGATCTGTCATTCTCTTGTCCAAATTATTTGTACAGTTCTTATTTAAAATTGGTGATTTGGGTTAGGGCCATAACTAAAATTATTCCTTGCCTAAGGTTTCAATGAGGTGACAAGATAATTCATTCTAAACGTGAGCTCTGTGGAGTTCCTTTCAATTTATTACTCATTTTAAGTGGACTAATCTAAATTAAAATCTCCTTGAATCAATACCTCATTTTTATCATAGAGTATTCTGAATATATCATACAAATCATTCAACTGCTCCTGTATCCGGCAAAGCTAAAATGGCTTTGTGGTGAAGATGGGGGTTTTTTCTACCAAATGGACTTATACACAGATGCGCATGAGGTAATTGGCATTAGAGCAAAACTCTCCCCAAGCTGTACACCTCTCAGAACATTAGTTCTTCGTATGTTCATCAGCCAACATATTCTAACCATTTATCTTTGCATAATCACAGAATTAGGAGTAAATAGTAGTAAAAAATAGTAGTAAAATGCTAACAAGGTGCAGGAATTTATACCAGACATGGGAAATAATTAATTTTTCACCCTTTCAAGCTTCCCATTTTAGTTAACAAAATGAATAGCCAGTTTATGTTGCTTGTAACCAACATCATTGTATTCATTTTGTGACTGATTCTAATGCTTTTGCAGTTGTGGGGATGGAGTAAAAGAAGGTTCTGAACAGATTTGGTTCTAATGTTGCATCTTTATGTGCGGGTAAAGACAGTTAGGAAGTAAGGGATGGGGGGTTTGTTCTCCTGACAAAGGCCATAAAAAAGTTTTAGAAGACTTAGTCGTGTCTTGTTCTTTTCATTATTCTTTTATGTTCCACTTGTATTACACAGTCTACAATCAATGCATAAAATACCATAAAAAGAGCCTGGTTTATACACACACTAAATGGCATGGCTGCATAAAATAGGTGCTGCAGATACTTTATGTCTAGAATCTTAAATATCCCTACATATTTCTTTTGTGTTTTTCGTTTTTATTTCTTGGCCTTCTCAGTTACACTTGCGATTTTTCAAGTGCAAGAGTCATGAAAAAATATTGCAAAATGCTCTCATTCAGCAAAGAACTTCAGCATGTACCTACCTTTAATCATATGAATGAGTCTCTTGAAATCCTTTGGACTTAAAATATCTTGCTGTTTTTGGTCTCAGTGCTATGGAGAACTGAATACTCTGTGCACCAACAGCACTCTTCAGCACATGCTTAATCTAAGCCAAGGGTAGTTCTACTTCAATCCCTAAAACCGAGCATGTACTTGGAGAGCCCAGGGGAACCGGTGACTACAGCTACATTACTGTAACGAAGCTTTCTTCCCACATCCTGGCATGCCTTAGCCAGGTCTTGATGCCCTGGGGAAAAGCCAGCCACATCCTTCCTCCCACTTTGTACACCCCAGGAGGTGCTTTCCAACTGATTAGAGGACAACAAACCCCGCGCACATCCGAAGGTAAACTTGGCCACAGCACGGAGTGTTAATCACATTGCTGTCGACAATTTGTCGGTGTTAGAACCAAAAAGAGTCTGGGAGACATGGCATGAATGCCTTGAGATGCACACAGATGGGCTACAAAATGCGTGGACTATGTAGCCCCTGACATTCAAGGCCTCCTTTTCTAAAGTGCTCGTGCATCGCCCTGGGTCAGGGCTCCTCCCAGAGTCGCTGCTGCGTGGTCGTGCTTGTGCCTTTAGATCTGGGAAAACAGTGCACTGTAAATAGACGTGTGATTGTGTGGTCACATTTCAAGATAAGTCACTTGAAAATAAATCATCTAAAGATTTAAGAATGTGCCGTTCACATCCATGAAAGTGTCTTCACTTAGAAAAACTATTGCACTATTTAGCCCCTAAAGTACCATGTACGAAGGCTACTCTTTTAGATTGACTCAGTTTTGAGTTCTTCCCTTTACATAGAGGAATGCACTGTATAAAGCTAAACAATGCCGTGGTATTGGAGTGTATCTAAGTCTGTGGTCCATTGGTTCTCTCTCTTTCTCAAGAGCACATGGGTTTGCTATAAAAGAGAGACACTACTCACAGCCTGGTGGAGCTTGTTTTGAAAGAAAACATCAATCTCTTGAACTGACAAGTTTTACAAGAACAAATCTGGATCTTCCAACACCTTCTTCCAGCTTTACAACTGTTCTTCCATACTGCCAACCTCTTCTATCTTCTTTAGTGAAGAAGGTCTACTGGAGCCCAAAATAGAAGCATTTCCACTAAGTTTCTAAAATGTAGTTCCCTTATGTAATTGCTGTTGCCCTTAACAACTCTTAAAAATGTGACAAGTGAAAACACTTAGACGCCAATCAAGCTATATTTAAAATTTGAGAGAACAAGACTAAAGAAATGTATGATAAAACCCCCTGTGTTTGTCCAAGGGTATAGATCAGACACAAACTTGATTGGTCTATTCCACCTCTAACTGCTGTTATGCTATAAATAGGGGATTAAAACATACTGAAATTAGGTCTCACACAGCCCCTTTTTGACACAGCTTAGAATGAGCCACACTGTGGACTCCACTCTGCTTATCTCTGCCTTGACATTAAACTCAAGACATCGAAATGATTTCCAACATAGCACCTTTAATACAGGAACAGTGAATAAGCTTATATGAAGAGAGCGTGTAGTTCTTCTACCAGTTATGCTTGTTCTCTCAGCCTCTGCTTGAAATTCATAATGCTGGAATTCCTAATTCCAAAATTTTTCATTAAAAATACACAAAAAGAAAAAATAAGGTCCCAAAAGTTCTGGTGAGATAAGGAAAGGTGAAGAGATACCACACTGTTCACTCTGCATCAGCCTTTCATTAAAAAGATATTGCCTTGGTGGGAGTAAGGGGGACATGGTGAGGTCAAACCTTTGGTACATAAATCTACTTGAAGTTGGGTCTGCTGAAGATTAGGGAATATGGCATACCATGCATATTGTCACCAAGAAAAGAATTCATAGGCATATAGGTATCTATTTTATATTACAAGATGAAAATGCTTGTTTAGGCAGACATCAGATTCAGGCTGTTAGAGAGAATTTACTCTTCTGAGAAAGAAACCTAGCCTAGATTTCTTTCCACATAAATGTAGTTGCATAAAATAGAATTAAGCCTGTTGAAAAATGTAGCAAAAGTGTAATCTTTCATAACACATAAACCTTTGTATGCAGTATTACGACTAAATCCTCTGAACAGCAGATAATGAAATGGACTACAGTTTCTTTCTGGGTTTCCATGACACACATATTTACTGTTTTTCACAAGTCCTTCTCAAAAACTCTTGGATGATCTGATATGAAAAAGTAACGTATAACAAAGCAATGCATTAAGGAGAGCTGTTCTCCTGTGTGGGGAATCTGCAAACAGGCTGGGAAGGATCTTGATTAAGTTCAGAAAACAGCTCTCAAAGGAATGTCACTGTAGATTGCTGGAAAGGCAAGTTTAAAAGTGTTTCTGGTTGTGTTTATTTGAATGAAGTGTGGCTTTCCTCTTCGGGAACAGAAAAGTTTGAAGATCTCTCTATCTCTGCGGAAACCACCTTCACTCTCCTTCCCAAATGCAGTTTCAAAAGCTGTCACACAGTGGGAAGAAAAGTGCTTTACAAAGTAAGAAACTGTTTCTCCCTCATCTGGCCTGAGGTAAAAAGAAATGTCAATATACATGTAACTGCTAGCCGAACCTTGAAAGGCTAGGAGCTCTGGTTTGGCAGCAGAATTACTCTAGTTCAAAGAAGCAAATTTGTTGTGGTCTTATTGCTTTAGGCAGACCTATTTATCAACGTTAGTGATAGGATCACACAGAGAAACCGGGCAGGCATTCAAGAATCAGAGAGGCATTAACCATATCGCCTTATGTGAAACAGTGGCTTCTGAGGAGAAGTAGATAGGGATCAGTTGTCCTCCACTAAATCTTCTGAGAACTTCCTTGTTCCCAACTGACCACTAAACATGCCTCTTTGCCTGCTCTGTTCATGAGAAGAGTATCAATTGCTCTTTTTAAATCATCAAAGAGAACAATAGGTGTTACTGTTGGAGCTTTGGTTTTGTTCTACTGATGTCAGAGCGAAGTTCTGAAATGAAACAATTGACATTTCTCCTTGGTCTGGGAACAAAACCAGAGAGCAACCCAAAACCAGTGATCTGAGCCAGCCTTGGGTATGAGATTTTGTCTACGTCGAGGACTGAGTAAGATTATCACACCCATGTGGGGATGGGGTGAAGCTAAACCTTGAACTTGGATTTTGGATGCTGAAGTTCAAAAGCGTTCCCATAAGAGGTTTCAGCTCTCTTCCTGAAAAGAAAAATGACTAAAGGTTTAAACGCTAAGAAACTTCAGGCAAGCCTTAAAACTGGTAATACCCTTTGAAAATCTGAAAACTACACCTCCTGCATCAGGGTGACACCAGGGGTCCAAGCCACTTGCCAGCTGCTCCATTCCTGACAGAGACCCCAGACCCTGCCAAGGGCTCACGCTTGTGCCACATCTGCTCTTTTGTTCAGGGTGGCCCCAGCCAGGCCAGCAGATTTGTCCTATGTAGGACAAAACCACACTGACGGATCTGAGATATGGTTTGTAGTTGGGCTTCCTTCTAGCCAAAATACGTATACACAGTTTCATTGCAACTCAGTTGCAGATCAAAAATCAACAGCCTGAAATTTTGTCTTACAGCAAATCCTAAAGCAGAGATATTTTTTTTCTATCACTGCTCTAGCTATTCCAAGTATTGTTGATGTTTATTATGATGTTACTTTTATAAGGTTGTAGGCAAGGCATGTATTTTAACTGGATGAATCATGTCGGTAGTTTAAAGTTTTATACTGTCTTCCTTCACCCATTATTCAGTACACATAACAAATCAGCATCCCAAGTAATTGCAGCTAGACTTGATTTCTTACACTAAGTGTCATGAGTAAAGAACAACATTGACATTTATTTGATGATCACTCACTGATTGCTTTGTTATTGACAATTTACCCTACAGATTATTTGGGACCGTAGCAAAAGATACCAACATCCACTTCGGTATTTATGTAAGTGAAATTGCTCAGGGACTGAGATGAAGATTTTCAATGGCTGAAATGCTTAAGGAATTGAAAATGAAGATAGAGAAGGTATAAAAACACATTGTTTGTCCTTGAGATACAGACAAGATGTGCAAATGACTTACTCAATGCACGTCTTTCCTGTCTCTCACCTTCCTAAGGTAAGATTTAAGTGGGATTGACATGAATATAAATCTGGCTCTGGTTCTCAGCTCTTACAGAATTTAGACAATGTGTGTAGGGAATGAACACAGATATTCAGGTGATCCTGTCCATGATTCTGCTTAAAGATGGTCCCATTTTCATCCAAGAGGTTGTAGATGTAGGATTATTCTCCTCAGACAAAGGATGTAGGATGTAGGGAATGTAGGCAGCATCTTTAGACCAAGTGACCTGAGCAAGGGCTCTCCGATGAATAGAAAGAATTATGGTTTTCCTCCTGTGATGTTTTAGATGAAGAGCTGATATCTCAGTATTATCTGAGAAGGATACCCCAGACATTGAAATGCCTTCTCCATGGATCCTCAGGGGGTTTATGTGTGAACTGACTCCCTCACCATATTGCATGGCTAGGTCCAAGCAAAGAAATGCCTGGAAGAAGACTTTGAGGTCCCTAAGAGACCTTACATATCAGTAAACCCATGGTACGTGGTTGTACAGTGGGAGTTCTGAAGTTACTGACACTTTCAGTGGCTGTTGGGTGGGAATTTGATGTCTAGCTGTTTTGCAGCTGAAACTTCTGTTGCAGTTTCCTCATAACAATTCTTCTTCCCCACCAACAGTTTCTGCCCTTTTACACGAAGGACTCAGGAAATGACTGTACCCATAATTCTCCACCTTTTATTATTTCCCAGGTTGCCACCCAAACTAATGATGAAAAAGGCAGCTACAATTTATGGTATGCCGAAGGCCCATCTGTGGGAAGCTAATTGTTTTTCCGCAGCCACTTCCATATTTATTTTCTTTTTCATCATCTCTCTAACTGCATTTGAACCAGAGGCCACAGCAATCATGGCAGCCACCCACACTGACAGCACATGCTTTTATTTTTCTTGGCAACAATTATTTATCCAGCTTGTCAAGTTGCTGATGACATTGAAATAGCATCTGTTTCACACTGTCTGCATCACTTAATGCAGAAAGACATAGTTCTGCGGCCCATTTTATTGATTCTTGTGACGTTTCCCTCTATTTAAGTTTTCTGTTCTTGGCACCTTTTCTTTTTCTTGGCCTTGGCTTGTTAACTGTATCCTTGTTCATTTTATTAGTTTATTTGCTGCTGCTAAGTAACAATTTCATTCTCGCAGTGAGCTCTTTCTGAAGACCAGTCTCCCAATCTTTCCATTGTTCTCTGTGCTGCCCTAGAGCTCTGCAATCTGCACATAATCCCTGGAGCAACACTTTACTTGTTCCACAATAAATCTGTGATAAAATACAGAATCACTTGGAAAACAGTACAAGACTACTGTGTAATAGGTAAAGTAGTCGCAAAAGGAGATGGTAAGCCAGGCCTGCCTGTCACCTTGTGCTGCTCTGCTGAAAGGTGTGACTCTCAGGAATGTCACAATAATGACCACCTTATGTTCCAGCTGACCCTGGGAGAATGAGATCATGGTTTAGACATCAAGGTCTTCATCTCCCAGAGCCAGCTCAATTCAGACAGTACCAGTAACTTCCGCCCACATCACTTCTAAACCCTTTCAGAATCCACGTTTTTAATTCTTTATCTATCTTACTTGAAGGACACTTTCAGAGAAGTGTAAGCAGCTGGGCTCCATGGAGACCCATGTGGGTGGTGGCTCCTCTTTGTTCTGCTTTTTTCCAATGAGTTTACCTTCTTGGAGGAGAGACCCTGATTTGACTCCTTCCCCAACCAAAGTGGGAAGAAAAGTTTTTTTATTTCTAAAAAAGTACCTCAGCACTGCCAATGCAGAAGGGCGTTGCTCCTTCCTCTGGTGAAGCTGTTTTCCTCTGGACTGCCTTACTAAGTTCAGTTATATACAAAATATGAGTGAATAAGTCTAGTTATCAAGGTACTCACTGTGAAGATGGTGAGGAAGGATTCCAGGACTTGGTATTTAACATAAGAAAACAGAAAGCTTAATGTAATGCATTCACTACAGCATTTCACTGGAAAAAAAAAAAAAAGGTTAACTTACTGAATTTGACATATTTTATCCAGTCACACCTCCTGGACCAGAAGTCTTGTATTTCAGCCATCTCCAGAACCCTTTGGAGTACTTGCAATACTTGCAGTTCCTGAATTTGGAATACTTACTCTTGCTGTCCTAATGCAACCTATAAAAAACAAACACATTTCCTGAATTCCCGATGGATCCGTTGCATGACTGGACAGTCCCAGAGTTTTGGGAAGTTTTCTGGTACTAGGACACAAAGTTGTTTGCATGTATATGTATATAAAGACACCGTAGATGAAATTCTGGCTTTAGATGCAGACTCAGTCACCCCAGCTATGTATGTCTCAAACACGACTAAAATACATTGGTACTACCTCTGCTTCTTTAACTGTGAATTTCTTGTCTAATTGCCCTATTGTACACATTTGCCCCCTTACATTTCCCCCCTTTGAATTTGTCTTTCAAACCATAATTTGAAACACTTGCTTTTGGTGTTCTAAACTAATCCCTTTCCCTCCCAATGGGACCATATGCCTTAGATTGCCTTATGAAAAATGTGTCTTTATTCTTTGGAGAATTGCTAGCAGATTGATTAACTTTTTTAGAGATATTAAAGAACGGATGACTGAAGATTATAAATAAATATAAGAATTCCTGGTGAGCTGCATTGTTCTTAGGGAGCGGTATTGTATAACTAGTCGACCTCAGCACTGGTTTATGTCAATCCCTTGCAAGGTTCAGTGCTTCATTCAGTATATGCCTAGAGCATTTGATATTCAAGCTTAATCTACCACACTGTAAATCACATACATGTGTGATTCTTGGCAAATTAATGAACTTTTTGCTTGATTGAGAATAATTGAAATGTCCTTGGACTTGCTAAAAACATACTAGCCCTACTAAATTTCAGTCAGAAGTGAGCTATACCACTTATTAGTCAATATAATTCAGTAGATTTCTGTGATTAAAACTTAACAGTCTCCTGAGCAAATTCCACCACGAGGAGTGACTCTATTCCAACCCCCTTGGGGCACATCTACGCAGGAAGGAGCAAACTGAACCATACTCCCTCTGCTAACATTCTGAAATGGCCAGATATAATCTAGCATGGGTCCAAAAGCAGCATTAGTGTGGCACTGTGCCCAAGCTAATAAGTCCTGCTGACAAGAAAGACTAGGACCAGATACAGAAGTAGGCTGGTGCTGTGCCAACACTTTCCCCTCATATCACCACTCATAGCTGTCTTCTTTCACAGGGTATTTCCTTTTCACTCCCACATTTTGGTAATCATGGACACCTCAGGCTGCACATGGCTCAAACACTTCAGCAAGGAGGGTGGTCTAATTCCCTGGGCTCTTCGGTTCACACTGTCTCCGGGCTGTTCTCCAGCCGCATCCGCAAGATCAGATTTCCTGCATGTTCACACTGTCACATCGCACCCTGGCAGCCATGTGTGGCTGCTCCCTGCAAAGCTACACGGTCCACGCGGGGTGCTCAGTCAGCTCTCGCTTTGGCATGGCTGCACCGTCACACAGGCAGCCCTCCCAGATGGTGGGTCCTTCACACCATGGAAGCATTCCACACCAGGCTATCTCCACAGAAGGACAATGTACACAGCCGCACCCCAAGACTAAACCTCCCGCCTGCCTATAATGCTAACCAAGGTCCTTCTGCCATCAGAGAGCAGGAGCCAGGTGGAAAAGGCTCTACATTACCTTTTTGGCACTATATAGCATGAAGACCACACTTAGAATTAACAAATATGCGTATTTCAAATAGGATCTGTCTTTAGTAAGACAGAAAACATTTTTCTTTCAGAGCTCAACATCCGTGCTGCCTCAAGCTTTCCGTCTCTCTTGCTGCCAAAAGCTTGACCTTTCATTCTCCCTTTCTGCGTGTGGCAGTGCCAGGCAAAAGGGAAAACAGCCAGGATCCACATGGAGCTGCCGCGCTCCAGAGCCAGCTCATTGTCTGGCGGAGGCTGCTGGCACCACCCGCCCTGCGCTGCCGTCCCCTCTGCCGCACCGCCGACGGCCAGTGCGCCCGCCCCAGCCGGCCCTTCACTGGGGTTCCCTGCACAGGGGTCTTCTCCTGAAAAGGACCCGTCAGCCAGGCACAACCTTGCAGTGTGGGCATCCTGATGAGAGGTCCAGCGTTGTCTTCTCCGGGTGTCTGTATGGGAGGACTCCGCTCTCCGGGGTTCCTGTACCACCACAGGTAGGGTGTTCTCATGACAGTGTCCCCTGAAACTTTCTGAAACATTACAGAACTCAACACGTGGAAGCAAACAAACCCCAATATCTGAACCCTAACTCGACTTTCCCCTCCCAGTGCCCAGCTGCGCGTACCCTCCCTCACCCCCCAGAAAGACAGAGTCTTGTCTCTGCAGGACTTTGGGTGCTTTTATGGTCATGCAAGTGCTGTTCTTTGGGGTCTGCTGCTCGCCTGTGAGATTGATCTCATACACCGACATATTTCGATTCTTGCCAGGAATAAGGTGTGAATTCCGGTTCTGGGCTGCTCATCCCTTCTCCTTTATGGCTCTTAAAGGTGAGATTATTTCCCTGGGGGGGCACCAGATCATGGTGCCATACAGTTTAGGATGGAAACACAAGATTTGGGGTGAGGGGCTTCTGGGGTACGTGTTAGCATGCGAGATGCTCCCAGGCTTGGAGCTGCTGTCAGCACCTGACCTTTGAACAGGCTGGTTGATTCTCAGAACTCACCTGGAAGAGCAATGTATATTGTGATTCCTGTGATTTCTAATACGGAAAGGGTCAGTCTTGGCTAACACTACCTTCAATAAATTTAGATTGAGGGATTCAGACTGCAATGAACTTTTCCAAGAAATACCTTTTAAGTGTTTGTAGCAAATCCATATAACTTTTTGAAAGACTTTTGTGGCCACAGATAATTTCATTTTCTTATTATGGCTGTAGAATTAATTAGTTAACAGATATCCAAGGAGTTGTTTGAGAAAAATATGGAACCTTAGGGATTCAGCAAGATACCATACCTTACATGGTGAAAACACAAACTAAAAGCTTGGGGGCTGGGAGGGAAACACGAGGGATCAAAAATGGATTTTTAAGCAGTTAACTTGATTATTTTGTTAGATGGCATGGACATTTCCCTTAGAATATGAAGTATGAGGCCTTTTCTGAGGCCAGATAATGACCTGGCACCATGAACCCATTATCTGGAGGCAGATTTTAAATGCATTGGATTGACATGAAGGTGAGTCATTACGGTAAAGGAAGCTCTGGATATACTTTACACAAAAACTGAGCAGACACACTCTGAACTCTATCATTTAAAGTTACCATGTTCCTTTACTGGATGGCAATGACTGGATTAGCATTGCAAAAGCCACTGTAGCAGTGTTGGAGTGGTATTCTGGGAAAGGAACTCAACAGTGGCAAGAAAACAGAGATGAAATGGAAGAGATCTGAAAGCGGCAACTTGAAAGAGCCCCTGCACCTGGTATAGGAAATTGGATGGGAATGGTACATTATCTCTCAGGGCAGGATGGATATTCAAGCTGCCATAGACTTGAATGAGCATCGGGTGTGATATTCCCTGAAGTTGATTAAAGTCCTGTTGTTGATTTCAGCAGTACAAGATTGAGTCCTGGGGTCAGTTCTGTGCAGAGGGTGAAGAGAAGGTGCTATTGAAAAGAAAAGAAAACAAAATAAAATGAGAAAGGAATTTTCTGACTGCCTTGATTCATGGACCTCGGCATTAACTTTGCATTACTCCTCTGCACGCGAGCCGCGGAGTCAGCCAGGCCCCTTTGGCCCTAGTCTGTTGCAAGCAAGTCTCAGTGTCTCATCGTACCTGAAAGACAAATGTGGTCCTCAGAGGGACACATGTAACTTTCAGCCCCCTTTAGGCCCCATGGGATCCCTTTAGTTAGTGAAAAGCAAAAAGTTTCTCCACAAGTTACTCAAAAGGAAGATCCTGCTCTGCCAGCGCACCTGGATGGTTTAGCTCACTCACTGCTATGGAGAGCATCTAGACATTGCACAGGCATCCAAATTAGGTGCTTCAAAAGTAGAATCCAAAGAGCTTCTTTTACGAGTTAGAGCCCATAACCTTTTGCAGAGGTTGCTCCCACTTTGCCAAAGAAATAGGCTGAAAATTATTCTTACTTTGCATGGCATGAGCACCAGTAACGAGTTTGGTGGCACAACTGTTAAACACAGAAGAGCAGTGTTTGGTTGAACCAAAGCGCTTCCTAGCCCCATATCTTCTCTTTAACAGCAGCCATAAACAGAGTCTTGGGGAAAAGTAAGAACACAGCAAGCATGTATGGTATTTTCCGCTATTAGTCTCCCAGACTGCAGGCATTGTCAGCACAGGACATCCTAATCCAAACATGGGTTTCTATGTGGTCTATTTTTCTCTTCCATGAGCATGTGCAGCCTCCCCTGAACCTAGATTAATTAATGTTACACAACTATAAAATCAGCACCAGCTTTCCAAAGTGAAGATGTGTGTCAGAAACTGTCTCGGCCAGGAAGCAAAGTTAAGTGGGGCTGACTGTGAGCCTTCTTATTGCAGAGAGACGAGAATTCATCTTCTTTTAGAGGGTTTTTTGGAAACTCATTATCCGTACTCAGCTTTTAAGACAGGGTACGGAAACCATGTGCTGCTCTTCCTCAGTCTGTATTATGAATAACAGTGCTACAAGAGAAAAATATTAGCGTTGCTTGTCTGGGAAAACTGTGCAGTTCTTGTAAAAACTGGTTCCTTTCCATGCCTTTCAATCAGAGATGTAAAAGGGGGTCAGTTGGCTAAAATAAGCAGATAAGAAAGTAGACACGGACCTCGTGACAGCTGGGAACTAAGAGGTCCACATTGGGACTGAGAAGACGATTTCAGTAAGCTGAACTTCACTGGAAACTTGCCAGGGGTCTACAAATCACAAAATCTTGGAGACTACTAACACAGACAAAGAGAAAAACACCAGCTTCCAGACAATTAGATAAGATTGTATAAAAAGTACTGTATTAATCACAGATACACATAGCTATTCCGGTATTCATTACTTGACTGCACTAGCTTGATTAATCCATGGTTCTCCATGCTCTAAAATATGGGTGTGTCAGAAATCTCTTACTCTAAGCAATACAGGAGCCTGAAAAAGCCCCTAGCCCCAAACTTTGTCATTCTGTGAAATAAATTTTCCATAGAACTTGAATAATAATTGCTGGCATAAAATATTGACCTGCACAACTGTATAAATAAGCTAGCAGAGTTGTGCTGTGGTCACTTTGAGAGCTAAATAACTTGCCAGAGTTACTTCACAAAGCTCTGAAATATCTATCAGGAAGGTACAAGATATAAAATAGCAATACAGGTTTCTCGTTAAAGCTTTTCTATCCGTACAGTACTAGAGGCTAAACTGCATGAAATACTCACTGAAAATCCCCTCATAGGTCTTTTCTTTGTCATAGTCAGAAGAACATTGAACCGCAACAGTTGTATTTGGCAAATAATATTAGAACCTGCAAGTGAATTCAAAATATCTATTGCTAAGAGTAAGACAACTCAACTGATCATAAATTGAAACTGCATGAGCAAGCTGG
This sequence comes from Chionis minor, assembly GCA_013398295.1. Taxonomy (NCBI): domain Eukaryota; kingdom Metazoa; phylum Chordata; class Aves; order Charadriiformes; family Chionidae; genus Chionis; species Chionis minor. Next base: position 23,338 of record VZSF01001908.1, on the reverse strand, counting down.
AGAGAACACGTGTCTACTGGCACAGTAATTTTTGCACGCATGCTTTTCGGCAGGGTGTCAGCTCTACAGGCGTGGCATCATAATAAAGCTCTTCCTGGTATAGCAGATCTTGAGAACTTGCCTCTGTTGCTGGTCTATGGATTTAGCAGACGTGCATTATAAAAAAACCTTCTTTTAATGAATAACATTTCACAGTTATAGATACCTAGGGCTGAGAAAGACCTTGGGGGGTCACCTTGTCTCTCCTTGCTCTGAGACAGGACAAATTATGCTAGACATGCCTAACAGATATTTGTTCTAGCGGCTTTAAAAGACTTCCCGTGAATGGGATTTCACAATTCTTCCAGTGAAGCTGTTCCAGCATTTAACCATTCCTATAATGCAATAGCTTCTTGGAACAGATTTTTTCTTAATATACCAGTCTCAAACTGGACAGCTTCCTGATTTGAGATAGTCCATATGACTATGCAAATTTATCCCTCCATGTCCTGTGTATACTCTGTTTTGAAGAATCATATTTATGCAAGTTCCACATTAAGGTGTTTTTCTAATTTATGCAAGTTCCACATTAAGGTGTGTTTCTAATTGTGAGTTTGTGAAACTTCATTTCATTTCGAAGGAGGGGTGGAGGGGTTGCCCTCTACATCAAGAAATGGATAGAGTTGCAAGACCCGTCTGTGAAGAACAGCCACGATCAGGTTGAAAGCTTAGGGTAAGAATTAGAGACTGAGGCAGTAAAGGGAACCTTGTGGTTGGTGTCTACTACAGGCCACATGATCAAGGGTCTTGATGAAACCTTCTTACTCCAGCTACAGGAGGCATAGCACTTACAGGCTGTCATCCTGCTGAGGGACTTCAGCCACCCTGACATCTGCTGGAAAAGTTGCACAGAGAGCTGTAGCTAATCCAGGGGACTCCTGGAGTGCATTGAGGATAACTTCTTAAGCCAGGTAATAGACAGCCCTGCCAGAAGGGATGCGATACTGGACTTGTTGGTCACCAGTGAGAGTGAGCTAATTGGTGATATTAAGATTGGAGGCAGCCTGGGCTGCAGTTATTGTGCACTGGTGGAGTTCACAGTCCTGAGGAATACAGGTCAGGTGAAGAGTAAAGTCAGGACCCTGAATGTTAGGAAAGCAAAATTCCAGCTCTTCAAGGAGTTAGTCAATAGGAACCCACGGAAACTGCCCTCAGGGACAAGGGAGCAGAACAGAGCTGCCAGATCTTTAAGGACACTTTCCCTAGACCACAAGAGCTCTTGATCCCCAGCTGCAAGAAATCAGGAAAGTTAGGCAAGAGACCAGTAGGGCCGAGTCAAGACCTGCTGGTCAAAGTAAAGGGCAAGAAAGAGATGCACAGACAGTGGAAGCAGGCACGGGTATCCTGGGAAGAGTACAGATGCTGCCCGGTTGTGTAGGGATGGGGTCAGGAAGGCCAAGGTCCAGCTGGAACTGGACTTGGCGAGGGACACAAAGAATAATAAAAAGGCCTTCTACAGGTATGTCAACCAGAGAAGGTTGATAATAATCACTGTGCTGGTGCACCTCTCCCATGAAGACAGGCTGAGAGAGTTGGGGTTCTTCAGGCTGGAGAAGAAAAGGCTCCAGGGAGACCTTATAGTGGCTCTTCAGTACTTCAAGGGGGCCTATAAGAAAGATGGGGTCAAACTTTTTAGCAGGGACTGTTGCAACAGGGCAAGGGGCAATGGTTTTAAACTAAAAGAGGGTAGATTTAGACTAGATAGAAGGAAGATATTTTTTATAATGAGGGTGGTGAAACCCTGGCACAGGTTGCCCAGAGAGGTGGTAGAAGCCCCATCCCTGGAAACATTCAAGGTCAGGTAGAACGGGGCTCTGAGCAAGCTGATCTAGTGGAAGGTGTCCCTGCTCATTACAGGGAAAGTTGGACTAGATGGCCTTTAAAAGTCCCTTCCAACCAAAACTATTCTATGATGCTATGATTCTATGATTTCTGAAAGTCAGGCTGGAATCTTCTACTTACATCAGTTACAGAAACCATAACCACACTAATAAGTACAATCTTATGCAATATCCAAAACCCAAATTGGTTGGCTGGGCATTATTGATGACCTTGCAAATCTGAATAAAAGTTCAGTTCAGTTTTAAGATTGGAGACTGGATTTTTAGACTGATGGGGAAAATCAGTGTTTATAACACAGAAGGAGGGAAATTTGGATGTTATTCAATAACCTTTGGAGCAAACACTTCCACAGAGAAGAAAAATAGCTTCATGATTTAAATTATTTTGATTACTTAGTTTGCCCAAACAATTTGTCAGTGTGGATTTCTGGAAATCTGACAGAAAAATTAAGTACATCAAATAAGAAATAAGATAAAATTATCTTCAGCCACTGCATTCTCATCATTTACAGCATAGGCTGCTTCATTTGCAAGTAATTTCTAAATACACCTTTCTCAAAGAAATCAAATGCATGGACATAAGTATGACCTAGTGAAGCTACATGCTGCCACAGGGACCAGAGCAAAACCAGAGAGCTGTTTTCATGGTTGGAAAAGGATTAACTTCAATAAACAGTTTACACAACCATTTGACAAAGACTAACAATTCTGCTTCTACTGGAAGCGAGTGGCTGATTAGCAGGAAATAAACAACCTTATAATAACAACCACCCCATTACTAGATGTTAGGGAAGCATCAACTTGGGTTTATATTTTTCAGCTACATGATGAGAGAGCTTCACATTCAGTTGCTGGCTTGTTCTAGGACAAATGAGAAGTTAAAGAGAAGAATGTCTTTCAACATCCTTATGATGATAGAGAGTAAGCTTAATCATCTCTCCTCCTCTCCAGAAAAATTAGCGATGTGACTGAAGGAACACTGTGTACACTGCTTGTATTCTCAGAGATGATAACTCATTATAGGTGTAAAAATGTGCCTGCAGCCTACTGCGTATTGAGAATGTGAACACAGGATTAAGAAAGTGGGAACCTGGAACAGAAATGTTAACATGTGAGACACAGTACGGCGAGTAATGCAACGAACAGCGTTCACAGAGCTCCAGGCAATGGGTATAGCCAGCTATTCTCCCAGTATGAGCTAAACACCACATTTAGTTGAAGTAAAAATGTGCAAGCAGTACTAAATAAAACTATGATTATTTTTTTTTCTTCTTCCTTGAAGATGGGGAACAGTAAAAGTGCCTACTAATTTTTTAGCTTTCTATGTGATATTTCTTTTAAACTATAATTCACCGATTTATTTTCTCTCCTTAAACAAGTGATGCAAGTATCTCACATATTAAGATTTCATGTCTTCTTACTTATTTCTTAAACAAGTAAGCAACAGTTAGGTAATTCTTGATCAAACAGGAGACCTGCATCTATGTTCAAGTCACGTGCTATGATTGCTAGGCTTGTAAATACTATGGCTTCTATGATTTTTGGTCCTGTTACTTTTTCTAGTGGTGAATGAATACTGCCTATGCATGATCAAGTGAGCCATTCGGAGTTGTAAAATGGAAGCAATTCTCCTGGCCTTCCATACAGTGCCGGAAAGCACGAGAAGATTTTTGTTAAGAAACTACTGATACATTTTTCTCACTCCCAATTTTGCTTTAAAAGACTGAAGTGATTGAGATATTGAAGAAGAAAACTCATTCTTCCCCTCCCCAGAAACTCTCTATGGCATACAGCCCAATTTTTGTCAAGAACTAGTGCAGAAATTATCCAGGCAGGGCTAGAAGGACACCCCCGGGATTACTGCTCAATAGGGAGAAAAATCATAAAAGTACCTTCAGAATATGTTACCATGGTACAGTGGACTTTGAAACCAATCTTGGCAGAGGCTGGGAAAAGTAATTAAAACCTGGGCTTCATTATTTCATTTCTCTCCTATTCTCTTCTTTCTCACCAGAAGAGCACTGAATCAGATATATATTTATATAGCTAAGGAGAATGTCTACAGCTATATTTAAAGGGATAACTATTTATGACAAGAGATGAGAGCGCCGCTTTTTCTTTTGGGCCTAATTTAACCACGCTCTGATGGGACTTGAATTTCCTTATCTGTTGATTTACACAATATGGTTGAATTTTTTTGACCTGGAGCTCTGCAGTGCAAGCCTGACTAAATTTTCCTATTTCGCTCTAATTTATGCAGTTACAAGGCAGTTGGCCTCTGCTCACAAATAAAAAAACGACAGACTAAACAGCAGTAAGTGGAAATGGGATTGGTGGATATCCGTCCCTTGCAGACACGTCTCGCTTAAATTGCTATAGTTAATCTGTTATGATGCAGTTATTACTCTTCTTTCATATTATCTACCAAGGACTGGACAGACAGAAATCCACCTGTGACATCATTCCTCTAGACTTCAAAGGGGCAAATCAAGGACAACTGTTGGAAGATTTTGTAAAAAGAAAAGAAACAGTTTGAAGTAAAAATATTCTGTTTCTTATAGTACAAACAACTATTTCAACTGTATAAAAACGTAACTAGGTGATAGGCCAGCAACACTTGTTTATCTCTAGGCAGGCACCGTTCTAGTTGTCACTGGATTAAAAGGCAGTATTTCTGCTGGTTGTCTTTGAATCAAGCATTGAATACCTGTCCCTGCAGTGAATCACCTCAGCGTACACCTAACTTACAGAAGAAAGCTGCAGTTGTATTCAGCGTGTTTGTAACCAGTAGAGCATTGATAAAGCAGTGAACAACACGCTAACATTTTAGAATAGAATAGAATAGAATAGAATAGAATAGAATAGAATAGAATAGAATAGAATAGAATAGAATAGAATAGAATAGAATGGAATGGAATGGAATGGAATGGAATAGAATAGAATAGAATAGAATAGAATAGAATAGAATAGAATAGAATAGAATAGAATAGAATAGAATAGAATAGAATAGAATAGAATAGAATAGAATATTTCAGTTGGAAGGGACCTACAACAATCCTCCAGTCCAACTGCCTGACCACATCAGGGCTGACCAAAAGTTAAAGCATGTTGTTAGGGGCATGGTCCAAATGACTCTTAAACACTGACAAGCTTGGGGCATCAACCACATCTCTAGGAAGCTTGTTCCAGTGTTTGATCACCCTCTCAGTAAAGAAATGCTTCCTAAAGGTAACGTTACAAGGGTAACTCCAAAATTTCCCATATTCTTAGCAGATTGCTTGACGTCTTCCTATCACAGTTTTCTTTCCCTATTCTCCCTAAAAAGTCTGTTGAGTACAGACAAAACATTAACCAGTCCTGAAACTTCTTGTGACTAGGCTATTCCAGGATAATCTAGGAAAGAATTTCAATTCTCTAGCCCAGCTCTCGCATGTGTGAAGCATTCCCCATCGCTCCTTTAAAATTCAGCATTGACATAGGCACTCTGCCCGAGGAAGGAATCTTGGCCCAGTCATCAGGTCTCTTGAATCCAGCTTTGAACAATTTTCCATTCCCCTGCTCTACATCAAATAAAAACACATGCTAACAAATATCACGACCCATAAATAGCCAAACTTAAACATTCCTTAGCCTGAGCCTCTCTTTCCTTGCTCCAAACCCTCAGCTTGTTGATTTTTCAAGCATTAAAAAACCCGAAATTTTTGGAAGTTGATGTAAGATGCAAGAGAGATTGGCTCAGTTGCAGGAACAGTCACAAGCTTTTCTTCATGCTGTCAGTAACAACATTTTGATTCCAGTTTTGCAATGCACATACATTCTCATGTACTTGATCCCCAGGGGTAGTCTCTATTCTGGCCACCAATGGTGCACCCGCTACCTTCCCACCTCCACCAAGCTGGAGAGACTTTTGGTGATGTGAGAAATCCAGCTGCTCCCTTCCCACCAACTAGCCCTTTGGGGCATTGACCTTCAAGCCAGATTGTCAGACTGGGAGCTGTCTCCCAGCTAGGTACAATCGCGTAGGTGTGTGCATGGAGTACTGGCGCCTAAAATGACCAATAGAAAGTTACGTGTGACTCACCTGGAACTGCCTGTGACTGGAGCCCTCATTTGAGATGTAGGAGACCAGGGCAGAAGTCCTTATTTTAGTCCCCACATCACAGGCTAATGTGAGTCAGGGTTTCAATGCGAGTCTTCCTTTCTCACCCAGTGCACATTCAATTAATTTACAGAGTCACAAATTTGCAAGAATAAAGGTGGTTAGTGAGGGCACTTCCCTGAGACATGGGATCAATCAACCAGAACAGAGATTTTAACCTGAATTTCCTGTGTGACTTAAAAACTAGGAAGCTGATTGATCTCAGCAGCATCCTCCATCCCTTAACAAAGCCCTCATAGACATGTCTCAGAATTGATTCTTCAGTGCCTAAATAGCCTGGGAATTAGCCATCACAAAACTGCAATTAGGTTTTGACAAGGCCATTTAAAACCAACCTCCTCTGAGAACAGAGAGCAGGTAAAAAGAGAAGAAAACAATGAAACCCCAGTGCTTCAAGCAGGTTTAGTTCCAGTTCTGAAAGCTAAATGAATTTGGAGCACAAAGGTTTTTGCTCAGACTGTTGTCCCTGAATTTCTTAGGTGTTTAAACAGCCTTGGTTTCCTAAATCTTTCTCTCTACATTGGCTCCTGTATTTCAGCCCCTTGCATCTATTTCCATAGGCGGTTAGGCAGGAGTTTGTTACCCTATAATGCAGTTCAAAACTGAACCTCACATCCAAATTTGAATAATAGGAACTTCTAAAAGTTGTCTTAGGAGCTTTTGTCAAGTACAAATGAGTGTCAGTTTTGTGTATTACATAAACAACTGTACTTCATTGCTCTCTCATCGCTCTTATGACTGCCTTTTGGAATAAGATGGCACATACACCACTTCCCATGAGTATATGAACCAAGATTCAAAACTTCTTTAGCTCCCGTGTCAGGAAATTTTCAAGCAAATTCCATGTTAGCCTGCATAAATCATACTCTGTTCCACTCCATCGAAACCTCAAGCTTTTTCAGTCTCTAGCAACTCTATTGTAATAATAAGCAATAGAATGTACCACAACAGTTTGCACTGGTTTCCTGTGTTCATATTTAACTCTTTCAAATCTTTGTCTGATAAAGACAGGTTTTTCTTTTGCCTTCGTTAGTCCTGTTGGACTAGAAGTTCACTCATAACAAATTTTGCTCTTTTATTGTAATTTCCTTTTTTCTTTACAGAAAATATTTCCCTTATTTTATAGCCCAAAACTGGCCAGATGAGACAGCTGCTTGTCTGAATGAGTCCTTTCCTGCAGCCCCAGTGGTGCGCTACCCACTCACTCAGTACTATAAATGTGGAACTGTTCCACAATCCGTTATTAATAGTGTCCATTAGCCCTCTCAGGTATTTGCAATATGACTGCAGAGGACTAGTAGAGTAGAGGGAATTCTGGGGTACAGCATGAAGGAAAGGCACGTAGAGCCTCCTAATAGCGTGCAGCTATTAGAGGCAGGAGTTTTTGCAGAAGACAACCAGGGGTTCTGCTGAGAGCAGCATACACGGGCTGAGCAGTGGTGGTGATGTGCCACAGGGCATGGTCCCAGCAGCTGCTGTAGCATCCATTCCTGTAATTTCAGGGTCTTGGCCCAGATGCAGCTCCAAATGGAGCACACAGCTCTGCAGCCTGGGGCTCCAGGGGTGCCTGGGGACTCTCACTGGGGCTGAGGGGTGGGAAGCAGGCTTATTGCCTGCAGAAGATATGTGCTGGTGGAAATCCTGTGTCACCAAGAAAGGGGCTACACAAGGAGATCAGTGGACTGCACAGCATCAGAGATGATGAGAAAGAGGCTGTCCAGATCTTCTAAGAGACTCTGCAGATACAAGAGCCGGAACATCCGGCTGTACTGAAAGAGGCACAGGGAGAATCTCAGCTTGTCTGGTTGGGAAATGGAGACTCCCACAATGACCAAGGCTGGAAGCTTCTGACTTACGGCACCATGAGGGTGGGACTTGGACAGAGCAGAGAAATGGGCTGACAGAGCACTGCCAGCTAGTCACAGGAGGTGATCACTCCTCTCTGCTCAGCACTGGTGAGAAACATCTGGGTGCTACATCCACTAATGGGCTCACCAGTGCAAATGAGATATGACATACTGGAGTGAGACGACCAGCGCAGGGCCATGACAATGATTAAGGGACCAGAGCATCTGTCATATAATGAGAGACTGAGAGGTGCAACTGTTCAACCTGGAGAAGAGAAGCCTCAGGAGAAGTCTTACCCAAATACCTGTTGGGGGACTAAAGAAGACCAAGCCAAGCTATTCTTGGTGCTGCCCAGTAAGAGGATAAGAGGCAAAGGGCACAATCTGAAATACAGGATATTCCACTTAAACGTAAGAAAAAAATATTCTACTATGAGAGTGACTGAGCGCTGGAGCAGGTTACCCAGAGAGGTTGTGGAGTCTCCATCTTTGGAGACCTGACTGGACACGACGCTGAGAACCCTGCTGTAGCTGACCCTGCTTTGAGCAGGGAGGTTGGACTAGACAATCTCCAGACCTGCCATCCAGCCTCAGCTGTGTCTTGAGAAAAACTGCCTTTTGTCAAACTTTTCAGAGCTGTTGAGGATGCTGAGATATTAGCTGACTCCTGCTGAGCATTCAGGACTGGTCAAAGCCCAGGAAAGCTGAACAACAAATACGCTTTAGCAGCATTTTAGAAAAGGTTCTTTAACTCATTATAGTTGTTTGTGACTTAACTTAAGGCAACACAGGGTTGCAAGCACAATGGAAACTGTGTAGAATTTTTCTAGTTTTAAAACTTTTTTCTTTTAACAAGCTCTGCTTATGTAGCAATTATTATGTAGCAATAATTACTAGCTTGGTTTCCAGAGTGCTGTTTGCATGCTGTGTACAACTGCCTGCAGGATCCCTAAGTGAAGTACCTCTTAAATTCAGAGAGACATGCAAATGATACTGAGGATACAGTAGCCCTAAGAATGTAGGAGTTGCAGACTTCTACCCTGAGTAGGTAATTTACTGAATTTTGACTCATGAAAGAGGTCTATCAGACCAAATAAGAAGTACTAGGTTGAGGGAACAGCCCATGGTCCAGTCCAATGGAAAGTATTTCTTTTTCTCTTCATCCTACCAGGATATAATAGGGAGACTGAAGTTGTTTAAATCATTCAGGTGACGCGAATCAAGGGGCCTTTTCTTTCCCATTGTTATGATTATCAGCATCTTAAATGAAACATTTGACTATCACAGTCATCTTAATTACTTTTTGGGCCAGTGTTTTCCTGCATAACCTTTAGAAGAAACACCTTAATATCTTTATCTTATTGATATCTTCAGTCTCCATAGCATCCTGAGTTATGCTCAGACACGTATATAGACATGAAGTGAATTTTGGCTCACACAAAAGAGCAGATTTTTTTTTTCAAATCATCACATTTCTACTGTGCATTAGAAGTTATTACAGTTGAACCAACTTACAGGAAAAAATATTTATTAAGGAAACTTGACAATAGACAAAGACATAAAATGTTCTTCACCCTGAACAAAGCCTCTTACCGTAACCCTTATAGACATAACCCTCTGGCTCCATAAGAGATAGAATGTTTAGAGATTATCAGAAATTTTCCAGCAATACAACTTTCATCAGAAGATACAGACTTATGGACTAGGAAGGATTCATTTGAAACATTTCAGGTTTTGCACACTTTCATCAAATTAATTCCTGCTGATCTGTCCTCAGGTTAGGTATCTTAGAAGCTGCGGCATCACTGGTATCAGAGTGTTCAATAAAACTAACAGTCTTGACAACTTCATTAGAGTTATTATCTGCTGAAATCAAGCAGCACACCAGCTTCACTGGACACCTACAAGGTCTGGGAAGCCACTCTTCACAGAAAGCTTGGAAATTTTCTGTTTCTTGTCAAATTCAGACTTTCAAAAATTGAAATTTCCTACAATGCAGAAACACTGCTTTTGGGCCAGCTCTAGTACCATTCGACTTTGCAGTGGACTGACCAGAGATCCTGTCCAGAAATCATTACCAGGAAACTGCATTTAGTCCCCATTGATGCTGGGATTTTTGCCTGAGTGTAGACTTCAGCATTAAGCTGGAAAAATATAGCATCACTAAATCCAAATTAATACATCTGTAGAAGAACTATATTAAGAATATATCTTGCATCCACAGACATTTTGGGGAAAAAGTGTCTATGAGATACAGCTTATCAGGTAGCTCCCAGCCCTGGGACCCAAAACACAAACGCTTAACTTCTAGTTTTAGGAATTGCTACTTTGTGCCTCTGTTTTCCCATCAGTAAGACAGGATAATGAGCTCTTCTTCTTTTATAAAACATTTTAAGATCTACTGTGGTTACACTGATTAAGAAATAGTGATATTTGGGTTTGCTATTATTTAAAATAACAAAAATGAATATGCCATTGCATTAATTTGAATTTTTCCAACCTCCCCACTTGGATTTTTTGCTTATTTCATCAGGCCTCTACAGAATCATTTAATAATGTCATATATAAACAATATACTATTAATATTATCTTTAATATGGCCAATCCACAATAAATACAAGCCATGATCCCACACTGTTAAAAAAACCCAAAACACTGATGGAAATCTGTGCTTAAACAGCACAAAACACCGCTTGTTAAAAAAAAACTGGCCAACAAACTCCTGAATATGTGGAACTGATCACCATGAAATACAAACATGCCAAAATCTACTCTAGCCTACTCAGCAAGCACATCTTGAAGCGTTTCTGCCTACGGACTCCTAGGAATCACATTGCCTATCGCTAACCTACAATTTGCTGAGGTATAATTCTGCTTGGAGCTGCTCTAAATTGGGCATGGCCAGCATCCCCAGAAGCTGCTCCCTGGTCCTTCCTCCCATTTCCCTTTGCACAACCCCTTCTTGACCCATGAACTAGCATCCTCAGGGAGCTGGCAGGAGAAAAAGAACAGGGAAAAAAATTGCTCAGTCTTGTATTGATTTGGCTCATGGTTACGTGAATCAGTAAAGAGGGCAGAGGGCAGTCTGACCTGCCTGAATTCAGTGACAGTTTTCCAAGTGTAGCCCAGTGTCCTCATACGACTTGCTTTACCACAACTCCAGCCCCGCCTTTACTTTTCAACTATTGCTGCACACCTCTGCTCAGAGCTCTGCGTGACGACTTTTATGTCTCTCTCCTCAGAGAGACCTTGAAAAATCTAAGCCTATCAGCCTATCAGAAGTTTAGCCTATTTTTACTAATGTGCATTACCCGGCGGTTCTCAATTATTCTTTAATAGTCCCTTATGAGGGCTCTTATCAAAAAGTCTTTTGAAAATCCAAGTATGCAGTTTCCACCGGGTTACCTGTATTATCACTCAAAAGAGCTCTAACAAGGTAGAGAAGCACATTTTTTTCTTAGAGAATTGCTTCTGCTTTGATCCTGAGAAGCTATACTTATCCAAGCATTGTGCTATTCTATCCCTAATTGAACCCTCAATCAGGTTCCCTGCTATCATAATAAAGTTCACTGATCTGTAAAGCTTCAGATGGCCCCGAGCTTCATTTTAAAGATAAGCATCATGCTAATGAGTTTTAAGTTTTCAGGCCTCCTTGCTGTAAAGGCTGTAATATATCCTTGTCAATGTTGCTCCTGTTTAATGCTTTGTTTGTTTTCAAATGCTTGGATGAGTATCAGTCCGTGTGATTTACTGCTCCTGGGTTTCACAAGTTGTACCAGAGATAACTTTCTCCTTAGGAGATTCAGTCTATTACAGGCCACAGTATCATTTCGAATAAAAAGTGCCCTTTAAACAGGGTTTGCCCCATGTTCCGCCATAAAGATTGACGCACAAGCATACTTTAATTCTGCTGCTTATTCCTATTATAGCTGATAGAAAAGAAAAAAAATCATAGGAGTGGAACTTCATTAAAAAATACTGTTTTGAATGTACCACCGTCCTAGGATAGTACAAAACTCACTGTGAGATCATACAGAAGACTTTGCTTAGCAGGACTGAGGCCAGCAACATAAAACCATCCAGGTAATTTTCAACACTTTAATCCACAAGGGATAAAAAATCTCACGGTTTGTCTGAATCCCCTCTGCAGGTGTCTCCTCTCCTCTGAGTGTAAAGAGAGGCCAAGGCAACTCTTAGCTTAGGTGTATCAATTGAATTCTTTAAAGGAAGAGGAGTATGAGAAAAAAAACCCCGTCCAGATCTTAATTTGGAGTTCCTCAGACAGGTTTCTGCTCTGAAGAGCATCCTGGTCTTCTCTAAGATCCCACCTCTTTCCACTCACTGTGGACCTTCCCAATACATCCAGTTACATCAGCTACCTGAAGTACACATTCCTGTATATTTAGGACAGCAGTGGTATGTCCCAATCTTTTGGACAGAGTCTCCCCATGTTTCCCAAGGCTGATGTTTTTTTGCTGGGAGACTCTTACAATGTTGTTCAACTGTTGTTATTTTTAAGATTTATTTGAATGTAATTTTGTTCATAGTGATGTTGCACAGTTGAAGAAGAAAATATGAGGAGAAACAGCGACACCACTTCTGAACATTAAGTGGAAGAAAGATATGCTCTTTTATGCATAAATAAAGATTCTATTAATTTTCCCTTTGAAAACCTCTGGACATTCATACCTAGGAGGGAAGACCAGGGAAAACCAGGGAGAGGGACAGAACTGACTGGATATGGTAATCCAGGTTGGTGCTCTTTCCTGTCTTAGGAAATATCTACTCACATTTGATCAAGAGGTATGAGACTTTAAGAAATTATAATTTTCACTCAGTCAGGAAGGATTCAGTTGCTTGAATTTTGAATATAATTGCCAAGAAGATTTGGAGGCAGTCAATCTTCAACCCGAGGACACATACTGCTGAGCACAGTTACTGACTACAAGGCTGTGCATATTCTGGGCATGGATCAACCTTGTGCAATGGCGGAAACTCTTATTTGTCCTGTCAATACTTTTCAACATCTGCACATGAAATGCACTGCGTACAGGAGGGTGGACTCATAGCTACAGCAGTGGGCTGTTGCCCTGAGAAACCAGATCAGCAGCTGACACAGCCACAGTGGTCCTGTCGGCCGCTAAGCAAACTGCCCAGACCAGACCTTTCAGAGCCACTAATGGCGTATTCTTCATTTTCCGTCTGGCTGAGCTCGCAGCGCCAGGGCACTGTTTTGTGCACGTGCTGCATCAGCTGAAATCAGAGACAACTCCGTTCAAGCGCACATTAATTAGAGATGCTCAAAATGTTTTGGCATGATGACACTTCATCCAAGCCAAAATATTGCACAGGTGGCTTTAATGATCTGTGTTTTGAGGAAAAATAGCACCTGTTAGGAAGGGCACAAGCACAACACCGTAGCAGGAGGGTCAGGTCCCCACTCTGCCAGATTCGAGGTGGTCATACACGCATGAAAAGCTTTGCTTTGAAGCAGGCAGCTGAGCTGGGACATCAGCCTGAGGCTACGTCCACACTGGCGAGAGACGCAGCACGATGGGGGCGAATCTGGAGAACAGAACAGCTAGTCCTGAGGGACCATAGCCCAAATTATAGGTGCTTCCAGGTTAGCCCTAATCTGGTTTGCTGTCCTGAATGTCTATCAGCAGGCTGGACAGCATCAGGTGTCCTCCAAAGCACAGCCTTTAGCTTAGTTTCACCCAAAAGGAATTCATTCAATGGCGATGATAAAGACTCACTTCGACTTGTCTCTGAGGAAAACTGAAACATTAATGTGTAAGTACCCAGAGACTCTGACATACCAAGCTTGTGGTCTGCCCAAGAAATATTTTTACTGCTCCAATTTTGCAGTAAAACTCAAAGAGTTTTCAGCTCTGGGTGGACTAGAAATGAATTTAAAATGTCAAAAGCCTCTCTGCAACAGAGCTGTTGGCACGTGAATAACTTTACTCAGTAAAACACACTATTGCACACCATGAAGAAAAAACATTGTTCTGTCAAATTGGCAGGGAAAGCCATTGACACATTTGATGTTAAACTCTCTGACTTGATTCCCCATTTGAAAATGAGAAATATAGTATCCTCTAACCTCACAGAAGTGTGGCAAAAGCTAGTGAACTTTTGTAAAGTATTCACATACCACGGAGCTGAGGGGAAAAAAAAGAAAGTTTGACAAAAATATTGTAATAATATTCTATAGTGAATAAGATCACTTACTGGGTAATGAAGGAAAGACAAAGTATTGTATATTTTTCTATTAAGTAAGCATAATTTCTTCTGTATGGAGCTAAAGACTGGGGCCTACAGAAAGTCAGTACGCAACAACAGGCATTAGAACTATATTATCTGTATATACTACATAATTTTATAGGAAATAATATATAATGAGTTACATGCCCAAGGAGACAAAAGCTAAGATTACTTTATTGTAATTGTGAAATACTTAAGATTTGCAACCTTAAAGAAGGTAATGTAGCTTTTATAGTGTAAGATATCTATCTTTATGTCTATCTATCTAAACATCTCTCTACTAATCCAGCATACCGGTGGAGTGACATATTCTCCTGAGATATGTTTTCTTACCTGTGAATTAATAAAGGCTTTGATTTTAAGAAAGCAGAAAATATTAACCCCTCTATGTGTAAATAAATTGTTTACTTTATGCATCCTTTTTTGGAGCTGGATTTGGGGGGGTGAGGAGATGCCTCTACGTGTGTGTGTGTGTGTGCGCGCGTGTGTGTGCGCGCGCGCAGAGCTAATTCCTCAGCAGCATCTCAGTGAGAAAATAGGAAACTCAGACTGGCCTCTGCTCTCTGAAATGAAATTCTGGAGGTACAATACAGCTTTATTCAGACTGATTTTTTTTTTTTTGGGGGGGAGGGGCGTCAGGGAGAGGGAGGGCTAGGTTTCTACAGAGGTCATTAAACCAGCAACTCTACCATTTTGTGTGGCTCCAGACGAGCCCCAGGACACCCATCAGAAAATGTGGAACCTGATTGCAGCTTCCAAATACTTTTGTGGATATCTTCAGCCTCAGTCTTCCCACCCACCCCCAAGCCCTAACACGCTGGGATGTGCTGATTCAGAAGGAAGGCTGGTTCTGTAGAAATTACAATTATGGAGGTTTCTTCAAATTCAGAAAATGAAATCTTGGAGAAGTGAGCTTTGCCTGGGTATGTACACCTTGGAAGGCTCAAGCAGGAAAGAGATGCTTAAGTTAGCAAACAAAGATGGTGTAAGAACAAGACAATGAACATATTTAAGTGTGAAATTAAAAGGCTGTAATCCTAACAGGAGCAAGCTTGAGGAGTCCCAGGGGCTAAATACGCAACGAGAACATGGACCCTAACAACTTTTTGAAAGGCATCTGGTGGCAGGGTGTCCTCAGAGCAGAGGAGCAGATGCAGGGGGCCATCCCGCCTGTGTTTCCATTCCCAGCTTTGCTCTTGCCGTGAGCACCCTGGCTTGCTTTCACAGCCGGTGAATGGGAAGTAACGCTCCCTCAAGGGTTTTGCTCACTGAGGTTGTTACATGCTTTGACAGTCTCTCAGAGGGAAGAGTACTCTAAAACTATCAAATACTGCCAAAAATACAGTATGCGTTTCTTTTCACAAGCTCTCAGATTAATTCAAGCCTCAAGTAACAGCTATTCAAGTGTCCTCTAAATGTGAATGGGATTGAGGATTTCATTTTTATCACTACAGAGCACTAGGCATTTTATTAAACATTGGCCAAGCTGTCTGCAATGCAAAACTTTCCCCAGCAGAAGTACAACACGAACTACAAACTCCTGGCTCTACCTTTAGCTTTGTGAGAATCTGAGTAAAACGTGGAGAATCTACTGAAGAGACTAAAATATTTGTGCCCCACACAGTGTGCCTGAAAAAAAGCTCACTTTTCCCTAAAATGCAGTTGTTCCTGGAAAGCGAGGCTGGAGAAAATATCATGACACACAACCGTGAAGACATGTCTATCTGAAACTGGATAGATAACTTGCGACTACCCAAGTTCTAGCCAAATCAAACCTAATGTCCGGATCAGTTTTAAAATATGCAAGGATCTTTTTTATATATAAAATACAGCAAAGGTCTGGATTCTATTTCTTACTTGAAGAATTGGCTAGCAGCCCTCAAACCTCATGATGATGCATTGATTGAGTGCTTAGCAAGGATGAAAAAATATGAGACGCAATAGATAAACAATTCTGTCTCCTGTCATTAGCATTGGTGTCTCGAGAACAAGGACAAATGTGACAAATGCTGCAGAAGCAGGCAGAAATAGTGACAGTAGCTTCTATCTAGACAGTAATGCTAATAACAGCAGTGAAGTTGCGGTGTCCCAGACTGCTAGACAGGGCCATGGGGGAGCTTCAGTAGCTACTTGAGTCACTAGTCTACCCTGAAAATCATGCTACCACATCTTCATTGCTGCCTAGCCAGCTATATTGGGTGTATCTGTCATTACTGTAGTCACACTTCTTGTTACAATACTTTTGGGAGTCTCCGCGTCAAGTAGCAGAGGTCCTTTGCTTAAAATGTGAAATCTGCACCTTCAAGTACAAACGACACCTTAAAAAGAGAAGGCCAAGTAAACAATCAGTCAGCATTCCTGGAAAAATGCAGGCAAACCCATAAAAGTTTAACAGTGTGGTTATGAAGACAGTGTGCAGGAGGTCCCACTGGCTTCAGCCCCACTGACTGAATGAGACTGCCCAAGAGCCACCCGTACCAGAGCTGGCGTGTCTCTTTGAAATTGCTAACTCAGTTTTTGCTACAACAAAAAATACAACTCCAGAATCTCCTGGGACAACTTATGCTGCTTTTTACAAAGCTAAACAGTGCTTTATAGTTCCCTACAAGATTTCCAATGAGACACCACTGGAGCTGTGATCTACAATCAATATTATCGACTGCTGCCTGGTTTCTGGCCCATGCCTAGAGTATATGGAAGGAAGGATGACCTGGTGGGCAAAAGCTGTCACAAAAAGCCTGTCATTTGTAAGTATTGTCAAAAGCAAATGGTCTGAAAGCAATAAAGATATTCCTACGCTTGTTTTCTTGCCATCCCGTTGCAGATAAACTGAAGCCCAGATGACACATGGCTGTCACAAACGTCTGGAGACTTGTGTGATGTCTGTGGGGTTCCTGCGGTCTGGGGCAATAGTTTCAGGGCCTGAGGCAGGAGTAGCTGTAGGTACCAAATCAAAATTGGCCAGATATTGCCTTAGGAGTGGTTCGCGCTTTGGACAAGGGACTAGCACCAGGACCTTCCACTTTCATGAGTGTCTCACAACTGCAGGGCTGGGTCTCAATCTGGCTTCTTGGCCATGTGTTGCACGCACTTCCACTAGGTATGGGAGAAGAAGGGTCAAGGCTTCCCCCTTGGTTTATGGATTCAATAGTAAGTGAAATCTCAAGAAAGACTGTTTTATCCCTGCAGCTGCCTGGAGGTTGGGACACGCCTGCCATATGGTGAACTGAAGACCCAGCCAAGTATTTTGAGTACCATCTAATTGCTTTTAATCAGCAACCAAAAGTCAACATCAAAAGGCCTGTCTTTGAAACAGAAAGCTCTGAAATGTCAAATCATTTCGTACCCTGATGATGTGGTAAGACTGCAGAGCTAGAAACCGGACTTTTTTCTAGATTGAGGTACTCTGGCACCATGCAAGCCTAAGCAGTTGGGGTTCTCTCTCAAGGTGACTGTGCAGAGGGATTCTGACCAAGCTGCAGCAGAATTCACAGGCACAGAAGCTGGGGATGTGTCAGCCATTAATACTGCTTAAACCTCAGATTTACAGAAGGATTTTTCTTCTCTGCTTCACTGCCAAAATTCACTGGATTCTTCTTGTGTAACTCATTACAACAGGAATTGCTGACAGCTCTGTCAGACAGATAAGGGCACTTGAAACTTTTCTGCACTATTTCTAAGGTCAAAAAGACCTTAAAATGCGTACTGTCCACCCACATAGAGGATGACTTTTTTTTATTTTTGAAAGAACTGCAGGCTGCCGACCACTTCTCAAGGGATAGTCACAAGGCCCATAAGGGATGCAGCTCCTTGTGAAGTTTCAGGGGTTGCATTAGCTGCTAACAGAAGACATCCCAAATTCCAGATACTGCCAGCTGCCGGAAGCCTTTCACTTCACCTTTAAAAAAAACAGCCGCGGTGTCATTTTGCAGACAGGCAAAACTACCTCCATGAGCAAACTTGTTCAGACCCAGTTTGGCACCATGTCTGTGTGGCTGTAAAGCACAGATCATCTGCAGCAGCAATTAAAGTTGGAGGAGGAGGAAGAGGTCGGTGGACCAGTCAATAATCAGTGCACCTTTTCCCCACAGCTGGCACAAAACCCTCTGCAGCTTGTTGCTTAATTAAGGTTTGGAGTTTTCTGCAGTACGCTTCTGCCATCTAGAGGCTTTCCTGCCCTTCTGAAAATCTCCACCAGGAGGGATTTTTTTCCCCTTCTGTATCCCAAACATCCCTAATCAGGTATCAAACCTCTGATTAAAGGATGACAAGGCTGAGACTGAGGTCACATATGACTAAACTAGAATTAAGAATAGGTTGGAAATGGGAAAGAGGTTGCTTTGTAGATCATAGCTTTGGTGGACCGCAGGTTTTATCACACAATTTTATTTCATAATAATCTCTCTGAAATGAAACACTTTGGAGCAAGGGGGATAATACAGGAGAACTGAGTCAATACGTAAGATAAACCATGCCAAAAACTCAGTGCAAGATGCTGATCTTTTTAACGTTCTCTGAGACTGGAAAAGAACAATCTTTATGTTTATCGCCCACAAAATAATTTTACTTATAATGAAGGTTGATCCTGTGACTGATACAAACTGCATTGCTGGAACACAGCAGCTAAACATCCCTGAGCAGACACAATCCCAGGGATTTACACAATGAATCCCTCCGCTCACCCCGTCACACCGCAACCAACCCCATGGGGTTAATTCTAACCCCCAAGACATACTTGGAATGACTTTCCACATCCCCAGCTCTGATGCGAGTCTCAGATATTTCAAAAGGGGGAAGACAGTCCCGTTAGCTCAGCTGCCTACTGGCCCGTAAGCTCTGAGCGCCCCTGCTGCCCTCAGCTTTTGTATTTAAAAGCCGGAGTCTCCTCTTTTTCTCTCAGTGAGGAACTACCCGCTGCACAGGAGACAACAGACCCGGTGGGGTGAACATGACAGGGTGAAAGCCCCGAAGTGGGATGCAAATCAGGATTTGGGATACATGTTTGCACCGCAGAGGGAAGGCTGCCTCAAGGTGGCCTTTAACACCCGGCTCGCCACTGCTTTAATGGCAAACAGGAAAGCCGAGCTCCAGGCACAGCTCAGGGCTGCCCTGGGCCGCGTTTGTGTGCCAAGTACTTCTGGTGGGATGTTGCCAGCCATATCCAGAGAGCTCAGGTTCAGGCTGTATGTGAGAGAGATGCGTGGAGGCAAGCAGTCCATGAGCCAACGCGCCCATAGTTGTTCTTGTGCAGCCATCAAACCCACCCACCCATCAAACGCAGTGCAGTACGCTCACTCGAATGTCAGCCACCTCGGCCTAAATTACAACCCCAAAGTTCACGTGCCACAGCTGCCACTCACTTACAGCCTGAAAGTTCACCTGGACCTGCCTGCAGCTCTGGGTCTGCAAACCTCTGACTCCTGCTGAAGACCAGCTCGTACCTCAAAGCTGTTGTGGAGCAGTGTCCAAGTCCCCTCAGCACCCACAGCTGACAGCTGTGTTTGGTAAATACCTAATGCACAACAACAGCATCAGCCTGCAAACAACGTATGGTTGCAGATCTGTTTCCTTAATAGAAGGGGTGGAGGAAATGGATAGAATTTTTAATATAGTGTTGGTTTAATGTAGACTGCATGGTGAGGAGAAGGCTTGGGAAGCCACGTCAGCCCATTGCGCAGCTTCCTGGGGGCAGGCACGTAGCACTGAGGAACAAAATCCCTCAGCACCCGCACTTTGAAAGTGAGATTTCTGTTGCTGGGAGGGAATTCTGGGACCTGGACCTCAGCGTGCCTCCGTGCAGGTGTGACTCCAAAGGGGCAGATTTCAGGAACATCCCTGTGTTGCTGGTTCCTGCCGGCTTGTTCTGCTTTCCTCCCTGCATTGCATACATTCCATTCCATAAATTTTCAAAAACTGCGCAGGATTTCTTTACCTTAGTACTGAATGTTGGCTTCAACTGCACAGGCTAGGTATGTCCCAAATAATCATCTGCCACCCAGGACATCCTGTGATCCAGGTGAAGTCTTTGGTGGCCTGAAGGAGGACTCTGAGCCTTTCAGCTATTTCTGCTGCCCAAGAAACCAGAGTCATCGGGGATAAGCAGTGCCCTGATGCTGGAAAGAGCTCAGAGAAGAACACAGGAGGGAGAAGAGGAGCACAGGGTGGCAGAGGCTGAATTACCAGCGTGCTCCCGCAGCTCTGCGAGAGCTGCTATGGCTGTGCGTCAGCCCCAAGCCAGCTCACGTTGGGGAGGAAACACAAGTGCCAGAGAAAGACCTTTGCTGGTTTTTGTGTGATCGTGGAGCCCAGGAAAGGTTTACCAGCACAAAGCGCATCTGTTCCAGCATCCATGAGGAATGGAGTCCCTGAGATTTCCCTCTTTTGAAGGCACCAGGGACTCCTCGATGAGTGGTTACACTCATCTACTTCATCAGCCTTTAAAGAATTCACGGCGGTACTGGGCTGCCTCCTGGTGCTCAGGGTCTGACCGCTCCGAGTGCTTTAAAGTTTTAGGAAAAATCGACTTGTACCTCTGCCAGATAAGCACTTCAGCTCTTCTGCCAAGCAGGAATCCCACTGCTGATGCCCCTGGAATAAAGGCCATAAACAAGCAATAGAAACATCCTGCAGAGAAACCTTTTTGTTCAGTGTTCACAGAGTAGCTAACGCAGTGGGATAGCAGCAACACAAATCATCGTTATTATTATCCTGAAAGACAGAAGGAAAAATACCTAAAGAAATAAAATTGAAAAGGGAAGTATGCTTTCCAGGTCAGTGTTTAAACTAGAGGCTGCACTCGAGTGTGTTGTGATTTAACTGAGGGAAGTTTTCATCCTCAGTGTGTTACAAAAAACATAGCAAGATGGGACTAAACAGGTATAACCCAAATACAAATTTCTCCAGGGAAGCAGGAGAAAGACGCTGTACTAGAAACAGCAGCCGAAGACAATGAATTGGATTTCAAGACCTGTATTCTGCTTTTTAAGTATTAATGTATTGAATTACACTATTGTTGCTAGTATTCATTTGAACTGACTGCTTTCAAGAAAGTGATTGATTGAAATCAAGTTGTGACAATGTCATAATTCAATATGGCAATATTTAAAATATTGAATATTAAAAACCACTGAAATCGAAATCTATTGACTCCATTTGGTGACATATATAAAAATCTGTGTATGACATCTGTGCAAACAGCACCAACAAAACCCTGCTGGAAGGTTCTTCCTCGTCTGACTTCAGTCCAGCTTTAATTGCGTTCCCAATCCTGTTGAAATGCCTGTTCCTAGTCAGTCCTTTGGGATGGGTTACTCTTCCCTGTGTCTTCCAGCATCTTCCTCCATACAGGCACTACCACGCGTGGCCACTTTTCATTCGCTATGAAAATGCTGCTTTAGGTTAAGTGGTGTGATGTATCAACAGGTTCATCCTAAAACCCTTCTGCCATTAAGCCTTGGAAACTACTGATGTCCCACCTGAGGTCTCACTCCCTCGAATAACTGCACCCGAGATAAACTAGATCCCTGCTTTTGCGTCTCTCTTTGTTTTGTGCCAGGTCCGGCCTGGGACACTGTTAGAGGTATAGAGAGGGTTTGGAGACTCACGGGAGGTTGGTCCCTGGGGTAAAGCACAGCCAGCAAAGGAGTTAGAACAAAGCTGATGTCAAACAGAGCGGCATGAGGAAAGGTGAGCCGTGTCTGGTAGCCCTGCTTGTTTTCCGCATTCCGTATCTCAGTCTTTCTGAGTTCTTCCTCACGTGTTTGAAATTGGAGGACCAGGGAGCCATCGTGAAAAAGGTCAAGAGCATCATGCTCCGGTGCCATTGGTTGATCCAAATTCAACAGCCAAGGCAGATATGATGATTTAAATGAACCCTGTGCTTAGGAACAAATTACACCAGAAGATATATTACAGGCCCTGCTCTTACATTTGATGAACTATATGTCTATTGATTTAAAAATATATTTTTCTTTCTCATTATCACTTAAATGTATGGGATAGTGACTGATTCATGAAGCGGTAGGTATTGTTTCTTTTAAGTCTGATGATAATTACTTTTATTTAATGAATAAGGTCCAGGTTCAATAAAAGACCCATCTGGCTTGATATAATAAATTGATTTTATGGGGCTGCTGTGAAGCAGAAGCCAGAGAGAGTTTTTTATTGAATCTAGGCCCAAACACGATATATCACAACTCTAATTTTCAGCTTATTTAATCTATTAATAAAACTCCATCTAATATCCTTGGATATTTTTCAAAAGGTTTATCCTTTATCCTCTTTGTCATAATTAGCACGGAGGGTAATTAGTTTTTACATAGGCGTTCTCCTTCATCTAGATACAAGTCAACTAAATTATTTTCATTTGCTTATGGAAATGAGAACACCACGTTTTTATTTCTCCTTCAGTTGCTCCCTGGTGATTACCTTAATTGGAATTACTATTTCTACACCGCTGTTGCGGAGTTTAACCCTTGTGGAACTGTGGCGGTGGACAACGAGCCCGGCGCCTGTAGCGGATGGCAAATGAACTGGCTCTGCGTGGATGTAACGCCTCCAGCTGCCATGTCAACTACCTGTGACAGGATTTTGAAGGCCACGGGCCCCCCGTGGGTCTGCCTGGAGCCCTGCGAGCGGCCGGGGGCGTCACTGGGAAGGGAGCGCAGCCCTGCGCCCCACACGCTGCCTCGGGGCGGGCGGCCGGGGGCAACTTCCACGCCGTGATGCCCAGACCGGTGTCCCACCGCTGGCTCATCCTCCTGGCTCCACATCTGGAAAACCAGGAACTCTGAGCCAGGGCGATGGCTCTGCCCGCCTCAAATCCGTTGCCCTGGTAACGGAAATCTTTTGGATGCCCCAACTCCCAGCGCTGCATCTGCAAACACCAGCAGGAGCAGAAGCTGCCTGGAGAAGGCTCCCCTCCACCACAGGGATTGCTTTTGCATTCACAGGACTTTCGACACTCAGAGGTGTCACTCTCTTTTTGTTTGTTTGCTCAGGAGGGTTGTTGTAAAAATCCAAAAATATGCACATATGCATATTTCCAATTAATAAGTTTTTATATAGTTTTACATATATATAGTGTTACATATAGACGTCTATCTGCATCGAAGAAATACACATTTTCTAAAATATCTTTTATTTCTGACCATATTTGCATGAAAATATAATGTAATATATATTAT